>OX579638.1:13531493-13892792 GCA_951230915.1 Antitrichia curtipendula | reverse complement strand
TATGGCAAATCAAGCAGTGTCCTTTATAGAAGAAAACAAAAAAGTGTGCTATCAATCAAAACCAAAATGATGGCATTATCGTCTTTACTAGTTCCACTCAAACATCATTCCCATTCTTTCCACTTCAAAATTAAAAGTTTTATTTGATAGTAGAGTACATGATAAAACAAGCGTTCAATCCAACCTTCACTGCAAAATTGATACCCTCTATAAACTACTTCCTACATAACCTGACAGAAACCATGACTAGGGAAAAGCTTTGAGAGGATGATGATACTTGGATTCGGATATTTGAAATAATCTTGTACTTTACAAGGAAAGCTGCAATTGCAGAAGCAACCACAAAGATACCAAGGGAACACTTGTGAGCTAGGTTTTTGTCCAACAACTCCAACATCTCTTCATGACTCATGGACTTCTTTCTCTTCATATCCTCTTCAAAGTAGGTTGCTTCAGCATGTATGCCAACAAACTTGTTGTCGGAAAGAACAACACCCCCAAAACTGTTGGGAAAACATGAATAATCATCTATACACTGAAAATGGTTCAAAACACCAGTCACTTGACCATGAGTGATGGTTGGAGTACACATCATAAATTCTTCCTCGAGATAAGTGGATACGAAATCAACTGTATCTTCATCTGTGGCACCAACACATAATCCAAGGGACCAAAATCAAAATCAATGTCATCACCATTTGTTATTTGTAAACACGCAATATTCATATCAACATCTCGGGCAATAATCTCCACTCGGTGACCACCAACTCTTAAACGTTTGTCTCTTGCTCTCACACCTACGTAGGGTTGACGAATTTGAACGTATGGAGGCAAATCATGTCCAAAAATCGGATGTCTGGACGCAGCGTCTGCAGACGATGCCGCGGACGCAACGAAAATAGTGGTTATAGTCCGCCAAATGGCAGACATTGAACGGGCAGACATGCAGACGGGCGGACGGCTTTACAGGGCGGATGGGCTAGTGGGGCAACAAGGCAGACGGCTAGACGGGGCAATGAGGCGGACAGGCGGTCCAATTCCTTTTGAGATTATAGGTATTTGAAAAAACAAAATCTTGATGGTGTACTCAACATCAAGGAGCAAATTTGTATTATAATGAAAAGTTCAAACAATCAATTGTCATAACATAATGTGTTTATCACAAAAAACTAAACACCCAAGTCTACATCTTCTCAATCTTTATGGACTAAGGTTGGTAATCACTATCTCCTTTCACTTCAGCCCCGCTACTATGACCTATTGTATCCCATCCGGAATCATCGTTGCTGGATGAATTTTGCATACTCTCTGATGAAGATTGTACAATCTTCCCTCTTTCTTCTTGTATTTGTTTCAATGCACCTAATTTCATTGGTCTACCTAACTTATGGTCCCTTTTGGTTTTTAATATAGACTTTCCAATACCTCCCTTAAGGTTGTGGATTGGTTTCACCTTTTGCTTGGTTAGAGGCAGATATGCATCAAGGGGGGTTCTACCTACATTCTGTTTTTTTGATGGAGAGATTGCAAAAGGCTCCATTACTCTTTTCCTCTTAGCTTTTTGGCACTCCTATAGATATTGCCCAAATTAGAAGTGTATTTTGAAAATGGATAGGTGATAATATTTTGATGCAATATTAAAAATTCATTTTGGTCATGATAGTATAGATTGATACCTAATTACCTACTTATAAGAAATTGCCCCATTCAATCTCAAATAATGTTGTCAAAAATCGTTCGGAGTTATATGTTGCGGAGTGCGGACCATAAAGTTAGAAAATACATGTGGAGTTGTCTTATGTTTCTAAAATTCCAAATTCTTTATTCAAAATTGATAACAAAGAATATTGATTGTCTATTAGAATATTTTCCCCATTGGGATTAACAATTCTTCAATTCTTCTAAAAGTTATTCGCGTATTATTTTTCCTACAATAGTGAACCATTTTCTATTTGACAATTTAAAAAAAATGAATGTATAGTTTTTTTGAATTTAAACATTTCACATTTATTCATAACTCAATTGCCTAAATTTTGGCTAAAATGCACAAGGTGTAAGATGTACGTGAATAACCCTAAAAGGGTTGAATGACCAAACATCACATTTTAGAAAAGCTAGAAAAGTAAACATTTTAATTTTTAAAGTCGATGCACATTGGTGAATTCTTTGAGGTAGAAATTCATTTGACAATTGTAGGACAATGGTGTTGATGAAGTTACATAAAAAGTCTACAGTTGAATTTGTTTAACAAGAAATATTCACATAAGAAATTTAAAATTGACTTAAAAGTTTTATTTGCAAACTTGTGCATGCTATGAATCCAAGAAACACCTAAACCCAATCAAGAATCCTCAAAGCTAAGTCCTTAATTGAAGATGGTACATATATTTCTTGAGGAACTTAATTTGCATTTGTTTTTATTTTTTGAATTAGTTATGATTTCTTACATTTGTGACTTTAGGGTATACAATTTAGGTTTTAGGGTATAGGGTTTAGGGTATAAGATTGAAGACCATTGCATTAAAAAACCACTCGAGATATGTTTAATGTTTCAAGTTCTTTAAGCAAGAAAGTGGATCTCGATAAAAATTTCGTCTTTTCCGTCCGCTTGATTCTTCTGCTGATCATGCAACGCACAACAAAGGGCACTTGTGTTGGTGGGATGGCGGAACATTGGGGCAAATGTTGAAAATGGATAAGGATTATTCAGATAACATTGTCATTCGGTCGGCTTATTCTCAACCAACCCCAGAAGAGGTGACCAAAGCTTTTTTTCTTGGTCGTTGGAGAAAAAAACGCACAGAGTTTGCATGGGCATTGGTGCACATCATGAATGCAGTGCACAGTGCTAGAAATTTGCACAATGATCTTTCTGTGGATAACATTATGTTTCACTTTCCCGATGATGAGTCACTTGTTTACATTGGAATTTGCAATTGGGGCATGACTATTTTACGTAATGAACCAATGAAGTTCTTGTACACGTTCACCTCTCAGAGTGAGCGGACTGAGACCTTGAAGAAGAGGTGGTGGGTGGACCCTTCTATTGGATACTTGCATAGAAGAGATGCATATGTACAAATGATACCGGATTCATCACGTAAATTGGAGGAATATGCGGTTGGTCAAATAGCTCAAGCCATCAACAATGGTTACATATCGGCGGCCTACGTGAGCTTGCACCAAAAAAATGAAGAACATACAAGATTTAGCCATGAGGATTTGGCAAAGGTGTTTCACCTTTACTTGGAACGCCTTTGTGATTTGGTGATCGATTCTCAAGGTAGCTTGTCCGAAATCATCCATCGGTTTACCAATAATTACAACTGGCCTATTCCGGATGAACACTTCCGCCACTCATATTAGTATTTATGATGTAAGTGGATTACATAGAACTATAGAAGTATTAGGTAAATGTAAAGGTGAGTACATAAATTTGCATGATTGTGTGCAAACTATCTAGTATATATATGCACCATCAATGTATGCCAATATATGTGCACCCTTATAATTGTTATAAAGTTTTGAAATGTTTGTGTGTTTTGAAACTTTCAGTGTCTAATGTCTACCATCTATTTATGCATTTGTCATATGTTTTGCTTGAAATCCTTAGATAAGAAGTGCAATACAACAATTATTGTTGATGGATGTTAGCTTGGTATAGTTGGGTACAAAATTGTATGATCAATGCTGTATGTATATAATGATAATAGACATCCATCGTACGCAAATATTTTTATATTGAAAAACAATACGGTTGATACTTGAACGATACCGCTAAGATGATACCAAGTACCAACCCCCAAATACAGTTTAATACAATATATTTATATAAAAGTATATTAGTACGTAAATGCTATTCACCGAGACGCCAATATTTTGTACTATGATTGTCACACTCCATATTCCCATGACAAAAGATTCCAAGGCCCACTTGATTATGTGATACCGACTAAAATAGTTCTGTCTACTTTATTTGGAATCTGAATGGATGTCATCTCTACGACTTGGTGGTGTGGAACTGGATCTATAAATGCCAAGATATTGTCCTCCGCCCCAATTGTATCCATAGTTGCTTGGCACAGCTCCTTGATTGAAATTTCCACAATAAGGACCTCCAAAAGTTAGAGGAGGAACTATATCACGGTACTGAGACCTTCCTTGCCTTGGTTCGACATGACAAGAGCTTGTGTGGCGCTCATATGAACCACCCGTAGAAGATCCGGAATAGTATTGGGAGCCTCTTTGGCTAGATCCAAAATCATGTGTGATTTCATAGCTTTTGGGAGGGGGGTGAAATAGGTACCTTGGGGGTTGTCACCGTAGAGCAAGGCCCTTTGACCATCTTGTGAGTTAGATGCACTACGGTCATATTGGTAGGACCTGTCATGCTTGTGTTGTTGACCCTGATCCTCCATATTTCTACGCATAGCTTCTTGCATTTGTTGATTGAACTCGATGTCTTCCCGAGCTTCTTGACGCTCATGCCTCACTTTAAATGTTACGGGTGCTAATTGTCTTCTACATCATTGTCGTCCGACCATTCATCCTTAGCATCCGACAATACAACTAGCGAAAATCCAAAGTGCCCTCGATTGGATCACATTCGCCTACAATCACTCGATTGAGTCCAACTCGTATAAATAACAACGTCAGTGCGACTCATATTATCAACATTTTTTCCGTAAATTGTGCGCCAATCTACATCTTTGTAGAGTACAATCTCTGTCCAAACCATGGCCATGTTGGAATGATTCATGACATTTGGTTTGGAGTCACGCAACTCAGCCGACCGCGTTACTTCTTCGTATCGGTGAACAAAGTGTTTGCTCTCTCACGTAGAAATTTGTCCTTCCCAGGGTCGAATTTGTACATCTGCTCGTTCTTGTGACCACATTTTAGAGAGGTGCATCATTTTGACGTACTTTTTGCACATTGTGTAGTCCCAAATCTTCTTGGGCTCTTCTTTCCATCCAGATTCAGCTATACACATTGGGTTTGTCCAATCTTCCCAGTTCATATCTTGGGATCTTCCCTTCTTACTGGACTTTGATCTTTTATCGTGAGGCATGGTAACCTTGAATAAAATGAAATGATTTGATGACAAAATTCACATGAATTTTTGGAACAGCTGAACAAAATGTTTGACACTCACAATGAAACGAGGTGAAGTTGTTAATAAGGCCTTTAGAACCAAGTAATCACCAAAACAATTTGGTGCAATTTAGTATCCGAGCACAATCGTTCGCACACCAAAACGGAAGGGGCGCGTAAAGCCATACAAAGGCACCGGATCACCCACTCCGCAAGGAAAACGATTGTGAAAAATAAGCCGTCCGTCGTGCTATTTATGAAGTCCGATGGCGGACTACGCAATGCGGACATGTATGTGCTAATTGGACGCCACAGAATCGGATGGGCAAATCGTGCGGTCTGAAATCGGCGTCCGCTGGATCACACGGCCACCGTCGAGGGGCGGTCGTACCGACGGACGGAAGAAGCGGACGGGAGCGCGGACGATCAGCCGGACCGTTAGACGGGCAAATCGCGCGGACAGAATTCGGCGTCCGTTGGATCGCATGGCCACCATCGAAGGCGGTCGCACCAATGGACGGAGGAAGCGAATAGGAGCGCGGACGGTTGATCGGCCAATCGGACGAGCATGCGGACGCCCAGTCGGACCTTCAGGTCTCTAGTCCGCCCGACCCTCCTTTCGCCCGACAGTCCATCCGCCAGATCCCGTCCGCGCATCCACCCGACAATCCACAACTCGACGACCCGTCCGTGCAATGCCCCATCCAACCATCCACTGGATGGTAGAAACTGAAAATCATGTATATCAAAAGACGTCCGGGGGCCATCGCCCACGTCCATGGGACTTCCAGTGGGACGCCCAGACATCCTGTCAACCCTGCGCCTGCAGCTTCCAAACAAAGATTCGTTGTTAGGCACATCCCTTCTTTGCCGCAAACGACAGCTATGTCATACGTGACCAACTCCCCTTTCTTTACCACTTGCAACCTCAAAACTGCCTTAAGCATTTTGATATCTAATCCTGCAATATTCGTGCTCGACATATGAGGATGTTGATAAATGTACTCCGTCTGCGACAAAGTCTCCTCTTGTGATGTCACAATGAGGTTTTCTTCTCCCACATGGAGTAACGTTCATTGAAGAGGAAATAGTTGTGCCATACGCTTCAAGACCTAGAGAGGACTTGTGTCCTTTTTAAATTTCATCTTCTTGTGATCAAAAGTCATAGTGATCATTCCCTCATGAGACATCTGCACATCATCAACCAATATATTCACCATCCTGCTTGATAATCCTAGAAAACCTACAACACTCAAAAATTACACAATGACAACCTAACCGTTATAGGACCTCGACTAAACCGTTGAACAGGAAAGAAGGAAAAAACATCCCATAAAAACATATATTAAGCATTTTACATTATAACATAACTATTCAGCTATTGAAAGGGAAATATGCCATATCAGTAATCTGAGTAACTATAAATTAGTTTATACAGTGTAAAATAATTCTGATTTCATGAAAACAAGATGAATCTATGCCTCTCCATGACCACGTTACGGAATGTCAAAGCAAACTTCGAAGCTATCAAGAATTCGGTAATTCAAGAATTAAAATATTGATTGGAAGCAAAAAGACATTGATTCACATAGTAATGTAAAAAATATGTATGTGTTTTAAAAATTACCTGCAATGTCGCTCCACATATTTGCAACTAGTCCCCGAAAATTTTCCGAGTCCGAAGGCGGACCAAGCAATGCGGACGCGTACATGCAAATTAGACACCACAGAATTGGACAGGCGGATCGTGCGGACAAAAATCAACGTCCGCTGGATCACACGGCCCGTGTCGAAGGCCTCGGATCTCCACAGATTCCGAGAATCTTGAAAACATAGACCACATTTTGAATTTAGAGGTGGAGACACTTCGTGGACTTCAATCTCCACCTCAGAAATCAACCACACCACCTGAATCTGCATATATCTTTTCCAATCAGGACCACAAGTCACCATTCGCTGACTCCCTGGAATTAATCAAATCCCCTGCCTCAGTGCATGAAGTTTCTCAGCAACAGAACTCGGAGGATGCACAGAATTCAGATTTCAGAGAGAACAATGTGTTTCCAGAAGATCTTCATCTAAATAACTGTAGAGAGAAGAGGAAATTCCTAAATTCTTTTGAGAATGAAGTCGTTAGAGATGCCATAATAAGATTTTCCACAGAGAATCCCCGTAAGTGGGTAGACGAATGCAGGGAAGAGCTCCATAGTAAATGCAACATTCCTGTAGGAACTTCATCCCTAACTACCAGAAACTGTAGGGAGAAGTAGAGGTCCCTTCTCTCAGATTTTCTAATTGTACAGGTTTATCATCCGTTTGTTGTGATTTTCCAGTATTACAGAGCGATTCTGATTTGAATCAGCGGGCCGCCGATGGACTGCATCTACAATGTTCAATAATAATTTCCACATCTTATGTAGTCTGTTACTTTTATTTGTGTGTTAATATTTGATATTTCTTTGCAAGTATTGTTGGATTCGATTATGAGGATTAACGGTGATAACAGAGAGTGTTTTTGTCTTTTTTTCGTTTTGGTTGTGCTCAAATCGCATCATTTGGCTTATATCACCTCTACTAAAATCCTCTCTTTATTATGGTTCACTTAGTTAATTTAATTTATATTGTGATCCTAGAATCTTCAGAGGCGGTCGCACTGACGGACGGAAGTAGCAGATGGGAGCGCGGACGGTCGATCAGACCGTCGGACAAGCAAGCGGACGCCTGATCGGACCTTCAGGCCCCCCGTCCGCTAGACAGTCCGTCCGTGCAATCCTGTCCGCGGGATTGTCTATGCGCCCGGAGGCCTGTCCGCTGGACAGTTTGGATCCCGACGGCCCGTCCAATTGTCCACTGGACGGTCAAAATTGAAAACCATGTATGCCGAAAGACGTCCGGGGGTCAGCGTCCAATCGTCCACTGGACAGTCGAAATTGAAAACCATGTATGTCGAAAGACGCTCGGGGATCAGCATCCACGTCCGTAGGACGTCCTGTCAACCCTGCATTCACTGTCTCGTGCAACTTGGGTCAACACTTGCAATTCCCAAAAATGAAAATGCATGATTGATGTAATCAAAAATTTATTCTGAAGAATTATGTTGTAGATCAGAACTCTTCAACCTCCGATACATAATTAAAAATTTCTTAATTTTTTGACAATTCATATTCATAAAACTACAAGAAGTGGCTACATTTGTTTCTTTGCCAAAAAAATTGAATACGAGCATCTTTACAATACCGACAAAGATCTTTAATGGACGGTACTACCTTCACATTTTTCCAAATTATTCCCCCCTAATGGACCGTTTGTCCCCTCAAGGGACAATTTGGGGCCAGGTAGGTTCCTATTGTCTCAATTTGTATTTAATATCTTTGAGATTTTTTGCAATTGTGTAATTTTGAAAGAACTTTGTGCATATATAATTTTTATTTTAATCGGATGCTGGATGAAAAAGTTATGGCCTAATAAGCAAGAAATGAATATTGGCGGGCAACCCAAATAAAACACAAATAGTCAAAAAATAAAATTATGAACTCTTTTTCTTTAACATTATATTTTTGTCTATGCGTGAAGCTTTGATTCATTCTATTTGGACTGGAGATGAGAGAGGTATGGACAATCTTAGTTTTTCGAGCAATCTAATCATCTTTTTAAGAAAAACGTTAGCAAACAGTATTAAAGGACTTCGAAAAATTCATGCAATTCCAACATATTCATAAATTGGAATTTAGTTACAATGAAAGACCTCATTGTTGGTATGAGAGAACATATTTAATAAGTACATTCAAACCATAATCAACCTAACTTTGACTCATTGACCAAATGGAATCATTTCTAACTCTCCATGTATATATAAATTTCAGAAATCAATATTAAATTTTTCTTTCTTCCCTAATCTGCCTAAATTGCCAAGTTGTAGAATATCTGGAAGAAGTAATATCCTAGGCCATCACTTTTACTATGTGTTCCCAAATGTTATAAAATTTATTGCACACAGAAGATATTCATCGTCCGCACAGTCTTTTACATTTTCAATATGAAAAATGCCAATTTCCTATTACATACAACAATGAAAGGCTTCAATGTTGCTCCAAAATGCATGCTCATCTTTTATGGATTAATGAAAATTAAAAAAAGCAACATAATTTAGTATTACATACATTCAATATATTTATATACAATCAGAAATATTTTCTTTTTAATAGTAGTAATATTTAATCAACTAAATTTCTTTTTTAACATCACCATATGAATAAAAATTTCAACATACGTATATTTTTCCTCTACATTATTATATTACAAATAAATATATGCCCTAATCAAAATTATTAAAATATACTACATATTGAAGATATTGAAAAACAATGCTCTTTACTATAGAAATGGCAATTTCAAGTGGTTGATGCGTAAGACACTTCTGGACTAAGGTAAATGCCTACAGAAGCGTCTACTTAATAGTTGTTAGGCCTTTTTGATGTGCTTCACATGCACCAAAAAAATTCTCCTCTTTTTTCACTTCAAAGACAATTGATGTGAAGTCTACACAAGCAATTTCATATATCTTGGAACCTACGGAAATACTTATGAATTTCCAAAGAACTCTACCGTAATCAACTATTTGTGATCCTAAATGTTCCAAAACCCAATAACCCACACACATGCAGTTTGAAAAAAAATGTTTTGACCAAAAACAAACACCGTGGCATTCAAAAAGTAATACACATGGTTCCGAAATTTGACCCTTTCAAACCTTAAACAGATCCTACATTCTTCTAACATTTGTAAGAACACAATTGGACAGTGAACTCTCATTTAGAAAAATTATGTAAATACTTGTTGCTTTAAAATAGGGTCTTCTTAGCTTTGAATCCATCCATTGGCGAAGTACAAAACAATAAAGTACAATTCTTCATTGTTCTCTCACATTGTTGGAAGTCCACTTAATATCCATTTTAGAACCACCTATTGGATTGTTTGAAGAAGAAAGTCGCTTCTTTAAATATGTCCTATATTGGGGTTCTCTACATGCATCTTATACCAAATTAAAACTCATCGTACCTTTAATCTTATGAGTCTATAAAGTCCTAAAGACTCCTTGGAGGACCTTTTTCATTTAGGAAACGCTTGTGTGATCTCAATCTTTTACATACTTTTTTGAAGTTTTGTTTTAAGATAGGAAATCATGATAGCTATATGGGAATAAATTTTTAATTTCAATCCGTGCCCAAGAACAAAAGTTATGACACTATGAGTCCAACTAGTACAATAAGTGACACTCCAATAAAATTCATAAAACTTGTATTTTTTTAATTTTTAATTTTTTTCTCAAAGATTATATTATACTGTACATTTCAAGCTTTGATACGTTCTATTTGGACTATTCACAAGAAAGATATAGACAAATCTATTTCTTGATCAATCTAAACATCTTCTTGAAAAAATAACTAATGGAATTCATTTTTGAATGTCATCATTACAATTTTTTTCAAAGAACATTTAGACATGGTTATGTTTTATTGCTAGAACAATATCACAATTGGTTCTCTTGTGTTACAATTTCATCTTATAACTACGAACAATTTAGTTATCCCTTCCATCTTGAACATATTTTTATTTAATTATTATTTAATCAATTTAAAATGAAATATTTTTTTATTGAATTTTTTTTTCCTAGATTCTCAACTACGTTGTTCAACATTAAGAATTAGAACCTCAAAATTTATAGTGTAAAATTTTTAAACTAGAAAGATTAAGAGCCGCCAAATCTAGTCAACGAAGTTATTAAAAGAACATATGTTCTTCACTTTAAATGCACCTATGGACCTGCAATTCTAAAGGTCAAATTTTCTGAAATTTTTTCCATGCACTATGAGAGTACTATAATACAAATCCTAAGGTTAGTTATGTAAAAATATTAAATAATATGTAATTTTATTGGCTACTTTCAATAGAAATGGCAATTTTGAGTGGATTTTGATGTAAAAAATCCTTCGCACTTTACAGTTTCATTGATCACTCCAAACAATTTAAAAGCTTTGCATGTATAAAAGATTTCAATTAACAAATTTCAATTATTTTTAATTAATAAAACTGTGTGTAAATTTTTTTTTTTGTTCCATGGTGTTTCTTCGAACCCTAAACGTCCAGATCCTTTTCCAGAATTGACAATTTGGAAAAAATCGTTATAAAGTGCTATTTGGAAAAATACTCTAGAATTGATATACAAATAAAAAATGTATATTTTGAGTTTAAGATTACATCCATACGGTTAGATTCACTAGTGCTATCACCAATATTTTCTTACAAATTTTGAAAGGAAAATTTCAAAATTCCTTTCAAATTAAATTACAAGCAAAATTTTATCATTTTTTAAGTAAAACTTTTTGGAATGGATTTGAAATGCGAATCTCTTTATATGGTGATTTTTTGAAATTTCTATGTTCTTTAAATCTATGACATCAATGTTGCAAATCTAGTTTTGAACTTCAATCAATGTAATTTTTGGCTTGAAATATTTTCACATTTCTAATTTTAGAAAAATATGAACTCCAGTAACACCAAATCCAACCGTTGGATGGGACAACAACTTGATAAAGTATCTCCCCAAATTAGATGACTTTCATCCAAGTAGTAAAGAGAAAAAACAGTGAATTTCAATTTGTTCGTCGTCCAAAAATTGGACGTTGGAGCACTCCAAGGTTAATAATGCATAATACAAACTATACAATTTTTTTGATATGTACTTTTCATTTAAGAAATTTTCTTGAACTCCAAGTTAATCCTAACGTACATTTAATCTGAGATTTTCAAAAAATTATTTATGAACTCCATTCCCACTGAACTACCAAAAATTGCTATATCAATCTAGAGTACAGTTTAGGCATTTAATTGGTAAACCTCATTTTGACACCTACTAATTAAATAGTTCGACACTTCACAATTTCTTTGTGTATCTGGCAAATATTATTTCACCAATCTCACCTCCAAAAAAAGCACTCTACATTTTGGGGATTACTAAAAAAACATAGCTAAAAATACATAAATTAAACGCATACAACATAGCAATATAAAATGCAAGTGCAACTAACAATATGGGTAAGATGAAGAAGGTCAACATGAATGACAATGAAAACCAAAAAAGGATGAAAAAACAGAAAAGAAATGCACCTAGTTGACCCTACGGAACTCCGCGGGGTTGAGCAACGGCTCCTCCGGTCGTTGATTTCCGTGGGCATCCTGTGGAGTCTGTGCCTTCATTCCCTTGCTCCTCCCTGCCTCGCTTGTCGCGTTCTTGCTTCTCCCTGCCGCGCTCATCCCTTTCGGTGTCCTCCCTATCTACCTCCTCCATGCCGCTCACCTCCATTCTGCGTTCCTCCATCTTCACCCCCTCTATGCCTGTCAATGTGGCCTTCTCCCTTCACCACACTAGCTCTCACCTTCACCTCACTAGCTCACTGCAGGATTGTCCGTTAAGTTTTCCTCCTGCTCATTGCCTTCACTGCACTACGCGGTTGTGTGTGAACAATGGCGGCGGTCTCTGCGCCTTCTCTCTCTTTGTGAGTGCGGCTTGCTGTATCTGGAGATCTGGATTTTAGGACTCGATGGTAGTATACTTGTGACTTATTAGGGAAGTTTCACCACTCTTTTGTGATATTATGAGCACCTAGAACAATCAAGAGTTCCGCAGCTCTTCTTCGGCGCAGTTCGGAGGTGAAGTTCGGAGCAACCGTGCAAGCAAGGTCTGTTTGTCTTATGCTTTTTGAACCAGTCGTGCCACCGATTCCTAGTTACCAGCCCAAGTAATCAATGCCACTGATTTGGGGTTGAGAGAGACGTAGCAACTTCTTTTCCTTTCTTGGCACACGCACTTTGTTTTAGAGAATCACAACATGCACTAGCTTGTGTTCCATGCACTAGCTTGTATTCCACGATGATCGACACTATCCTTCTTGAGGTGCGGTTATTCAGAGTAGTAGAGATTATGAGGAATTTCCTTTGATCAATGTAGGAAAGGCTTGCTGCTTTTGTAGGGGTTTTGGAATGCCAACAATTTGGATGTATTGAAGAATTTGGGCTGGATTTCCTCGTATTGGCCACTGGCACCACTTTCGACGGGACTAGCTCAAGGGATTAGAAGCCGAGGCAGCCCAGCTCTAAGCCGCCAACTCCGTTCTCATCGTCGAAGGCGGTCCCGTGGTCGTGGAGCTCGCCGGCAAGATTGCTACTGACTTTCCAGAGAAAAGGTAAGTACGGAATGAGTTTCTGAAACCGTAGATCTTCACAAAAAATTTGGGTGGATGATACTCAACGTCGATGCAATTCTAGGTGCACCCACCTTCCACTAGTTCAATGTGCACTCGTCAGTGGGTATCAAGGCACACAAATCCAATGATATCATCGAAGATACTGACGGCACAGCATCGATGATACTGAATTGGAACCTTGAGTATCGGACTCCGATTACTCGATTAGTCAAATTTCAGCACAACGAAGACACAAGACTTGATCAATTAATTCCCATTCACTGCAAAATTGGTATCAATTCAATCGGGTACCCCTGCAGATCCCAGAAATTAGAAATTCACAGCTATTGGTGAAAACAATCGATCGAAAGATCATTGCCATTTGAACTTATTAGATCAGTTTGCTAAAGTCGGCAACGATGAGAACAAATAATCTAGAGATGATTTGAGTGAGTCTGTGATGATCTTTAGTCTCCCCAATGTAAACAAGACCCTCCAGTAGTTGTAGGTTAGTGGAGAGGTTGGTTCATGCGCAGCTGCTTCCAAGTCCCAAATAGTCCTCTTTTTATGACCACTCATCATCTTCTGGACTGAACTTGCAATATCGCAACACTGTAGAGAGCTCTGACATGCCGAGTTAAAACAAATTCTATCAGCTTCTAAACTAGCCTTTGCAAGGACTGTCTTCAATTGAAGCTTGTGTTGAATAGGTTCTGAAAATCTGTTTCATGAACAATTCGAAAAACATGTTCAGGAACTCCTGAAGAATGTTTTTATCAATGCATTTTGAATATCACATACTGAATTCTGAGTTCTCCTGTGACGTTGATAAAGGTAATAGTGGTGCATGTCGGAGAATCTGAGTAGTCCTGTGACGATGAAGGTAATAGTGGTGTATGCCAGAGAATTTCGAGTTGTCATGTAACGTTGATTAAGGTAATACTGGTGCATGCTAGAGATCGCCTCATCCAGATCCTTGGGAAGGAAGCTTTACAGAAGGCTATTAAAAAAAAACATATATAAATTTTGTATATTTAAAGTGTCCCACCGCAAAGCGCAAGCGCTTTGATAACCTTTTATCTGAACCCTGACATGATCGTTTGTCTTTTTTTTCTAAAATTTGGGTCCAGATAGGTTCTTATTGTTTCAATTTGTAGTGAATTTTTTTGGAGATTTTTTGAGGTTGTGTATTTTTGTGAGAGCTTTGTGGATATATAATTTTGTTTCAATCAGATGCTAGATGAAAAAGTTATGGCCCAATAAACAAGAAATGGATATTGGCGGGCAACCCAAAAAACAAATTGAAAAAGTAAAAAACAAATAAATTTTTTTTTTTCTAACATATTATGTTTTTGTCTATACGTGAAGCTTTGAATCTTTGATTCATTCTATTTGGACTAGGAATGATAAACTTATGGACAATCTTATTTTTGCAGGCAATTTAAGCATCTTCATCAAAGAAGACTTTTTGTCCACCTTTGAATGCTAATATCTTCCAATCTGTACGGTCAAATTTGATGAAATTTTAATTAAATGATCTCAGACAAGTTAAGTAAAGGATTCTATGGTTAGACTCCATAAATTATTATTTTTTTGGTTTCTTTAATCGAACACAACAAAAGTGGCAGTTTTGAGTTGTTTTTGACAAAAAACACTCTTGGGGCTATGTATAAAATCTTTAGAACATCAATTGAAAGTGTAAAAAAAGGTGATTGACATTTATATATTGTCATGTTTTTAGCAGTTGGCAACGCAACTAGGCAAAGGAAGATCCTCCAACTGTGCGTGTTTGGAATCTGGTGTAGCAACATTGTCGGTGGAACAATAATGAGCACTTCATGTGTGGGGGCCCTTTAAACCGTACGTATTTAGCCGAAAAACAACTCAATTGACATCAAAACTAGCATCCTAATGTTATGTTTGATGTCCAAAAAAGTGGACGTCCAAATTTTGGACGTAAAAAAAAAACAAGTTTCTTCTAGTGATTGGAAGATATAAACTACAAAGGCAGTTTATGATGGCGCCAATTCCAGCTTGTTGTCTAGATGTTCCCAAACCCATGAAGGTGTTCCCAAAACTCCAAGAGAATTGGACCTCTATGCCTGAATTGCTTTGAAATTTGTGACACGAAGCAATAGAAAGGTTCTACAAACTGAGTCTTGAAAACGTACTACGAGCACGACGATTGTTGGTGGAACTCTTGGCTTATGAAGAGATGCAGAGAACGACAACACCAAATGCTCGAGATGTAACTCCTCCAAGGGCCCCTGAAGAAACAAATCCTATATATCAGGTTTTGGCATCTCCATTGAACATGCATTGGGTGCCGGTTCGAGAACGTGTCAGAAGACGTTCCCCGCCCAGTCCAACCAAAGACATTGAAACATCTCGGAGGATTGCAGGATAGAGAAATGTGAGAAGAACTCATGGAAGGAATACACGCAGAGGACTTAAAGCACAATCATTGCCACGAATGGATACATCGCAAGGAAGGCGTACACAGAGCGTTTCAACATCAACGCTTGGAGGTTCAACAACACAAAGAGAAGAGAATACTTTTACATCAGAAGCTGCAATAGGGAACTTGTCAACAATACCGGAAATGATAGAGGGTGAATCATCAAGGGCTCTAAAAGAACATAGAAGGAGGCAACAAAGTTCTAAAGCAGCAAGAGTGTTGTCACAACGCGGCAGAGGATAAAGAATTGTACAGTAGAGACAACCTCCAAGAAAACCAATGACAAGAGCAGTCACTAGAGGTGTACCTACAACTGATATACGAGAAGATGTTTAGCACGAAGATGACTTTGCAGTTATGGATGACCCATCCGAGGAAGAAGATGAGACTACTATATCTCACAAGTCTCAAGCTGTTGGTCCACTTGTGAGATTTCCAACCATTGAAGAATATTTGGCTGGATATATTTGGGGAATGGACCTTGTTTTCAATGCAAAGATTGCAAACATTCGGGATGTGGAGAATGTGAAGACCAACCATTGAGCAATGACAGAAAGGCGGGTTTCAGCAATGTACAAATGACTCTGTGGAAGGGAGGAGCCAAATATGTCAACACTCACTGTACGACCACTAACTTACATTCTTAAAGGTATGGATACAGAAGGTGCTCCACTTCAAAGGGAGATACCTTTTTCACGTGGGGGTACAGTAAATGACTTGGAGGCAGCATATTTGCATAATGTTTCAGCAGTATCTAGTAATGCAAACATGTCCAAGATTAATTGGTTGTAGAACAACATCATTTGGGAACCTGTTGATGGACAATATGTTGTTGCAGCATGCAAGCAAGCTGAACAAGAGCATAGGGCGGGTCTGATGGAGGACAAGGAGTACAAGAAGACATTTGCTAAGAGGATGGCTCGATTTCTGGTGTACAATGATTCAAAGTTGTACATTGAAGCCTCAGTGTGAATTAATGCTAAAGAGTTTGAAAGAGAGTTTTATACAACCATGGTTGAAGATTTGATGAAGTTACAAGCAATTTGGGAAGCTTGTGGAAGGCCAAATCCAGAAGTACGGGCGGATAATTCAAATTGAGCAAGAGCTGTAACAATGGCGGCAAGCGCATTGCATTGGACAAGATCCTCAACAAGAAGCATGTCATTGGGCGTTATGTATAAGAGGATGTTTGAGTATACATGTCATGCATGGCAAGAAGATGAAAGGGCCTATCAAGCTGTTCTGTAAGTGTGTTGTGATTATGAAAATAAAATTCTCTGGTACAGTAAAAAAGAAGAGAGGAAGTGGAAAAAATATGCAAGCGAAAAATCATTGGATGCAAATGTGGATGTTAGGGAAGGGAGGAAGCGTATGGAGCAACTGTGGTTGAGACCGTTAATGAGGGTTCCAAGAATGGTGTATTTGCGTTTGGCAAAGCAAATGGCAGCCAAACCTTTAATTGATGGTGAACGCGCAAAGCAGAGATTTTACTTCAACGGTGCCAGCAGCAATGCTCCAATGAAAGGCACTTTGGCTTGGACAAAAGACCTAATTCAGCGAAGGGAAGCAATTTGTAATGCAATACAATGGTTGTTGGTTGAAGCAGGGATGGAATGTCCTAGTAGCATGCAAGAGTTCTGTGTCATTGATGTACATAATTTTGAGGAAGAGAACCATGGACAATTGAAGTTGCTAGCCAAAGTTGTAGACAAAAAAATGAAGAAAGTTTGGTCATCTCTATCAGTAAGGACAGTTGATGCTTTGGAAAGGTTTGTGAGCCTCATACCCCCAATGATTAGAAATCATTATGCAAGTATTCAACGTGGAGAATCTGGGTACCGTGGCACCAATATGGACATGACAAATTTAGATGTGGCACACTGGGATTGGCAAGTAAATGTACCAGTTATCGCACTAGAAGAGGGCAATGTCAACATTCTAGTTCGATGTAGAAGAATTTTTTTTTCAGAAAGGATTGTGGAGTTGAGAGCACCATGCTTGTGGATTTTTGATTGCAGACGCTGCGGGATAAGGGGAGAGAGTGAAGTTTGGACGGATGTAGAGTACAGTATTGTGATTCAGAAGGTGCAGCAATGGATGGCATGCACACATAGATGGACAGCTATCTTCCTCTTTCCACCAAACATTTTTTTTTGAAGAGGGCATCAGGGAGAAGATGGTTGTACCAAGAGAATGTACTTGGCAAAGAGGCATGTGGGTATTTAAGCAATAAACTATATCAATGTACACACATGACTTTCAATACAATGGACAAAGAGAAAGAAGTGTGCAAGCAATGGGAGGTGTTGCGATTGTAATGGTACACCCTACTTTGTCGAGCGTGGTAAACAGTATATGGGGTGGTCGTGATGAAGTTCTTGTTGTTTTCACAGATTTGTGGAGCAAAGGAAAGATGCCATGTATTGTGGATCAAGTGGAGAGAGCTCCTATGGAATTGCGGAGGTTGCTTGCTACATATCTACCAGAGAAGTGGGGGTTAGTAGCCATTGGGATTACAACATCGCTACCCACTGTACTGCAAAGTGTGTTTGTGGGTAGTCAAGTGATTGTATTAGATGGTTCAGTAGATCGAACTCGTTTCTTGTACAACACATTGCAAGAAGCTCACCCAGTATGAATGCAAGAAAGAGAATCCATAGTGTCTGCAAATGACAACGCATAGATAGAAGTGCAAAAAAATCGTACAAATCTAATATAACCACATACAGTACGCATGAGGAGAGAAGAAGAGGACGAAGATATATTGGAGGATGAAGATGGTGAGGATCTACACTTGGAGGATACACCAGTGAGGGAAGGACACACAAAAAGAGAGGGAAGTGATGATAATTATGAAGATGATCCACCTTATGTAAGAGAGGAGAGGGACGAGACAGTAGAAACGGAAGAGTCTGATTCAAATGAGAGTTCATCATATGAAAAGGAGGCTCTAACAAAAGAAGAGCACAATGCACCGGACGAAGTAGTGACAAGAGGAGAGAGAGAAAACAATTTGAATAAGACAGTAGGAGTCAAGGAGCCAATAGTGCAATTGCAAAGTACAGGTTCAGTGGCACCTATAGTAGTAGATAACATTGTGTCACTGGCTCAGGAAGTGCAGAAGGGCGAAGCATCTGTTACTCATGGAACATCCGAGGGAGACAATATTACACAGATAGAAGGTGGGAACAACATGGACACAGAAGAAGTACCTAAAACGGATCTTAGTACAAAGAATGTAGCGAATGAAGACACACAAGACGGAATGCTAGGGACAAGAAGTGAAGCTCCAATACGAGTAGAAGTCATTCCGTCGACTGAGGAGGCAATGGCAGAAATGGAGGATAACATACCATTGGTAGAAATTATAATTCACGCGATGGAAGAGCGAGATACAATGATGGTGGACGAGGTTCGAGAATCACTTGGAGTGGATTTGCCTCTACAAACAGAAGAAACACTCTCGGAAGAAAAAACATTAGCAAGGTTGGCAAGTGAAACACAATTTAGTAGAATGGCTTATCCATGGGTCGTACAAGACCATGGAATGACAGAAGGAGCAGATGGATTGTATTATGATCGAGAAGGTATCATATATCGGCATATTGGAGTGGAGGGGTCATATAGTTTTGAACAAGTGACTTCAATTATGGAAGAAACATCGCTAATGGATTTAGTACGTTCACCGGAAGTTGAAGTTGTATTTGGTAGGATTGTGGATGATCTTGAACATGAAATGACATCTGAGGTTTGTGCAATACTAAGCGCTCGACTTGTGGGTAGTGAAGAAGGCGAAGTGATAGGAACTCAATCATCAGGAGTAATTGCAAAAACACCAGAGGCAATGGAATAGTATAATGGCAGATTGCATACAACATGTTATGGTTGTGGATGTTTTTTTAATAAGTTCTATTATTACTAGCATAGGATTGTTGAGTGTGCTTTGATTTAAAACTTTTATGTTCTAGTTTTACAGTGGAATGATAATAAAGTGAAAGTGTGGTATTTATCAAACTAAGTACAAATGATTGATAATATTATGTGAATGTGTGTTTCTTCAAATAAAAACAAGGAACAAGAAATACCATGTATATTTTTTACATCAATATTGAAGTTTTCAAGTGATTTTGTATCTTAGAAGACACAAATGTGTATAATATAGCAATGCTTTTTTGACCAAAAGAATCATGGAGGTGCAATTTTTGTAGTGGGAATAGAATTTTAGCATTGTAAAATTTCTAATGAAGAATTATCATCAGTGCTTGACAAAATGGTGTACCACTTTTATGAAATTTAAAAAAATGCGTCTTTTTCAACCTACGGAAATTGCACTTGGGCAAGTGCAAGAATTACAAATTCTGTGTTATCAAATCTAATTCCAACTTTTGGAGATATTTTTGTAGGAATAAAATCTAACAAAATCCAATACCAACTTTTTAGCTAATTCCCTTGGAATCAATCAATTGAGATCTTGAAACAAAGTTTATCTAACTTTTTTCTAACTAATAACTAACTTGAGAATATTTGGAGATCTAATATTCTTCCATTTTGTTGTTTTCCTTTTGTCTTCTAATCTAAGTGCTAAATATAGCTACAAAAGTCAAACTATTAATTCTCTATGAGTGGTTCTAATCACTAACCTTCTTTTCTTCTTCTTCTTCCTTCAACTACTAAGTACTAATTTGTTGTCTTAGTTCCCATTGTATGCTTGGAGGTTTTGTTAGTTTGAAGCTTGAGTTCCACAAAGAAGTTCTGTCAACTTTTTCACATCCATGATGTTTTGCAAATAGAGCTCCAACCACCTAGTATGGCCTGTCGTCCAGACACACCTTCACCACACTCTCTGGTTTGTAATTCACTCAATCTTCCTTTCTTTGCTTTGGTCAAATCCTCACACTCTCTCTGGTGGTGCTTGGGACTAGCACAGTCCGGGGAGATTTTTAGCTTAACCGGCTAAAATCCTACATTTTTTCAGACCAAACGGTTGTTTGAAGCATTCTCTCGGCTAGGCCTTTATAAAATAGAGAATATTCTTTGATCTTCCTCTTAAATGATCGGTTTTTTTCCGAAGATTTTGAAATCCATTCGAAAATTCTCAAAATCAACCGGCTAGCTCGTAACTAAATGCCGATACTCCCAATACATTGCTTGGGAGGTTCTGGGCTCTTGAAGCCTAGTCAACTTTGGGTTGACTTTGCTTGTGCTGATTTTTTGAGCTCTCAAGGCCTCACAGACTCTCTGGTGATTTTTCGTGAGTTCTGGGGTACTCTGGGAGCTGGTCAAACTGAGTTGACTTCCACTAATCTGAGCCTCCAGGGCCTCACCGGCTTTCTGGTGATTTTTGGGCTTCTATGCTTCCAACTATGGTCCAATCTGATCGACCTTGCTAAATCTGAAATTTTAAGCTCCTGCCTCTTAGACCTTTACTTCTACAGAAAATGCTAATCTAGGCAACGATGGGTAAAAAAAAATCATAAAACACCAAAATTTGGGACTCTTAGGGTATCATCCCAGTTTTGGTCGTTTGTTTATGATGTATATGAAAAATTCAGTCACCGAGGCTTAACTGACAGAGCCTGTCGGCTCTCCAACAGGCTGCCGGGCCCCCACTGACTGCCGGGCCTCCTTGACTGCCGGGCCCCCTGGCCGGTATGCGGCCTGGATACTGGCTCCTTGCTGGAACTCGAATTCTGAATTTCTGTTGGATTTTTTAAACACCAACTAACTAAGGTAAACCAGCCTATGACAGGCAGAATGACTGATTTGGTATGTTGCCATTAGCAAAATAAAATCAGATTTTTTTCTAGAAGAGACAACTTTGAGAAATGAAAGAAGCAGTTAAAATTTTAGTTTTTGGACAAAGTAGGAATTTGTTATGAAGTTTTTAAGTATTTTTCCAAAACAGTCTGTAGGCTATCTGAAATCAATAAAATATGTCTTCATGATGGTCATCTTACCACCTAATGCAGTCTTCAGATTTCCTAACACAACCACAAGAATTTTTAATGTGGCCATCACACAAAGGAATAAAAAAAAAACTCTTTATGATGAGTTTACACTCACAATGTGTAAGTGTTATGTGACAGTCATTACTAATTCTATCACAATCACCTAATGCACTAATGTGGGCCACTAACCAACCTAATTAAATTGTAGAAGTAAAAATCTGAAATGCATTGTGATGGAGGGTTGTGTAGATGTCTGCATTAGACAGTTGGCCTGTCATAGGCTGGTTTACCATAATGGCCGTTGCTTGCCAATATTTGGGTCTCCCTTGGGGACCCTTTAACAAAATTTTAAAACGGAAATTATAGCTAGGTACAAAGCTTTGCCGTATTAGAGGGGTTAACCTCAAATTCTGGAAAATTAGACAAAGGAATTAAATCTAACGAAAACTAAGTCCAGGGTGATAGCTTCGCCATATTAGAGGGTTCAACCTCAAATTCTGGACAATTTTGACAAAGGAAATTCTTAAACTTGACGGCAAGAGCTTGGTTCCAACCCAAACTTCTCCAAAACACTTATGACTCTTCTAAGGACAACGTTTTCAAACGTCAAGATTCTAGGGGGATGTTCTATCACATGAAGTCAAGATATCCCACACAAGGAGCTCGGTTCAAAGGAATTAGAAACCACAATTTTCTAAACATCAACAAAAAGAAACACACAACGCAAGTAATTTCAATTCAAGTACGTGTAAGCAAGTAAGCGTTTCAAAGGGACCCCAACGTCCTTTGAAAGGACTCAAAACACAAGAGAATGTTTGATAAAAATCAAGGAGCAAAGCTCCAAATGCACTAAAACAAGTGTTTGGCGGAAAACTGCCAATTTCAACAACGTGGCCGCGTTTTGGTCAAAGCTTTACAAAAATGAAAAGGGGTGCAAAGAGAGGAGAGGAGAGGGCCTTATATACTCGCTGAAGGCCCTCACCTTCCCTCCAATTACCTACTTCTACTCCTAGGTAAATCCAAATTAACCTAATTAAAATTCTACACTATTGTTGTGATCGCTCTAACTTTTGGAGAAATGCTCCAAACTCTAAACCAATTGCGCCATTGTCTTTAGAAGATCCAAATGAGACCTACAGTTTCCTAACCCCTATTTCTAGACCATTTCGCACGTCAAAACCAATATTTAGCGTAGTGATAAAAAGGGTAAAAAACCCAATTGTTGGAGGTGATTTTACTTTCAAGTTTTGACTGGCTTGGGTTGTTGGTGAGGTTCAAGATAGTAAAAAAAGAGTCCAAATTGACTCCAATCGGACATCGTAAGCTCCTGGTGCACCGGTCAACCCAATGAATGTTTTTAAATCCATTAAAAATCTGTTAAGGCTGCCAGTTCCGGTACTTGTCGGGGTCGGAATGTAATGGAATTTGGTCGGGCAATTTACTAGTACTAAACATTCTATCCTAATTTTTAGTGGGATTTTACCGCTAGTTTGGGATTTTTTAGGAATTTTCCAATGCGTAAAAACACGGTTGACTTCCCAAGGAGTCATTTCCACAATTTAGAAAATTACGGAACTTCTTGGGCAACCTCTAAGAAGTTCTCTAGTGCCATGTGCAAGCTTACATCTTACTTTGCACTGATCAGAGGAGTGTCTAATTTAATACCTTCCAGTTTAATTCCCACCCGGGGGGGAATCATTCTGGATGTAGGGTTAATTCCCTCCCGGGGGGGGGGAATCATTCTTGGTCTAGGGAATTTGGCAATCAACCTTCACCGTTACACTCTTGGCATGTTTCTTGGTAAAAACTGCCGTTCTTTGGCCGTGGATTGCCCATAGTCATGGTCCTGGTTTTTACCTGCATTGTCACATGATTTCCTACCTAATCTTTCATCCTTTATTCTAAGTATATTCTTTTGCTTGTCAAACCCTTCAATAGTCTATATTTAGGTGGTTTTACGGTTTGGCCATCAGGGCTTAATATCATTCAACCCTTAAATGTCCTCCCAAACACCTAAATAGACCTAAATTTAGTAAATTGAAGTGCTTAGAGCGCTTCCGGACTTCTTGGTCAATCCTTACCGCATTCGTCGTGATTTTGTCCAAACGCCATGTGAACACACCTATAATGTCTTTTTAACTCTAATTAATCCTAAATATGAGCAAAAAGCAAAAAAAATAAAATTCTAAGGCTCAAGTGCTAACTTGGGGGCTCACACTGCCCAACCTTTTTTTTAAACCATGGGCAGATGATTTATTCTAGTGAAAAATAATTTTTTTTATTTACCCGTAGTTAAAATGGACTATGATTGCTGACGTGACAGTCACTGTCTTTCAGATGTCATCCAATAACATACATATGTCATCAATCATGTCGCTAACAACATTATTGTTTTCCCTTGTATCAACTTGTTTGGACTCTAATTTCCTACTATTTTCGTCAACATCCACAAAGATCTTCAGTTTTGCTGCATCCATCCATAGAACATCTCAATGTTCATTTGGACACCCCATGTCCAGCTCTGGACATGTTATGTTTTGGGTCAGACATCATAAAAAGCACGGTTTTTTTATAGTGTTATTTTCTATTGGACATGACCGTGGTGAATATGTATATAATCTACTTAGGTTTTTTATGTCAACGTCGGCGTCGGAAGAAACCAATTACTCATCTCTAATTCAAGGTTGATTTGTGTGATGCTCTTACACATAATTGGCGTGGCTAGAGAACCGATGTAGATGAAGAGAAGAACCACAGCCCCACATGCCAACTTCCAATCGATTGAGGTGTCCATGCCTTATATGTGGAGACCGTAAGTGTGGCTATTATTGCCGGACTTGCAACCGGGTATTCTTGTGCCTAAACCGGGGATGCTTTGAAGAATATCACTATGGGCCACTAAATGGCAACAGAAACAACCGTGCTCAAAGACTCTAAGGTGAATTCAATGTTTTGCTCACCCTCTCAATTTTAGCTCAAACACCTTCCATATGTATTTCTAACAATCCATAGTTTTTTGGGCTAGAACACCATCTATAGAGCATTTTCTACCACTCTATATTTTTGGGCGCCAATTACCTCTTTTATATGTTTTTTTGAACACTTTGGTCCTTTTTGGAAGTATTTTTTTGGGCTTAGAGTCAAGAATTTATCCTTCACTTTTTTGATACTTCTAGTAAACCCTTATTTTTTTTCCCTTGACCTCTATAATATTTTTCTTACCTTCGCATATGTTTTAGTTACCTTCCGTATTATTTTTCTTATCTCAAATTTTAGTTTTTTGATCCTAAACCACTAACCTTCACAATCGCTTTTTCATTCTTCCACATGTTGGTGAGGCCTCGTTTCCAAGCGTAACTTTTGAATGTGGAACTTGTCCAAGGCATGCTTAAGGTAGTAGGCTCTAAAAGCGACCCTTTAAGGGCTGATTCGCCTTTTTCATAGGTTTGTATGATTAACCCCTAAAGGTTTTTGACTATGTTTTCACCAAAACTGCTCCAAAACTGTCATTTCTAGTACAAGTACCAAATTCTTGAAAAAAAACATTTTTGGACACATGTAACCGTAGGATCTTTTAGTGCACTGGTTTGAGAAGATGTGGAAAAAATTTCAGAATTTTCCACCATGTAGATTGCAAGATAATAGCGTTTGAATTGACAAAAATGCTTTTTTTGTCCCTGCCAAAAACCGGGCAGCTGCACTTCACAAAGTCACATTTATATGAAGAAATGTCCAAAATGGTGGTAACTCTTTGAATTCATTCTTCAAAACAAGTTGGCTACATGCTTGAACAATTTCAAATTATTTGGAATTGTACATCATATAGGAAAAAAATAGTAAGTAGAAAGAAGTAGAAAATGATTCAAAACACTAAACTGTTAAGAAATTAATTATGAAATTACAAAATGCCAATCCCAACGGTTGTAATGTTGTAATAAACAACATACATCCTATGGTTTTATTTTTTTTGAAAAATATTTAAAAAGGAGTTAAACAAAGAACTCCAAAGTTTATTTTAGAGTAGCGAATCTATAACTACCCGCAAACTAGAACACCTCATAATTTTCATCTCATAAATCTAAATGGAATGACTTAAAGCTTTCCATGTATATGTAAATCTTGAGGGCCAATTTCAAATTTTTATTTTTTTAAAAAGTGATTTTTCAGACTTTTTTTGAGCTGCCCGCCGAACGTTGAAAATGACATATCATCCAATAACTTTTTAACCGTATATTCAAAAGTTCTGAAAATTGTTGGGACTTGAAGCTACTCCTCGGGCACATGTTGTGTGAAAATTTCAAAGAAAAAAAAGAAAATTTCCGTTCGTAGTGAGCTGCCCAAAATCGCTATGTTGCCAAAAAACGCCGTTTGGTCCTTTAGGGGTTAAAAATATTTTTAGCTCATTTTTTAGAGAAAGTCAAATAGATGCCGTATGTAAAACAAGTGGTTTCATATTTTTTGAAGCATTTTTGAATTAGTTATGAATTTTCAAAGATTTTTGTTGTAGGTACCTATTTGTGACCCTAGATCTCCCAAAATTTGTCCCCTTGCAACTTCTAAAATGATTTGAGGAAATCAAGATCAATGATTGGCTCTTGCAATATAAAAACAATTTTTCCTTGATGCATTCAATAGCTAAAGTGGTCCATTCAAGGATCACCTGCAATCCATTCTACAACTAATTATAGGGTCGGTTTGAAGGAGAGGGTCGCAATTACAGCACACTACCTTAGTCCCTGACTAAGGTAGCCACCCTCTTTCCGATCACCTTCCCATTTCCAATCAATAGACTGATCCATTTGTAACCATAGCTTTATAAGCCATTTGATTCTTATTTGATTCTTCTGTAATGAATAACACATTGGCACCTAATAAAGTTGCCATTGATCAAGAATGGGCTTGCCTATTGATCGGAAATAGGAAACCCTGACTTTTCCACTTCTTTAATTTTTATTAATTCTACACGTGATGAAAAATTATCAAAAAATGGCAATCTTTCTTATTCCTATTTCCTTGTTGGAGAAAATTTTCTCCTCCACCATTGCTCAATCACACATATGCTGAAATGCTTAAGTGATCGGAAATGGGAGATCTACCTTAGAGTGTTGCCTGATAAACTGACCTTACGAGAAGGCGGGACCACGAATTCAAACATGGCTGAAATTTTCGCGGGAGGAGCGCCAGTGGAGGGCGGGACTGATTGTAGCCGGAGGATGACAAGTCTGTGTCAGCATCATCCAAGCATGATGGGAAGCTGGTCCCAGCATTGTTCAGCTGCCCAAAAACTCTGAAGCTAGCACAGAAGGCTGGGGCTTATATTTTTGTCCCACATTTTGAGATTTGGGAATTTTTTAGGAAGAACAATTTCTTATGCTCAAGTAAGCAAATATAATTGTGTCCACCGTTTGAATTTTGGATTGAAATTGATTTTGGATCTGAATTTGTTCATGGAAAAAGTGGTAGTGTAAATTAGTTTTTCAAAACCTATGTCTACAATCATGCAATTCTAGGTATGTTGTAGAAAGGCAATGGCTTCCAAACTTTTTGGGCATGTTCCTAATTTGTATGAAAACCCAAATCCAAGGAGTAACAATCAAAATGGAATTGTCTACATGTGAAATTCAACAGTAAAAGTGCAGTTGCCTGAAATTTTGATTGTTTAGGCGCAAAAAGAATCCGTGTTTAGGTCCCACGAAATTCGTCAAAATAGACAAGCAAAAAACGTGCTCTGGTAGGCAAAAAACGCGCATATTTTGGGCTTGTTTTTTTGTAATGTCCAATGGAACGCCCTACTGCAAGTGCCTTAGGGGGTGCCATGTGATTTCCACATCATCCTGTCATCCACGGGTAGTGCCACGACATTTTTTTCATCCAAAAACTTTTTGACCTGTCACGTGACGTGGACCCAATAAAAATATGATGTGGCATGCCTTGTCAGCACACTTTTATGTCATTTAAAATTTTAATTTTTTTTTAAATGCCAATTTAGGTGTTTAGATAGACATTTTTTGAAACATCAATTGCTGCATTCAATATCTATAAGTCAAGGTCAGTAAAAAATAATTATTTAAAAATAAATAAGAATTAAAAAAATGCACAAAATCAATTGTTGAATTCAACATCTATTAAAAGAAACTTACCATCTACCATCAAGAGGAATTTTGATGACCATATGATGGAATTACATCATTCATCATTTTTAAAAATGATGGGCTGAGAGGTTCTATTTATATCCATTGTCCGTCTATAGTATGGGAACTTGACCATTGCAACTCTTGACGTTGTTTCAGACATCTACACATTGTTGCAGACATCTGGATGTTCTTTAAGACATTTGGATGTTGTTTTAGACATCTAGACCATGTTGTTTCAGACATCTTGCATTGAACACAGGGGGCATGGAACAGCCTGGTTCAACATGACTTGGGTGTCCTACCGTAGGTTCAACCCTCATAATTGCTATAATTAATCATCGAGGAATGCCAAAGTAATCTACTACTCCCTCCGTCCCAAAATGTTCTTCCTGTTGGCCTTCATTTTTTGTCCCAAAATGATCTTCCTGTTGTACTTTGTGAGCTGCAAATTGGTCAAATTTAACTTTTGGCTGTTCTCTAGGACTAACAAAACAATTCCAAGCGATAGTTCCCCCTTCATCTATGCAATCACTAATCAAAAGACAAATAAAATGGTTGAAGGAGTCAATCAACACTTTTTGTTTTTATTTTTGCATCTCTTTGAATATTATCTAATTGAAGGAGATGAAGGTTTTGGGAGGCAAAATATAGGTCCACATATGGTCTTTGACTTATACTAACTACCCACAAAATGACAACCTCACACTCAATAATTAAATAACCACTGGTGCTCCTTGAAAATACCCCAAAAAATTCACTTTTCAATAATCCAAAACTACACTTTAAAAAGGGCTTCAAAACTCAAAGTTTCAAGGGCAATAGGAGTACACCAAACTCCATATGTAGTGCAAAACAGGCTTTAAAAATGTTATTTTTAGTCTTAATCCGGAACATTTTGTGTAACAGGAAGATCATTTTGGGACGGAGGGAGTATAAGTTTACAGTAAGTTGTGCTTCGCGAAGGGACCACACATTGATTTGAATAGTCTACAGACTCCAGATTACATTGCTGAGAACCTGAAAATTAAATGATGGAAACATGTAAAAAACTGTACTCACTCAAGCCTTGGGATAGCCCAAAAAACAATACACTGTTCGACTTCATTTGCAAAACCAGCAGAATCATAAATTGGCTGCAGTTTTTGCCGATAAATCTGAGGCTAAATGCTCTAAGCCAGGCGGTGGTAGAGGGGGCATGGCGGCCGTTCGGTTGGCATTCATTGAGTGCTGCTCGTTCGGCGCTACTTCTGAAGTTTCCGTAGCCTTGGTATCAGTCTGCTTGTTGTCAGCCTTCAAAGAGTTCGGAAGTTTAATCGCAGAGTTTTCCTTTTGCAGTGACTTTTCAAGCCGGGCTTGGCCCGCTTGCACGGCATTACTGAAAACTCCTGCTTCTTGCAAACCTTGAACAATTGCCTGAGAGAATGATACACAAATCCATTCAGTAAAACCTCGAACCTAACTTCGTGAATCGAAGCAATTAGAACTATCACAGACCTGAAGCAGAACTGAGATAAAAGAGCATCAATGTCATAATTCGTGATTGAAAAAGACGTTTAACAAATCCGTGTGCAGAGAAAACAGGAACTATCAACCTCTTAAAATCCTGATGACAACACATACGAGAAAAAAGTCGTTCAAAGCGCATGTTAGTTTGCAATACTATGGTAGAATCTGTTCAGTCTGGATTTACATACCGCAGGAACGTAAAGTCGTGTTAGAAGTCCTTTTCGCATCAGTTTCAGGTTTAGATCCTTATCAGTCCAAACAACATGTTCCCTATACCTGCATACATAATGCAATCACAGCACTTTCAGAATCTACAAAACATGCCAAGAAAATCCCGTAAGAAAGGAGTAGCTAGCACTCAACGACCAAAAAGCTTGAAGCATCCACAGCACCATGTGATTATGGTAATGTGAATGCTGTTAGCAAGATGGGTTTGAAAAAGAGTTCAAATATCATACCAGCGCTTCATCTCCTCTTGTGAAGCAGTAGAAGCAATAATGAAAGCCTGAAAATAGAAAAAAGATCTCTCTATTTAGTGCGCAATATAAAATCACTGACGGGAAAGTCTAAGTAGAAAAATGTTTTAAGTAAACAGCATGAAAAAGAACAGCTTGCTTGCAAGATCAGAAGTCACATTCAACGGGAAACGATCGGGAGGCATAAGTTGAAAGCCCCCATAGGTCAGGGAGTTTACCGCCCTATCGAAGTCAAGCATAAAACATCGCTTCACATCCTCCTTGGTTGGCTTACAATGACATCGATCACGTCGCGATGTCAGGTCGGAAAATTTAGTGTATGTATAATGTAACACTGCTGCCTCGTCAAACTTGATCTCACTGCAAGTAACAAATCAAGCACAGTTTCCCATAATCAGGACTACAATCTGCAAGTCCGTGAAACAAAATGCGACATAACATCTCAAGATACCGCATAAACAACATCGCCTAAAGCAAAAAAGCGCAAAGCGAACAGCAGAAAACTCACTTTGGTTGTTTTGCATAATTGTGCCACCTGTGGGCACCATTGGGTCGCAAATTGTCTTGCATGCGGGCGGCAGCTTTTCCATTACCATACGTCAAAAAGTAGTTGGGATTACCCCGGGTTGCTTCTCGGTATAGCCCGAAATAAGTCTCTTTGGTAACATGATCGTAATTCTTCTTGAACATAGTTACCTCACTGAAGGGGTCTTCAATATCGTCGCGCTCAATTGCACTCTCCTAAAATAACGAAAAAATTGTGATATGAGCACATACAAGAACCACGAAAGACTTCAGCACTAGATTGAGTACACAAATTTTTATTCAATATCAAATTTGTGCACAGTAAACATGTCATTATATTTCTTATATCATCTAACGTTTATTAAGATGATGTGATACGGAAACTCACGTAATTGGGAAAGACCACCATATCAACATCTGCAGCAACATCGTTAAGCAAGCGCTGTAGGGAGTATTCAGGAGCTCCAGCTGGATGTAACAATTCATCAGTGTCCAGATGAATAATCCAATCAATCCCAACCTCCTGTAACAACACCGATTGTTCAAAAGGTAAGCATTAAAGAATAACCCTTGAACATTTCAACATATTCCTAGAGCTTGAATCATCAATAGTAGCTGATCCACGGTGAACAAGACTCACGAAGTTTGACAGTTCTAAAAGATTGAAACCAAAGGCATTCTTCAACCTGTATGATCCTTACAACAATTGTTACCTCAAGAATTTCCCATAGAAAGACCCGACTACTCATTTATTGACTTACCCTTGCAAATACAATGGCCATTTCCATGTTGAGAGACTGCTTCACAAAAAGTTCATAGTTACAAGGCTTATAGAAAAAGCTGGACAGCCAAGTCTCGCTCCATATCCGACTGCACAAGATCAAGAGATAAGTTTCCGTTATCCGTTGTACATTCCTCAAACAGCATACTGGAATACGCTGACCGCTATAAGGATAGTATATGCTCCCTGCGATGACATGTCTACAGTCCTCAAATTCACAGGCAAGTCTTCCAGGAGAAAAATGTCAAGAAAAACAATCACTTGCATTGTTTCATGTGGACACTTGTAGTACAATGAGGGCATGATATTTAACGAACCTTTTGGCCTGTTTCTCTTCGAGCTCTTTAGTACGATGAATGATCATCACCCCCTGTACTCAAACAAATGAGGAGTCAACATAACGCCACTAATCCAACAGAAGGCAATCCCGGTAGAAGAACAATTATCCATGAAAAATTGTGATGTATCCATGAAGATTGACAACTAGTACTTAAGCTTTTGTCCTTAAGCAAGATACAGATAGACCTTTCTATGGATTGGATTCCAAGAGAAGCCACTCCTTTCAAATAAATGACGAGTTATCGAGAAGAGAATTTCATGAAAAGAGGATTGAGGCGAAGTACTTACAGGAATAGCTTCCAAAACGGATGTCGAGTTCGGAGATGCCGCCTTCCCCTCAACAAAAAGGAAGAAGTGCGTGACACCGATAGTCCGGTGATAATATAGCCACGGCAGAATCTGCTCTAGCCCAGCCGAGGTACTTGACGTGATAGCGATCTGTTCAAATCTCAGAGTTAATGCCTCTAATTGCTTGTTACCACAATTCAAAAACCTACGTTCGGAGAGTTGAGCATCGGAAAAACCTACGTTCGGAGAGTCCCGTAAGAGCCCTTCAATAATGAGGAAACTTGAACCCTAAGTGCCCAAGATAGAAATAAACTGTCCACTTGGAAGAGTATTTCAATTGTTCAAAAAACAAAGCTTGTGACTCCTTTCTATTGGTACACATTGTTGTCTTCTTAGAAGCTTCCTAAATTATTTGCTACAACTCCTACAGATATGAAGGAGGACACTTTTGACAACTAGGACACTTAGGGATCAACGCTTGAGCAAGCGAAAGTCGCCCATCCTTCCTAACATCCAAAACAAAATCAAGTATAGTGATCTGCCAATAAAAAAGACAATGGAACCATCAATAGGAGGTAATATCACCATAACTACGATTCTTCTCCACCCAAGTTTGACTCAAATTGTGTACAAACGACTGAGAAGAGCTAGAATCAAATTCACCTTCGTGGTGTGTTTTCTTTTAAACGCATATTGCCACCCGATGTGATGCGGGAACATTCCAATGTGCGGTGGCTGGAATTTAGGGCAATCCGAGCTGGTGCCGAAACGTCCACTCAAAGGCGAGGTCAGAGCGTCTTGTTGCACGCCCGGCAAACGAGACTGATCCCCAGCCAGATTTCCAAGACGAGCCGAATCCACCAGATCCCCGCCTCTCCATTGAAGCCCGAAAGCGAACAAAGCTAAGAGCACTGTCATCGCTGTCAACACAAAGAGCACTCTCTGCGAGGTTGATGGAGCGGGTGCAACCCGCGACCCTGGCATTGCTGGCATGGTTCCCCCAACATAGATGTCACTGCCCCAGCATTACAGACGGAAAGCAGAGCGATCCACAATCATCCTCCCAAAACCCGCCTTCAGTCCTTCCGAGCTTCTCCGTCGCACTAAAAATAGCACCACCCAAATTCCTCCAAACTTCCACCAGATCGTGTTCGCTAGAGAAAACACTGCAAGAACAAAATCCCTCCTCTAATCTCTCCCCGAATTCTCACCAAAAGCCCTTCACACGGCACCTCAGCAAAACCAAATTTAAAAAAAAACAGACTGCACAGACCAGTACGAGACACAAAACACTCTAGAAACGCACAAACAACGTTGCAGCTCAAAACCAAAGCTCCGACTGAAAGCAGAATGATCCACAATCACGTTGCGGAAACTCCAGAAAAATGAACAATTGAGGGAACTAGGGAATAAACAAAAAAAAGGCAGAATCCGGAGGACTGGATTAGGGTTTCGAAAAACTAGGCTTCTGTATGAGTGGCTTTGACTGAGCAGCGAGCAGTGGAGAAGAGAGTGCTTTCCCGAGGTCGAAGGATTATCTCCAACGACTTGAAACGTACAGCCACTAACTTATTCAGACATCAATATTTCGGACTCAATCATAACTTCAGAAAGTGCTCGAGGTAGCCTCGCAAATCTGTCCCGTACCAACCCCCGTCGAAACCCTAGCTCGTCAATACAGCCACTCCAATCACTCTGATGCACAATTCCCGAATCCGACTACGACCCACTCAGTCATGGACAAATCCGAGAACAACCAGATCGGCGGGGAAATCAAACAGAAATCAAACGCCGGTAATCATCCGTGGGAAAAAATGTACCCGCTCAAGAGCATCGCCACCGCTGGCTCTCCAAATGAGCCCGGGACGGCAGAGAGCGGGGCCGTGGCCGCGGCTCCGACACTTTTTCAACCGGCCTTAACTTTGGCTCTTCAGCTTGTGGAGCCCTGCTAATTTTTCTGTACTAATGAAGTAAGGTAGGAGGCTGTTAAAGCAACCCTTTAAGAGCTGATTGCATTTTCAGGGAAGCTAAACTTCTTGAAACAATCTTCAGTAAATTTTACGAGGAAGAAAAATGGAATTGGCATCTAATCCAAGTCGTTTCATATTTTTCGGACCTTCGTGGAATTAGTTACAAATTTTTGAAGTTGAAACGTAGTGGTTTCTAAAAGCGATCCCCTCCTGAAATGTACAACGTTGGTACATTGAAGAAAGTAAAATGTACCTCTGTGTTAGAGGTTGCTTTTAGAGACACCTACCTTAATGTAGTGTTGATTTGGCATTATGGTGAGGTTGGCCAAACCATATTCACATAACATTGTTAACCAACGTTAGAGGTTCCTTTTGCTCCCGGCAAAAAGTAAGAGCCCCTAGCGTAAAGTTATTACTGCCATGTTCGGTAGCAAGTATTTTTAGACAATCTAGAGTTGCCAAGTAGCACCTGCACTCTATTTGCTTTGCCTCAACCACTAACATATTGTTGAATCACCATCCCGACAGCCAATCATGTCATTCTGATTATAACTTGTACATTTTGCAAGGCATCCAAGAAGGGGCTATTCCTCCTATGATGGGGAAGGAATCTTCCCAATTAACAATGTTATGAGTAGTTTCAAATCAGCACTACCTCGTAGCTTCTTTGGCATTTCTGATTTCAATTCACTGATAGTCTAGCTGATTAAGACTAGCAAAATCAACAATCTATCTAAAAAAATGGATCAAAAAATGAGAAGGATCGAACAAACAGGACAGTAATGTGTATCTCGTCATTCTTCTACACATTTTTGGATTTTAGTCGCCATCAAGTTTAAATTTCAAAGAGGAAAATAGGAAATGGAAAAGAATGAAAGTTGATTTCAAAGTTGGTTTAGACTTTTTACTAGGTTGGTTGACTGAGGACATGGTGGCAATGGTGTTGCCTCATTGAAAATCACCTCAATGTAAGCCACATTGGCTTTTGTCGAGGACATATCCGTTTTTGTCCTTCATATACTAGTGGTGCACATTTGTTTTTTAGAATGTACTCTTGTTGGTATATGAAGACGTAATTGGGAGTAGGGTGGAAATAGGTGTGTTTACCTTAGTGGTTTTAGAAATAGTTTATACTTATCAACTCAAGCAAGGAGCCATATGTGCCCAAGGTAGGCATGTAAATTTGCATCTTTGTATTGATTACACTATTTGAAAAAGCATTTTGCTATTAGACATTCCACACTTGTGAGGGCACAACAAACATAGTAGACCAATAAAGTAGTGGATGAAAGAAGTACCGGACTAGCCTTTGCTCACCTTTCTACATATTTGCTTTCAAAAAGTGATTCTCTACGTGTAGCTACCACATAAGCTTATTTTATTTTTACTATCACTAGTAGAAAACTGGTGACCAAATGAACAGATTTTGAACTGGAAAGTGTTGTCCAGTTCAGTTAATTTGGTCGCGTTGTATTGGTCACTCCACTACGTGAATTTGTTGTCCACTGTCTGTTGGTTCGGTCACCCAACACTTCATTGTACGCCATCTTTTTGGCGAAGTTAATGGAGGTGGGGTAACATGCACATGACGTGGCACTTTCCAACTCAATCACTTCAGGAAGGACACGTTTACTACTGTAATGGGCTAGATGAATGGGGATGTAAATCTTTATTTAGAATGTACAAATAAACTTTGTTCGGTGATAGTATTGTCACCGTATATATGGCATGACATTTACATCTGCCAATTTCAAAAATCATGAGTCCTCCACAAAGTAGAAATTACTTCCTCAAAGCCCTCTCTAAACATTTCTGTAGTTCCTAAGAACAATGCAGAAGCATGGTATGGGATTGCTTATTGCATACATTGATTCTACGGACCCTCCCACTACAGTCGTAGTTCCATTGTCAACTGTAAAGATCGCCAGTCCTGCCGATGAATGACATTGCTGCATAATTCGGCTGCCCATTTTTATGCACAATTTCAATGAAAACAGCTCCGAAATACACTCAACCCTCCACAGCTCCGACCAAGTCCATCACATACATGTTCCCCGATCAATTATGTTGTCGCAAAAACATCCTTTGCCAAACGCATGCAACAGGTAATTGTCACCTCACTGAGCAGTGAACCTGTCCACTTCAAAGCTGCCATCATGATAACCAAAAGTATACCTTCCTCTCAAATGTAAGGACAGCTTGAAACGTCAGTCGAATTGCGATCTCCGGTCTACCTTCATAGATTGCTTGCTATGATTCGATGTCGTCCTCTTCCTCTTCCAAGCGAGTACCCTGTTCAGTTACCACCCCTGCAAACCCTGTCGCTTTTCATTCCCCAAAATAGCTACAGGGAGGAGCAGTGAGAGACAAGAGTCACAAACTATTAAGTGTGGGATCGATACTACCTGAACGCATGAGACCGAGATCACCGAAATTCAGTGGCAAAACGTGCTCCATCCACCTCGACAAATCACAGATAATGTTACCTTTGTTAATAGAAGTTTCCATGCATGGAACCATATGATATTTATTTTCCACATCTGCAGGGAGAAAAAGTTTATGAAGACTACCTTGAACAATGAAATTCTACTTCCCAGTTCTATACATGAACAACCACTACAAATAAAACTTCACTTCTCTTTCCTCCGTATTTCAAAGACATTTTCCTTCTCCAATGCAGTCTCTAATAAAATACCAAATGTACTCCACAATGTTAGAACCACGCTCCCTACATTTTCTTCATTGTTTTAATACTCCACACTTCAGGAATGCACCACCGCTTCTTTTTTCAGTGATCTTACAAAGCAGCGGAGCTTGTACATTATTGCCAGGAACTTGTCTTCCTTCTACTTCTGAGTTTGCCTCAGACATTTACAGACTTGCTTCACGACTTACTTATCTCCATTTCCGCACGACGGAATGTGCTGAACAAAAAGAAAGCTCCACTTCCTTGCCATTACCACAATGTGTGCATATACAAACGTCCACATAAACTAACATGAAAGCAAAATGGACAACAAAAAAAAGTTAGGTCGAACACACCTGAAGAGGGCAATGTACTCCCCACAACTTTCTTGTTATTCAAGAAAAAACCTCTCTTCAATGCATCCCACTCTTGCAAACCTCTGCACAATGTAGTCCTCAGTGACATCAACAAATTTTTCTCTTCACGGAATAGAAGTCCCATAATACAAACCCTCCATAAACCGCATGTTTAGCCTAACACCCACACGGAGCTTGACCATTCTTAACACTAAATTTGCACAATTTTGTATTGCCACTCCATCCTTATTTGCAATTTGACCTGCCATTACAAAAAACCAAATCAATAACAAGCAAAGGCTGTACACACTAATAGGAGTTCACTACATTTGTCATTCTATGTTATAGTCATTCATATTTATTGGCAATCATGATGCCTCCGACTCCACACCATGTCAGTCCGCAGAACCTTGGTGATGGGGCCAAATGTCATGCAAACACACATGCATTTCATGTGTCACTTGAATACATTTTGAAGTCGACGTCCATGACAAGGTACTGTCTCTTGCGCTTCTTTCAACATTGAAATACCTACATTTTGCATGACAAACTTGCCATTATCACCGTCAACATTACTATCACGAGAACAACACAGTCATGCGTTTCAACTGTACTACGGAGGATGTTCAAGTGAATTGAGGAAACAAAATTAAAAAACTCCATTGCCAAAAAATGACTACTTCTCGTAGAGTGCACGTTGCAAAGAATGAGGGACTATCCGCATGGTAATTCGGAAGGTTGACAACCTCTTTTAAAGAAGATTACACATCTCTACAGAGTAATTCGTGTTTAGGTAACAAAAAACACATTGACCTATAAGTTTGATCGTTCATGACATTGCCCTCCCTAAGCACATCAAATGCAAAGACCAGTGCACAGAGACACTAACCTTCCATCCACAATGTGCAGCATTTCGGCAAGAGTACTACCCGGTGACATGAAAATGTGAAAACTAAGGATGTAGCATTCCAGCACAAATCCTCCTGCACAGCCCGCCCACAGTTCACATAATAGCACACGAACTGACACAAATCAGAGAGGCAATCTTCAAATTTATACACATCACGTCCATTCTAATAGCAATGACCATTACAATTCCAGTGGCATCGGCCTTCAATAGCTCCTTCATTTGTGGCTATTTACGTAGAAAACATTGCATAACAAGAGAAAGCAGTTGTAAAACATTAGGAATGTAAACTTCATTGAAAGCAAACAACAACTTCTTCGTCAACTACGCACTTCACCTTCAAATCACTTTCAGAATATCAACCACAGCAACAACATGGTTTTCAAAACAACTTGCTTGATATTGCAAAAACAAGTGTACCATATCGATGGAATCATGGAACATTCTCCAGATAAATCGAGGAACATATTTCCATTGTCGGTCTCAATGGGTCAAAGATAACATTGCTATAAGCAAAGTTATCGCATACAGTTCTCCCCAACATCACAAGGACGACGACATGTGCCCCCATTCATGACTGCCACTTCTAGTATACACGACCTTCCATTTACAATTACGTTCTCTGAATTGCTGTCGCATGAACGTTGAAAAGAACACGGGAGAGACTGATAATGTTGACCTCAACTCCATGTTGATTGCTTTGCTCCTAATTGAAACTAGTAGTCTTCCTTCTCCATGAATATGAAATCCAAAGGCAAGACGTGCTTCTTGTCATGTATATCATGGCCACCTGAATACACGGGAAGTACCCTCTGTTTTGAACAATTACACATTTCTACCATCATGTCCTCACTCCCAAATGCATTTCCCAATTCCCAATTCCTTCTGCAGTACCTACTGTAGCATGATAATTAGGGGTGTATGACGAAAAACCGACATATTTTTTTTTTGCTATGACAAGATCATGTACCCCAGTTTAAGACAACATATATTTGCATATATAGAAGTCAATGTTCCACAGTGTTGATCACAGTATACCCCTTCCATTCACTAAAAACATTGATGAACACACGTCGCCACAACGTTTGAAGACTTACACAGAATTGCACATACACGGTCCTTGAGTACTCACTACACACCATTGTATGACTGCATGCACTAAATCTCATAGTCATACAGTCAAGCGACGTATTCTCTATACGTATGCATATCACATGTATAGATAATGCAACTACTTACACACAAACGTCCCGTACTACATATAGAAGACGGCAACCACGCTAGGTTCCCAATCTGCAAACAGTATTTTCCACACAGTAAACCTGTGTTTCAGAATTCCTCGACTACTTCGCTTCGAGTGTGATTCCATTACCTCGCCTAATCTACTTCCACAACTGCCGACCTGCAACAAATAATCAGAAATCGTATTAGAACATAAATAACTCCGCCCTCACAAAGTACAACAAACAAGCCATCTCTGAACCAACTAAAATTTCCTCACTCTTTACCAACAAAATCATTGCGCTACAAGTACATTGTAGAAAAGGACATCAAATGCAGCCTTCTCATCTTAACCTGCATAAAAGCACCAAATTTCATATAGAATCCAAAGAGCTGTACACATTGCAATTACCATCTACTTCGTCAGTTCTCTATATTCGTATTCCCAAGCATCCTTTGTTTCCTCTTTTTTTAAACCAATTCACTATCAAACTAGCCAGAGTTCATGGTTGTCGTACTTCACGTTAGCATACTGTTGTAAATTCGAAAACTAGGTTGGATTCTGCAGTGAATCTCATAGACTACTTCTGGGACCAATGCTGCAAACTAAAAGAAACGGGATCAACAACTGCTTAGAAAAATAGGCTTTGACAATGCCATTTTTCAATTGCATGATCAGTTGTTAGTGTACTCACCTGAACTGATTCCATACCACTGTATCACGCATGACTCATAGATTAAGATGGAATTACGGTATTGGATGTAGAAGCACTTCCATTGCGTCCCTGTAGTCGTCGGATTTCAGCTTCGAGCTTTTGAATGTAGTCTTCTTTGAAAATGTTCTTACTCTTCACAAAGGCCAAGCTATTGTCTGCTCTACCTATGCCTTCAGCACCCTCGTCCATGTCTTGCTCATCGTATTCAACAACCCCTCTACCTCTCTTCACAATCAGAAAACAATCACACAGAAAACTTCAGTTCTATAGCATGTCAACTTTTGCTGCTTTCAAAGTACGACAATAACATACGAGCTACAGAGCACTGCAATGTACGTAATGCAATGCAGCAAGCACATGCTCGAAGTACACATAGAAAAGTGACATGGATATCAACCTCCGCGATACTTCCTCCTTCGAACCTCTTGTGCAGTCCACCATCTGTGTCACTAGAAACTCGGTCTTCATAGTCTTCATCTTCTTTGTTACACAGGTCCTCACCCGACAGAATAATCCCTTCGTATTTCTTCTCCACCTCTGGAGACACAGATGACCTCTTCCTCCGCTGGCCTCCATACCCCTTGTCTCGCTACAATTCTTCTTCTAATTCGTCAGGATCCGGTGACCTCCCGAACCTTAGTCGCAACTTCTTCCTAACACCATTTATTCCTAACGAACCAGTTCTACCAAACGTCTTTCGACAAGAATTGGCATAACGTCCTTGCAGAGATTTGTCCTGCCTCTGCTTACTGTCCGCCAGCTTCTCCAAACGTTTCCATATTACTGGATGTACCTGCGCGGGTCGGCTTAAGCCTCTTTTTATCAAAGAGATGAGTTCTCCCCTTCTTTTTGTCATTGCCCTGCCCATCAATCCCCTCAAATAATCTTCATTTAAGGTTCCTGAATACTCGAAATTCTCATGCAGACGATCCTTTAGTGTCTGCACAGCTTCAAACGTCTGCTTCTTGATGTGTGTGCAAGACGGATCCAAGCCCACTGCCAACTTGTGGATGTCCGCTATCCAAGACTGTTTCCCTGGGCCATGCGGTCTGCCGTCGTCATCCAACGTTATATAAAAAGGCTTTTTCCCATCTCTTCGACGTCTACTTGTCTCCGACTCTCGAAGTGATTGCTGATGTCGACGATGCTTCCTACCCATTGCTGAAGACGTTTCAAAATATTCTTCTTCCTTCACGGCTGTAGAGAGCACCCGTTCAGTTGTTGGACTGTCCCCTTTTTCTTGTAACAATTTTGGGGTTCCTGTTGGTGAGTACGGTGTCCAGCTCCTCCGCCCATTTCTGTCACCCTCTTCTACAGAACGATACCTCTTATGCCGAGAAACATAATCTGGAGACGGTGATTCATACTGACGACCTTCCTGGTCTTCCCTCATGGAAATCCTCATAGTATTTTCGTACCCTGCCACAGAACAACGCAATTTTCTCTTATTGTCATTCATGACTCCATCCATCAGCATTTCACAATTTCTTGACATGCCAAGAAATACTCCATGCCATCCTCATGAGCGTTCCATTCAAACTGACGGGACAAAATCGTTCAAACATAAGGATACAATAGGCGATGAAGGAACCCTTAGACTATTTGCAGTACCTACTCATACTTGATTGACAAGTACAAAAGTGAAACTTTGCCTACCCTTTTTTAATAAAAAAAGGTAATATCATTTTCTCGAATACGTTCCCTCTTACTATTATGTTTCTGACTTAAAAAAAATAAAAATTTGGGAAAGCACACTTACATTAATAAGAAGGAATAAAATATAATTAATCGCAGACATTTACTGAATACGTTTCATTTCTAGAATTGAATATCCTTATCTTTATGCAGTTGTCATTTCTATTCGTACTGTTTGATAACAATCAGGAGATTCAGAGTCCCTTTATCAAGGACATTTAGGAAAAATGAAATTTGGTTTTCCAATTGTAGTACGGCCAACTAATAAAACAACCCAACTCAAATCCGCATGTGTAAGCAATCAACACGTACTTAAAATTTGTATTACTATAACATCCTTTTAGAAGAATACCAAAAATTCAGTTTCCATCATGCATTAAAAGGAAGACAAATACTTCATTATGAACGTGTTCATAAGAAACCAGAAGCATCCATACGTGAAGTTCTATTACAATAATCCAAAATGCATTCCAGTGATCCTTTGTTTCGATTAAGTATGGCTCCTACAATTCCTGGAGGTAGACAGTCACTAAATCTTAGCCATATTTCACTTCACTACTGCATACCAGATATTTCACTTCTCTGGCATGCACGACTACTAAGACTACTGACACTACCCATGTCAACGCCTTTGACAACATTGACATTATGTGAGGAAATAGAAAGAGTCCATGACATTGTACACCACTTTCTGGCGCCCACAGAATTAAGTTTGCAGGCATCCAGAAAAGCTGTATGAATTGCTATCCTCACAGACTTTACATGATATACAAGTCATTCCTAATCAGTCGTTGCTAGTGAACGGCAACAATACATTACCAAATTTCACTTCCCTAGTAGGAATTACATGCAACCCATTATACTAGACAGCAGCCTGCATCGTAAGCTATTCCCCCACCTTGTCAAGTAAATTCCATATATTGCTGAATAATGATAATTTAAAAAACAAACATACCATAATAAATCTCCTCCGAAATAAAATTGCCCTCGCGGTATTGTTCTGACCTCTGTGCCATCTGGTCATTACAATCTTTCCTCCAACGTCCAAGGCTCCTAGAGTCTCTGCGACGAGGGAACGTCGACTCCTGCATACGACTGACATCCGACGAAATTCTGCAAGGAATTGTAGAATAGAATTGACGAAAATTTTCCTGCCGCCACTGCCGTCCAACTTCCGATGATTGGTTCTGTCGTATTTCTCTTTCTCTCTTGCACAACATCACAATTTAGAAGGAGTCAGGCAAGAGCATGTGCTTCTTCTATTCATACTATGAAGAGTCCAATCACTACAGGGTTGCAGGTCCTCATCCTGGCCATGTCCTTGGCTTTCTTTTTCCCACACCACGTTCACTGCCACGAACACAAATTTCCAAATCTCTACCAACATCCTTCATGATCAACCACATACAATGAATACTCGGTTCTGAGCACAATGAATCATTACCTACTACTACTTTGACAAAAAGTTTATAACGTTTGCGCATGCATCCAGTTATTCACGCAGTTCATGATGTGTCAGCAAGTAATCCCATGCATAGACACACTGACACGAAGTTAGAAGGCTTACATCATCATAATAATTTTCTGAAGGGCATTCACTTTGCCTTGGACTCTGAAGTCTACCTCTTCCACTGTTTCCCCCGAAATTGACGTAACCATCACTGTCTATGGAGGTCCGCCTACTCTGAACATTGCCATGCACACTTTCCGGATGGGGCAATGTTGCCTGCGATTTGTACATGAACTCCTTTCCGGGTCGCTGGATGAAGATTGCATCATGTTCGTTATTCACTTCTTCCACAACAGGAACTCCATCCCCATGAAGTTGGTTCTCCTCTTCTGGAAAACATTCCAAATCATTTCCTGTGGATCCTGAAAACGTGCTCTACGTATGTCAATGAAAGCTTGCAGTCAACGGCCAACCAGCACTAAGAACCTTGAAGAAGAAACTGTCTCCATAGAAAACATAAACTTCCCTAGAATATACTGCCTATGGACAACTTCATGCACTAAAAAGTACGCCGCTGTACATTGCTCTGCTACCGTGATCATCACTACTTATTGCTACAACAACGACCACGGCTTCAACTACGTAACGACTTCTCATTTTATATTTCACAATAGAAACAAAAATACAGAGGCTTCAGTACTCTAGAAAAAAATCTCTGAGTACTTGAAGAAGCAGGGACAACTTGGGCCAACGTACAAAGAGTTTCTTTCACTGTGCTCGTCCCCTTCATTAGATACTGTGAATGCCGTGCCACTTACCCGGAAGCTGAACTCTGTTGCCGACTGATGCTTGAATTGGTGACGAATTTGAAAGACTGCCATGACGAACAGAATCCATCTTTACAGCTGAAACTTCTTCGGAAAAGCATCCACGGACTTGACATTCGCATTCTCTTGGCACAATGATGTCTTCGGAAGGTCACGTACTGTTCGAATAGTACAACCACAAGCAAGAGCGTCTCTCTCCCTTCTCTGTCGAAGGTCATCTACACTTTGCACTGGAGTCTTCGGACGACGAAGTAGTACGTCTACAGCTCCTGCAGGCAAAGTTTTTGCTCTCTTTTTGCCCGTTTTTCCTGCCTGCAGCTTATCAGCAGATTTCGGCCGACCACGACCTCGCTTGATGGGCTCTTCTACTACATATTGGTTTGTAGAGTCTTTGTGATTTGACGCTTCTGTTGCACCTCCCTTCTGCCTTCTGATATTGTCGTTTGCCCTTCCGCGAGGGAAGCGTGACTCTAGTGAATCCTTCGTTTTTGGTGGAGGAACCATATTTTCCTGCGTTCCCAATTACAGAGGAGGCCAAAATTGAGGAAATGATATGGACAAACAAAGTGAAAGACATCAAATCCCGTCATGGTCAAGTCCTCTGCTTCTAAACTACATAACATGAAAAGAAGGAGCAAAAAATTAAATTCCCTGTCTGTTTGATTCAGTTCATTGAGGATGGTATTCAAGTATTCAGAGCGTATGCAAACAATGCTACATTGACCATAGCAGTAAAGCCTCAGTCTTTCCGCTTTGAGTGCTGGTGAGGGAAGATCTTACAGGTCAAGTCGCTCGCATGACCTCAATAGTGAAGTCTCTTGCAATTTGAGTCAGCAATGGAGATATGTCGTACACCAACGTTTTCAACCCTACTCTTCAAGTGGATGTTCAGTTCATTTGTGTGCCATCCTCTGTCCCACTCGCTTAAAATGCGAAGTTCGACTCTTCTGCAGTGTCGACGGTATTTGGCGTGGTCGACAACCACTACTCCACCGCCTTCGTCTACGATGACCGTCGCTTTTCAGAAAACAACTTTCCAATTTCGGCCTGGCTGAGCACGTTTTAGAGTGCAGTAGTTATTGAGGAGTGAGAAGTAGGGTTTTGACAAGGCACGCGTCCCAAAGACAATTGTTTTGCTAATTATGGAGTGCAAAACAGTGGTGCGCCGTCTCTGTTCATTATGACAACTACTATTTGAAGAGAAATGAATGGGCCACCACATGTTCAGATACTAACTAATTTTTTTGCAAAATCGTAGCAGTAGCCAGCTTCATTCCACCGGCCAACAATTGTTTATTATATGTTTTACTATTCTAAACATTCCAGAAAGGCTGTACACCTACTGGCTGCATGCTGCTTCAAGTAGGCGCCCCGAAACGCTGAAGAACTAGCAAGCAGCACTACCATGCAGTACTACCTGCGATGCAATCCCTTCCAGTTTCTGCTAACTCCTTGACGGTGTTGCAACTTATCTTGCAGTGTGAAACGACAACAAATCGAGCTATGCAAATTTCGCATACAAGGTATGATGCACTCACACGGAGTCCTCTTGTGCCTGCACGGTCCTCTTCTACATTGCGGTTGTTGCTGGCGCTCGTATTGAATCGGAGAACCTTGTAATCCGTAAGAATTAGCATGGTTCCTGTTCCGTATTTGTGTTAACTTCTGTAAGCTATGGATGTTGATCTCCATAGCAATGCGTGCAAAAATTCTTTAAATGGGAAAAGTGCTGAGTTTGTAAACGCCTTATACTGTCTTTAGATCGACAAGAACATTTGCTGGAGACTACAAGACAGGTCTGGCATTGCTTGCCGACAACTAAAGAAGAAGAGAGGTACGTCATCTTGCCGACGGTGGTCCTCATGTTTGTGACGTCCAGGTGCGTGTTGCAAATGCAGTTGCGTCATTAATGCTTGGGCAAGTGCAACTCTCTTTCATATGAATTAAATGACTAATAATTCATATTCATCAAGTTGAAAATACAGAGCTTCTACTTCAGTCCAAATGACCTTTGTTGCCGTTGCTGTCATCATGACACTGTTTTCAGTGTTTTTTTATTTATTTTTTCATCATATTGCGATGCAGAAATAGTTTGGCTTCCAATTATTTGCAAATCTTTCATCATAGGAGGGGTCCAATTTGCGGTATAAGTCCACGTACGTACAAAATTACACCACATACATCTGAATGTTAGGAGAGTCGATCCAACAAGGAAAGTAGATGAAGCAGCAATTTGTGTTACTTTCACAAATATCTGCAAAGACAACTCCTTCTTTGTTTGCAATAGTACTGTCCCCTTCTGAGTCCATATTTTTGTCATTCATGACAAACATAGCATCATGAATTCATGATGTTGGTTTCATTGATGAGATTTTATGAGATCTTCATTGATTTAACTCTAGTTCTTGAAAGTGATATGACGGTGTACTCTTCTAGCATTTATTGTTCTTTGAAATTTTAGAAGATGACAACGATACAGTAACTCCTTCAAGGACATGTAATCTCTGTTTATGAGTATAATTGTTATTAAATTACTTTAACATTTCCCCGTTGAAAATGGTAAAGGTAGGAAAATAATGCTAAAAAATCTGGAAATTAGAGCTCCGAAGGGTTGACAGTACCTTCTCACCGCTCAGTGTACATTTTTCACGATCAGGTCACTGGAAAATATGTTCGTTACACTTTCAATTTCATGGAAAATTCAGAAGTAGGCAATTGCAATTTTCATGAAAGCTTCATTCCAGAGCTATTGATTGCTAAATACTTGTTTAGATTCTCAGTGCTTACTTGTAATTCGCTTCTTGTAGACCCTTCTATCGGTATAGCTGCACACGGCTGTTCATTTTTCTTCCTCTGTTATAGGTCAAACGTTGTTGATTTCTGAGGCCTTTTTTTCTTTAGGCAATGTTGTTTCACTTCCCGTCAGTCCGTCATTTGTCTTCCCATGGAAGTTTCAATTCATCTCCCACCTTCAAAGTTTTAGACAGAATTGGATGGAAGGACAGAGCACGTTCGATTGGTGGAGAGTCTGCCATAGGGTGGCGCGGTCTAGCGTTGTTGTTCACCGTTGTGAATTCGCTAGTGAATTTCTGTTTCAGACAATGTGCAATTAAAATCGGTCTACTAAGATTAATGGGTGGCCACGTTTCAATGCTCTTTTCAGTTCATTCTTGGGAATGTAATGCGCGAAGGGCATGAATTAATTTATGAAGCAATCTTTGACAGAGGGTGGTTCTACAGCCCTATTGAACGGTCTGTTGTGAATTTCGTTGTGTCAGTTCTTGGAATTTCTATTAGATGATGGCCACTAAAATTTAAGAGGTCAAAACCACGTGTGAGATTGAAAGTGTTTAGTATAGGTTCAATATGAAAGTGAGGATTAGTAGTTGAATGGTTTCCATGTGTTCTTCCTTCAAGAATAATGGAAGAAAATTTTTTCCAGGTTTTCATACATTTTGTTCTCGTGAGTGGATAACCTGTTGTGTTTTCCGGTGCTGGTATGTGGGAAACAGTTTATGATTACGGTGTTTGCATACGCAGTGAATGAGCACAATGCTAAGTTTTAAAGAAGAGATACTTTTATAAACATGCTCAGTATGAGGGACTGAGTTCTCAGTACGTAAATGTAAAATCTATGTGGCTTTTCCTTGAATATTTCTAAAATGTAGTGCAACCCTATGCAACAGCAGTGTACAGTTGTACAAGTGCAAGTGTATTTGTAAAACAAGAACATCAGTACATCAAACACGTTTGCTATCAATTCATTGACGTGTTTGGGTACAATGTATGAAATATGTAAGACTTTTCAATTAGTGTAGTTCATGTCAACTTGTACATATTGAAAGCGTGCAGTCTCTAAGGTTTTTATTGAAGACTGATGTTACAACTGATCAATGTTTGTTGTGCAGTGTGATGCTGTCTATCGAAGGTAGTATTTCTTGACGTGTGCGTTTTCAACGGCTGCAAAAGCTTGTCAATGTAAGCTTCCTGTGAGTCATTGGAGTCCTACTTCCCCAATTTTTTCTGTACCACATTGGTACAGCATTTTCTTTATGTATTGTTTAGTTTCTCTAGAACCTTGCGTCGTATTGAAACAAATCTTTACATAAACATGTGCATTTTTATAGGTATGCTCACTAGTGGAATGTTTGTCAAAGTCCCAGGAGAGAGTTCAATTCACTTGGCTGCAATTGGTCAGTAATGATCTGTTCCAGATGAGTTCATTGTACTCTGCGGTTGGGGTCTTCAATGTTTTCCGAAAATGTTTAGATCCTACAGGTATAACTGAGGAACATAAAAACCTTTGAGAAAGCAAAATTCAAATTAGAATTAGATGTGGACTGCAACAAGGGTTCCATTCATATACCTTTCAGAATTTCATATTGCCGGGTCCGTCCCTGTCGAGCAGGTAGAACACCTGTTCAGTAATTTCGTCTTTTGGAAGGATAACTGCCTTTTGGATTTACTCATACGAAACTAATCCACTACAAATTCAACCGAAGTATTACTGGTGAATGTAGGGATGCTCTCAAAACTAACTATCTTTATGCAATTAAACTACAATGTAGTTGCTAGTCTACATCCTTTGCTTTACGTCACCATGTGTAACGAAAGATGCAAAACGAGGAAATAGTGACCACTTCTATGACAACATGTAACATAAGTGAAGGTCCTATCCTAATTCACTGAAGATTTCATTCTGTGAAATGGTCACCACTTCAAGGACAGTGAAAACCACTCGCAAATCTTGTTAAGAAGTACCAATTTTTGGCATGCACTGCACTGAACTTCTTTTCTTTGTGCAAAAGATTTTCACTGTCAACGTTTCAATAAAGTTGCTTACTGTGGCAGTCAAAAGGTATCTTTGTAACAATGTCAGAACAATGAACATTAGCTGGTAGGACTGATGGGAAGAAAGTCATTTTGGTTGGCAGGTGCGAAGAATGAAAGCGTGACGAGGAGGTCGTTGTTGTAAAGAATTCCAATTATATATATTGAAAGCATCAGTTTACGATACATCTGTGAAGTCTAGTGTGCAGGCAACATGACTTCAAGTTTGAATGCAGCGTACCACCTTGAGCGGTCCACGGCAAATCGATTGGGCTTACATGAATATCCTTGCGCTTGCACCCGTTGCAGAGGTGGTCGCATTCAAAGAGTACGCGTGGTGGCAAGGCATCACAGTAAGTTTGGACGAGATCCATACTTGATATACCCAGTAATTGTAAGTTATTTACTTTTAACAATACTGCATAGCTTTGGTCATTCAGTGTGCCATTGAAATGTAGGTCCACAGTTGCAGAGGTATGCAGTCCAGTTATTGAGATCTATCATTCCTAGAGTACTTTATAGTAAAGTAGATTTATTTACTTCCCAGAAGAAACAAAAGTAATGACTGAATTTCAGTGATTGCACGGCTAAATTGAATGTGCTAAATACATTGACCTACTCCCTTTCGGTGATTCTTAAACAAAGTAATAACTCAATGTGAATGCTTTTCTACAGACTGTAGATGGACAGAATGTGCGCGGGCCTGCGCCGCATCCACAAGAAGTGGAAGAGCCGTATCGTGATGAACAACGTGATGGCCAAGACGAGGTATTCACATGGCCTGAGGGTACCGCTGTGGATGTGGACAGCATGGTGAGAGACGCTTTTGCTCGAATGGACGAAATTCACAATGATGTTCTCGATGACAACGGAGGAGTCTGTATGGACGGCACAAATTTTGAAGAAGATGAAGAGTGGAATGAAGAGAATTTTGAGCATCTAGTAAGGGAATCCACAGAGAAAATCTTCGAAGGCAGTAGTCAAAATCGTCTTCAATGTTGCATAGTTCTATTTTCACTATGCAGTATGTACTCAGTGCCAAATACATTCATGGATGCTTTATTGACGTGGATAGCTGGAGACCTTCTGCCAACTTCAAACTGCTTTCCGAGAACATCTTACGAGGTTAAATCCATGTTGATGAAGTTGGGATTGAAACATAAGCAAGTGCATATCTGTCCAGATGGACACGTCTTGTTTGAGGGGGCCAATGAGGACCTCACAGAGTGTCCGACATGCCAGCAAGCCCGTTTTATTCCTGGATCCAATGACGTACCCCAACGAGTAGTCCGTTACTTTGACATCATCAAACATTTGCAGAGAATGTTCAAATGTCCAGAGGTGGCAAAGCACATGATCTGGTACAGCAATCATAGATCACAGGGCAGCAAGATGAGATCGGTATGTGATAGTGTGCAATGGAAGACCATCGACCAACTTTATCCTGAGTTTGCAGAAGTTCTTACAAATCTTCATTTGGGTCTAGTTGGAGATGGAATCATTCCGTACAAAAATAATGCCATCAAGCACTCGACATGGGTTTTCCTGATAACGATTTACAATCTTCCTCCTTGGTTATTAACCAAGAAATTTTTCATATCTCTAGCAGTTCTCATTCCTGGACCGAAAGCTGCCACAGCTGAAAATATTGATGTGTTTCTTGGTCCTTTGGTTCGTGACCTGCTGAAACTATGGAGAGGCGTTCCAGCAATGAATATGTCAAAACCAGAGGGGGAAAGACGATTCACTCTAAGAGGCATATTGATGTGGACAGTGAATGATTTCCCCGCATATGGACTTTTGTCAGGGCAGCAAGTACACGGTTACAAAGGATGTCCCTTGTGTGGGCCGGAGACATGTGCAGAACATGCACATCTTTTGAACAAAATGATTTATCTAGGTGGGAGACAATACCTGGACGCAGAACACCCTTTTCGGAGAGCGAAGGCTGCATTTAATAACCACCAAGAGTGGCATATACCTCCAGATAGACCAACATGGGAAGAAGTGCTGAAATGGGGAATCGACAGAGAGGAGTTCCTAAAAGAAGGTGGTGTTGAGAATTCAGACAATGATCCCGTCAAGTTGCATGGCGTGAAACGAAGGAGTATTTTCTTTGATCTCCCATACTGAAAGGTATGTATTTGAAAACGTAACTGAGAGTTCAGGTTAGCAGGATGTAATGCGCACTTGTCAAAATATTATGTATGTAGGACCTTAGCAAGTTAGGTGAAGGTGTATGGTACAGTGCATGCAGAAAGTGCCATTCAATTCATGTCATCAAAGGAAGAATTGTCATGAGAAATTCTTTTCAGTGAGAAGGAGTTGTTGAATGGAGTAATGCATGTCAGTATAAATTAGTCATACATTGTCTGTCATAAAGAGGTGACATTCTTGTAAGTGAAGTAAAAATTACTATTATGGTTTGTATGAACAAACCGAGAAGAGTCAGTGCACAAAATGAGTTTTTCAAATGTGCTGTGTATATTACTTGTTGTCGCAGAGTAGAGGAAGCTGCCAATGCTTGAATGTTTGTGAAGAGTAAGAGTACATTAATTTAGGAATATGCATACATGTATTGTACCGAGCATCTGTCATGATAAGCAGTTCTGCTTGTCGGGGGAAGCCCAAGTCAGCTGGTTCTGTGTCACCAACTTGTCACGAATTTTAGTGAGCCCATTTTATGTAGCTTCCTAGAATTTGAAGTCAATCATACTCCAAAATTGGGGAGAGATACATTTGTGGCAATGTCTGTATGAAATTGGTTAGAATTGAATGTAACTAAAGAAGATTTTAGTCGTTTCATTTAGACATGTAGTGGATAAGGGAAGAAGCATATAGTGCGTCATGAAATTGTTGTCCATATTCGTGGCAGAGGTCATATAATTACATAGGTGAAAGAGTGCAGGATTTCATGTTAGGCTGATGTGAAAAGTTATTGAATTGCAACGACTTGTAAAGGCGCATGCTCTTATGATTAGGAATTAGTATTCTATTCTTAACGAAATCTTTATAGGTCAGTAGGAAGTGAGAATTGAAAGACAAGGTCAATGGGAAAGAAAATGAGGACCACAGAGCATGTGGGTGAAATCGGCTAATTCTAAATGAAAGTATTATAGTGGAAATTCAATCATATGTGTTGATGTATTCTATAAAGTTGAACAGGAGGCTGGCGGTTCAAATTAGTAGCAACCTTGTAACATTTTATGTATCCCCTTAGACAGTTTGACCTTAAAATGAAATAATAAAGGAATGGTACAATAGTGATGTAGAAACATAGTTTTCAAATTCTTTAGGCGGTATAGCTTGATTGTCCACAAATAGGGAGGTCGTTCATTCGACGTTTGAAAAAAGCATGTTTGATTTCAAATGAAGGCTTCCTTCACTATATGACGGGTTTGATGAAAGTGATTTTCTTGCTCGGCAATGGTAGGTTAAGGTGGTCCAGATGCATTGCATGCATATGTTCACCGTGTGTCTGCATGGTTCTTGTCTATGTCTTGTGTGGTGAAAGTGTAAGAGACGTGGACTAATCCTCTTCTGCTCATTTCATAGAAAATCAAATTTTTGGTATTCGAAAGGCCATGATTCCGTTTTCAATGTTGCGTTTTCTCATTGCAGGACCTTCCATTGCGTCATGTTTTAGATGTGATGCACTGTGAGAAGAATATATGTGAGAACATTGTGAAGACAGCTTTTGGTGAGAAGGACTCCCCAGCAGTGAGAGCAGACATGCAAGCGAGGAACATCCGACCACATCTGACCACATCCGACCACATTTGCTGGAGAAAGAGATGCCGCCAGCTTTTTTTGATATTATGTCACATCTGCCCAACCACTTGGTGGAGGAGCTTTTTTTATGTGGTCCTGTTCATACGAGGTGGATGTATCCGTATGAACGGTACTTCAAGTCGTTGAAAGGATTTTTTCGTAATTTATCAAAACCTGAAGGCAGCATAGCAAATGGTTATGAAGTTGAAGAAGCGCTAGGATTCATAACGGAGTATATGTCAGATTATAGCATTACAACACGACGAGTATGGGATGACAAGGAGGATCCAACAATGGTGGACGAGATTCTAGAGGGCAAGGGGAAGCGCAAGGAATTGACGGAGGAGTTGAAACAAGCGATGCACGAATTCGTTTTGGACAATGCAGCGCACTTGGAGTTATACCGACAATAAGTTCTGACCATTTCTTGTTGTCAAAATGGATAGCCTATACTGTATTGGGAAATCTTAGTGAGCATTGGAAAGCGTTCACTGTATGCAAATTTGACAAATTGCTGCCTTTTATATGTTTCCTGGAATACTTGTACAATTTCCAATGAAGTGGTAGCGTTTTTCACAAGGAAGTCTGTAGTATGAAAGTAATTGAACTTCAAAACTTCACACTATCATTGAGAACTAGCAGAATTAAGTGTGCAGTATGAAATTAATTAAACATGAATAAATTGACACTTTCATTTAGGAGCACCTGAGTGCAGTAATGAGTGTAGTAATATCTGTGAACATGAGGTACTCATGAGTGGTTTTGCTTATTACTTTTGTCGTTGATTAAATGAATTTTGGCATGTGGTTTTGGAAGGCTTCTTTTTTCGGAAAAAGTCTATTTTGTTGGAAGAAAGGAGAAATGAGCTGAATTGCACTTCTTTTTAGGACCTTAGTAGTGGGGAGTTTAAGGATCCAAGCACTGGAAAGTTGTAGAAAGACGACTATGAATTGTATCGACTTCGTAGTTATTTAACTTAAGTGCCGGTCAAGGGAGAAATTTATGAATTCGACTTTCATGTCTGAGGTGTTACGTCCAGAAAGTGCCCATCTCAGAGGTAAAACTCAATGATGGGAGGTAAAAAAGAGTGAAGAAAACGTAAGCGAATTTTCCTTGAAAGGCTAATCAAATGAGCATCTAAAGGAGCCGTTTCATATTTTTGGGAGCTATATGAAAGTAGTTATGAATTTTTGAATTTGAAAAGGCATTGGGCTTTGAAGTTGCCCACTGCCTGAAGTGTACAGTATTTGTACTTGTACATTGCTTACACAGCAAACAACAAATAGTGAGGAATAGTGTGAATTTGAAGAGTTGCTATGATTGTAGGGTCTCTTTGCTCAAAGAAGCCGCTTTGTCCGTGAAGGACCTTGGATTCTGAAATGTGAACGCATCGCATTCTAACATATAGAGCAAAAATAATTGTGTGGTCTATGAGGACCGAAGTTCTTAGACTTTATTGAACCAGAGGATGTGAACATCACGGAGTTATAACTTATTGTGTGGAATTTACTTTGTTCCCACGAGCACACATTTTTGAATTGAACTTTGTAATGTGGTAGTGGGTATGCTTTTCACATCGAAGTGGAAATTGTTTAAGAAAATGAGCATGAACTAATTTGCAAGGCTTGGAACACCCAACTAGTGGGAAGGAGTGCAATCAGGAATGTGGAGAACTACTAGTTAACACTTATTTTATCTATTGTTTTGGTCAAGGCTTTTGATTTCTGAATTACAATTTTTAATCAGAGGGAAGTGGTCTATATAGCGCCCATATTAGCATAGGAATGCATTGGGTTAGGTGGAACCATTTGAAAAAAGTATTAGCTAATTGTCCTTGAAAGACAGGTGAGGCAAGTCGTGTTGTTTTAGGGATTTCATTCTGTAGAAGAAATTATGAATTTGTGAAGTTCATAAGGCAGAGGAATCATGGAATTCCAGAATTTCTGCTGTGCTAACATGTACAGTATTTGTACGTCGTTTTTAGAGTAAAAAACCCACACGCAAAATTGTTGTACGTCTTAGAGTTGGACGATGATAGAACCCCAGTGTTTCCAAAACCTTAGACGCCAGTGCAGGCGCCTTCTTCTCTACTAGGAATTGCGCTTCATTGAAATGAATGAAAGAGAAGCAACATTGTGGAGCCTATGAGGATCACAGTAGTGGGAGTAAATGCTTACATTGAATTGGACAAAACTGAGGTGGTGCTTGTTATTTATTTTTTTGGTTATAGAGGTTCATGCATGAATAGGATGTTGTGAATTGATGAAGGACGTATCCTTTTTGCATGGAAGTTCATTCTTTACAGAGAAGTGGACATGAACTGAATTGCACTCCCTCTGAGGTTTCTGCTTCTGAAAATGAGTGCAAGCATACATGGGAATACTGATGACTTCAAATAAATTGTGACTTCAGAGTTGGTCATGCATTTTTGCTTCAGAATTTCACTGTGTAAGGTAGGAGTTAGAAGAAACACCCACTGAAGAAATGAAGAACAGAATGGGGTGCTGAAAGTCCTATAAAATATTGTAGACGGAATAATTTGTGAAAGACAATTGGAATTGGTTCCTAATTCGAGGTGTCGAAGATGTAGTCGAACTTTGTAGAAGTAATTATGAATTACTGGATATGAGAAGGCAAAGGCTTCTGTAAGTGGCCCACTTCCTGAAATGTACTCTATGTGTATGTTGCTCGTGCAATAAGGAGGCAGCATGTAGAATGATTGTGTAGTTCAGGAAGCGGGCAACTTTGGAGTGTAATTTGGTTTCGCACTGGCTACCTCAGTGTAGGAGCCTCCATGTGCCCACGGAAGTCAACAGCATTGACATAATGGAAGATGATCAAAATTTTGTGGCCCACGATTTGCAAAGTTTTGGGAATTTTTTATATCAGTGATGTAAACATCATTGAGGTACTACGTATTCGCTTGGGGTTTTTCTTAACGAACATTCAATTACAAACAGAACTCCCTAATCTGGTGTGGTAAATTTCCTTTGTACATGGAAATGTGCACTTTGAAAAGAAATATTTGTAAATTGAATTGGAGTACTGGGGAAGATCCGAGTATTATGAGTAAAGCCAGTCCAAGGACTAGTGGGATAGTAGTGACGTAGTAGTAATTTTCCTTTTCTTTCCTTCTGAATTGGATATCCGTTTCTAAATCATTATTACTTGTGAATGTGGAGGCGAATGCTCATTTTTTATGTAGGATTCCTTACTGTGAAGACACATGAACTTGTATGGAGATTAAATTACTGTATTATGAACAATTGTAGGAATTAGTTTTATCACTAATACGGTCAGTATTGAGTTGTTGTTTATGTTTCATGTGATCCGTGAAGAGCAGTGAGGTATGAATTTTGGTTTTTAATGTGGTGCAAGAGGTATCCTTAGTACATGGAAGTGAGCATTGTGGAAAGTAATTGACATGAATTGAATTGCAGAACACTGAGGGCCATAGTCGTTTAGATTAGTGAAGACAGTCATATGAATAGTGTTCAGGTAGTTTGTTTGTTTTCCTCCTACACATGCATTTCTGAATTCCTCTGCATAATGTGATGCAAGAGATATGAAAGAATCTGCCAGGAAAGGACAGCAGCACGAGCAGAGTTTCGTAGCAGACAGCGACGTAGGAATGGGAGGTGGGGAATTCAATATCCCGTTGGTTTAGAAGACGTACCTTCATTTGCACAGTGGATTGAAAAAGAAATCCAAGAAGCTAAAGAAGCAGGGTTTGACCTGGCTGAGGAAGTGGAGGATTCTTCTAAGCCACCATCTCTTCAAGCACAGAAATTTAAAAGTATGTACGCATATGGTTACCACTTCCGCGTGAAGAGTGCAGATGATAGGCTCACGAAAACCTGTGATTCAAGGGTGGCAGCAATTTTTCGTAGACCATGTCGGTGAGGGAGACGAGATCAAAATATAGTTGATGCGACATTGGAGTACATTGGAGAAATTCAAGAGATTGTGGAACTGAACTATGGACGGCACTGTACAGTGCTACTCATCTGTGATTGGGTGAAGGCAAACTACAGGGGTAGGAATGCCACAGTGAAGAAAGATGAGTGGGGATTCACTATGGCAAATTTTCAGTCCCTTCTACCATTTGGATACGAGTCCTTTGCATTTCCAATCAATTGTGATCAAGTATTTTTCTTAGACGCAGAGGATGAGCCTGGTTGGAAAGTAGTACTACGAACTGAGGTAAGGGGACGTAGAGTAGACAGCGAATTTCATGAAGAAGAAGAAACAGAGATGTTTCAAATGGGCCAAAACCGTGATTTTGAAGGACTTCAGGCTCCAACGACACTTCCAGAGACACATCCAGGACCTCCTCGTACAGGGAGGAGCATTCGAATGAATGAAGTACTGGGTGAGGGCATTGAAGAGGGAACGGATTTTTTTGACAGAGACATCGGTGAATCCTCAGAAGATGACAATTGAAAGGAGCGTGTGGAACTGAAAGTAAGTGATCTACGTATGTAATGCACATTTCAATCTCTGTATACAGAAAGTAGTGTCTCTGTAGGTATATGATGCCGGTCATTAGCAGTGTGTAAGTGAATAGAATTAAGAGAATTGAAGTGGATTGCTTCAGTTTGCATGTGCGTTTTCTTGTGAAGGGCTTAGTGAAAATGGATAGTATCATTTTCCATTTACTAGTTCTGGTTTTCTAAAGCTATGGTATACTTACATGTATACATACAGGGACATTTGGTAAGCAAGTGCAGAGACCAGCATGATCCTGCAGAAATCACCGAGGTCATGTGCATAGGCAATGCAATGAGAACTGTGAATGCAGAAGATTTTCATTTTAAATTTCCCGGATGTAACTGCTTATTTCATTATCTGTGATGCAGGAAAGGACAAATTCCATTGTACCGAAGAACATGTACATTGAATTAGTGGTTGGAGTCTTGGAAGCTGAAGTAGCATTCTCAAATGACTAAGGTAGTCTACTCTAGAAATGGCCATTTCAGAGCTGATTGCCTTTTCGGGGAATGTAGACTCCTTGAAACAGTTTTGAGTGTGAAGGAAAATGGAGTTGGCACATAATGCAAGCAGTTTCTTTATTTTTGGACCTCTATGGAAGTAATTACCAATTTCTGAATTTGAAACGCAGTGATCACTGAAACGGAGCATCTCTTGAAATATACACAGTTTTTACGTTCAGGAAAGCAAAATGTAACAGTGCACCGTGATTGGTTTCAGTAGACATTAAACATTTTAAAACAGAGTATCTTAACGAAAAATAGAAACTCTGTCCTTGTTGTTGTGCAACGGAATTGCTCCATGTATTGTAAGAAAGAAAAATTAAAAGAAGATGGTGTAGCTTAAGTGAAAATCAAATAGTAAGAGAGAGAAATTTAGATGTTGGTACAGATGAAGGAAATGGTAAAACATAAAGGATGAATGGGAACCCAAGTTGGTACATGTAGAAATGAATTAAAAAAAAAAATGGCCGTTGATTCGTGTAGCCTGACATGAGGAATCTGAAAGCCAGAAAAGAAAACAATGGACCAATGGAGACCTATCACAATGTCAACTCATTAATATCAGTATGCGGAATTTGTACAGCAACGGAAATATCCTTGTGAGCTGCTATGCCAGATCAACAAGGCAATTCTATAATCTACATTTAATAATTTTTACACATGTTGAGAGTCCACATCAACATGACATTGGCGACTTCTGTTCATGCATCAACAAAAATCAGTCATATTTGTCAAGTCATGTCCAGTACTAGCCAAATCAACAAGCGCCTGTTAGTTTTCTGTTATTCTGGACAGCCTTTTCTACTAGTGTATTCATCTTCTCAAGTTGTTCAATTGCAACAAGAAATAAAATAAAATGACACATAAGCATTAGATAAACATAGTTTAATCTCTAAAAGACCAAAGCACATTTTTAGCATAAATTGTCAAAAATTGCCACTTTTAGGTGAGTAAAAAAAAGAAAGATAATTTTTTTTTAAGAGGTTCAACTAAACAAATTTGTACTAGACTACTATAAAAATATGTAAAAAAAATTCATAAACTTTGACCTCATGGACTGAAAAATTACAATGTTTGAAGTTAAAAGAAAAAGTTTTTTTCTAAACTTGCCCAAGAAACTTTGTCTTCCTTTAGAGCGAGAATTTTTCACTGCATAAGGTATATTGTTTTGACAAATGCACCCTATGTGTTATGAATTACATACTTATAAAGATCGATGTAGAGTTTAACAAAAGATTCTCTAACTATTTCAACCATCCAAAAAAATTTAGACAACATAAATTTTGGTTTGGGTACCTGATTGGGAAGAAATTTATATGTCTATCTAGAAAGTACATGTCTATACTTTATTTCAAAATGTCAAAAAGATCCATTGAAACTTGACAATATATTATGAAGCAACCCTAAATTTTTAATTGATCTTTCAACAACTACTTTGTCCTTCCATGACGTCTTTTCTATTCTAACTTTGGCAAATATATGTTTCTCTACTCCAACATTGCACCTTTGGCATCTTTGTTCCTATTTGATTCTATATTTTATAAGGCTGGGCACAGAGTTTCTTCAAGTCGAATTCTTTGGAGTGTGAAATTATCTTAAAATATATGATTTTTTTAGTTATGATCAAGCATAATAGCTATAGAGCACATTATGTATTCAAAGTTCCCTTTCTAGTATAGGGTTTATTATACTATAGACCAATTGTGTAGGTATCACTCTTTTACTATCAATATAGATATTCATCCATTAAATTAGATTTTTTGTTTGTTTGTTTGTTACGTTGAGATTTCTTGGACCGTGCGTTCTAAAGTTGTCTTTTTGGTACCATCGAAAAGGTTCTACGAGGAAGGTTGCACTTGCTTTGCTTCGTGGCATAATGACTCATAGACAAAAAAAATACTGAATTTTAATTTTTTATGAACTAGAAATTAGAAAATTATTATTATTATTATTATATTGATTGTGACAACGATATAGGGCACACTGGTCTCTTTGATGCCATTTTGTCACACAAGAAACCATAATGATTTTCTAAAAAATATTAAGGCCTCATGCTAAAATAGCTAGGATTATTTAGGTATCTCTGAATGTTTGTTAGCGTATAATAACCTATGAATATTGATGAAATGTTCTTGTAATTGTGGATTATTTAAAGGACTTTCACTATATAAGCTACATTTGAAGTTCCTTTCTAATTTAATGTGCAAAACTTATAGACATGAGAAGACTAGGTAAGAGAGCTTGAATTGAATGATGGGACTCTCAATGGGGTGTGGTTGTATTTAAAGTACATAAGTACCAATATAGAAGAAATCTTTGAAAATCTTAACAAAATCTATTTTTTAAATTTGAAGTATACATCAAATAAGCTAAGAAGTTGCAAAAAAAAATAGTGAAAAAACATCAAATAGGTGTTTTTTTGGAATTTTGAAATAATTTAAAATAAAAAAATCAAATTCATTAAAAAAATTGTCTATGAGTCATCCGTCCTATTCAAAAAGTGATTTAAGTGCCCTCAAATCAATAATTGGACTTCACTTTGCAATAGGCTAAAGGTATTTCAAGCACACTAGGGGGATCAAACTTTAGTCTCTACAATGACAAAGTTAGTCATGAACCAGGAGATTGTTTGTGGGCTTTGATGCACTTGTCAAGATCAAAGGGTATTTATGTCATTAAAATTGCTGAGAGCCCATAGTACACAACATGTGATGGATGTTGGCAAGTCCATAGCCCATGAGAGGTGCAAAGGTTGTTTGTGATGTAAAAAATGTGTATCTTTAAGTTACTAAAAATTTGGAAGGTCTAGCCCTTTAAAACCTTAAATGGTGAAATGACACTATAGAATCCACTTTTGAACACTTTGAGCCCAAATTAAAGATTTAATATTACTCTTTAAATCTTCAATTAAGTGCCACATCTGATCAAAAAAACTTAGAAATCTATTTTTGAAACAATCTCCTAGATATCCTCTATCCTCTTTCTATTTCCTAGTCTACTTGCTTTTTAAGTGAGTGAAAGAGTGAGTTAATCTTCTTTCTATGCCTCATCTAGTTTTAGGTGAAAAATATCTCCAAAGTTAAGTTATATTGAAGAGTTCACAAGAAAGCATATGAATACAAAAAGTGATTCATTTTTTAGTTTGTAAACATTTCATAAAATATTATACATTAGATCCAATCAAACTACATGTTATTGTAGTAAATTGTACAAAGTACATCTTATTGATTAGATCCAAACACAACTAGAAATTATTTTATTATTTCTAAGTGTTTATTAACCTATAATCTATAAAATAATATTTATGAAGGTATTTGTAGATTATTTTATCTTGTACTTTGCTTGTCTCAAAGCATGTGGTTAAAATTCCATAGAATTTTACCATACAAATTAGAAGATATAAACATTCAAAGTTGGAAAAATTATTTTTTTGAACATTGGCTTGCAATTTCAAATGACCTTGACTACCATTTGTGGATAATTATTATATTATAAAATTTAAATTTAAATGTTTTTTGTTGAAGAATTGAATTGGAAATCTAAATTTTTTTTCAAAAAACAAACACTTGATTTAATTCTTGATTTTTATTAAAAAATTGTTGAGTAGAAGTAGGTCCAAGATCAAAAGAAAAACCAAATTGTTAATAGCTCTAAGATGGAACTAAAACACTATAATCCTAATGGTGAGATTTTTAGCAAGCAAAATTAACCTTGTCATACAATTCTTTTTGGAAAATTATAAAAATTGCATTCAGAATTGAATCCTATTAGTTATTTCTTCAAAAAGACGCTCTTATTGCCCAAAAAATAAGATTGTCCATAACTTTCACATAACAAATCCAAATGGAATGAATCAAATCTTTCCATATAGATAAAATTACAATTTATGGAAAAAGAAAGTTTGGAATTATCTTTTGTGCAAGGAAGTTTTTGTCCGTTGCACCAAAAAAATGACCTTTTGAGCCATAACTTTTACTCCCGCACACCGATTGATCTAAAATTATATTTCTAGAAAGCTAATGTGTTTTCCTATCTTCACAAAAAGTTTAAAAAAATCATGATGAATATTGAGGCCATAGGAACCTGTCCAAAATCCATTTTGTTCTCGAAGGAGACAATGGGACTTTAGAGGTTAAAGAACATTGGCTATAAAGACTACATTCTAAGTTCCTTTTTATTCCAAGATGCAAACCACAAAGCATGGAAAAAAGAGCTTGAATTGAGTGATATACAATGGTACTCTAAATGGGGTGTAATTGTGTTTAAAGTACCAATTTAGAAGAGACCTTTGAAAATCTAAATAAGTTCTATTATGATTGGAAGTATGTGTCAAATAAGTTAATAAGTTGCAAGAAGAAAACGGTGAAAAAAGGCCAAAATGGTGCTCTTTGGAAATAATTTACAATAAAAAAATCGAATTCATAAAAGAATTGTCTAAAAAGTCATCCGGCCTATTCCAAGGGGCATTTAAGTATCCTATAATCTACAATTGGATTAAGGAAACTTGAATTCCCCTTGCAATAGGCCGAAGGTGTTTTAAGCGCAACATGGGGGATCGAGCCTTAGTCTCCACGATGATATACTTAGTCATTAACCAGGCGACCACCCGCGGGCTCCGATGCGCTTGTCGAGATTTGAAAAGTATTCATACAACAAAAACTATCGCCCATAGTACACAACCTCCGATGAAACTATTGCCCAAGGTGTACAACCTACAATAGGTGCTGGCAAACCCATAGCCCATAGCCCATAGGAAGTGCAAAGGGTGCTTGTAACACAGTGTGTATCTTTAAGTTACTAATAATTTGGAAGGTCTAGCCTTTTGGAACCTTAAATTGTGAAATGACAACTTAGAATTAACTTTTGAATACTTTGAGCCAAAATTAATGATTCAACACAACTCTTTAAATCTCCAACAAAATACCACATCATCAAAAAAAAAATTTAAATCTATTTTTTAATTATTTTCCTACCTTCTATCTTCTCTCTCTCTTCTAAGTGGGATATTGAATCAAAAGAGAAAAAACTTAAACTAAAGATACAACTATAGGCTAATTTTTGTAATTCAAAACATCTACCATGCACCAATAATGTATTAATTTATTAAGGAATAATGTATTAATTTATTAAGGAACATAGATTCAACCTAGATATTTATCCTCAGTATTACTCAAGTGCCCATCCTAAGTGTCACTTGCATAGTTGCCAAATCAATATCATGGATGGTAGGATATCACCTAGGTTAGTTGTCCAAGCCAATACAAGGGGAGAAGATACTACTATTGATACCCACTATTGACATATGTCCAAACACAATATACCCTCACAACTTAGCTACTAGAACATACTTTGTGGTCTAAAGATTGAACCCTATTGTGAATCCTTTGGTCACATTGTAATTACACATAGTATAATTACACAATACACCAAAAAAAATTAGCAATAGAATGGCAAATTAAGGGATAATGGTATGATATCTTTGTATAATGGTCTTTCATAAGGGCTGATGGTCCTTGCCAACATGTCCCCATACATAATCCCTAATTTAAGGGAGTAAGCACCGAATCTGAGTATACAAATACTTCAATCTGAATTCCGTACTCAAACTTTGCCGTTGGGACACAATAATCTTAATCTATAATCGATAATGCATGGACTTATTGAAAGTCTCAATCAATACGATAAATCTAAATTTTCTTGCAGTTACTAAACAAGTTCCTTGAATTGACTCATAGTGTACAATGTTCAGTATGACTTCGACAGGGACGAGATTGCATCAGCAATGCCGACTCTAGTTGCTGGGTGGTGGGGAACTGACACATAACCAAGAGAGCGAGGACGGTTCCAGATTGAACCGGGCTTGCTGCCTAGCAGAATCCTGCTGATTTCCACGACATATGGGTCCAACTTTCGGAGTGGAAGTTGAAAACTCGCTGATGTGTACCCCTGCACATGCGTAAGTGTCCTACGATGAGTCTTGTTCGCAAATCCATTGAAGAAAACCCAATTGTACATCAATACCCTAACCCTTAAGTGCATAAGAGCTGACTTACATCATTTAAGAAGCTTCGAAGGAGGCAACAAAATATATCAATAGACAGAAGAAATCATGTCCTAAGTTTTTGAACAATAGCAATATAATCTGAACTTGAAAAAAGTCGACTACCATAGTGGAGTCGATCTTTTTAATTCCAGTACAGAGAAGTAAAGATGCTTCAAACTTCAACAGAAATCATTATTGAGGCCCAAGGCAAACCCCATAGAAATTACACTTCGGCTCTCAAAACTTAGGACATCAAAGCGTGAAACATTACGGTACCAAGAGAGTAAAGAATGCAAAAATTACAATGCAAAAAGAAGTTCATCAAAGAGCTGTCAGATACACAATATCTTTACTCTTCGAGCGACACAAAGCACAAACCTGAAGATTCTCTGGGTCCCCGTACAGGTCATCTTCGGCATCTTCTGCGAAGATAAGATCTTCTTCCTCCTCAACTGCCGTGTCACCAGAGTTGGGTCCTCCAGGTTTCTTCAGAATAGAATAAAAGGTACGACGTAAGTATATCACTCATCGGATTATTAAATCATTTAAACTATCTATATGATATACCATTGGAGAGACCTGCAAGGCTTGTAAGATCTTCGCTGAAAAATAAAACAGAGTAGCTAGAGAGAGATTTAAAAGCAAACAATGAGGAGTAGCCCGTCTCTGTAAGGAAATAGTAACCTTCTTTGCAGATTTGTTAGCCTTTAAGTGAGCACCACTCTTGCGTAGTTTGGCTTCCCTTTTCCGTCGACCAACGCAGACAACACAAAGACATCCTTGTCTGTGGGTCAAGGTGCTGTGTCTATAACCATCCAAAAGAACGAGAATCTCAGTATCAGTTACAATCAACATTAAAAAGTATGAAGGAAGGAACTCCGACATCCATCAGATCGCTTCAACTTATTGCAATCATAAAACATTTTAGATCTAGTACATGTGCAGGAATTGGGGCAGCTGAAAGAGATACCCGTTTGGCCGTTTCACTTTAGCAGGAAAATTGACAGGTTGTGAGCTTGTAGATTTCCGGTGATATCTTGTTGGAGCCGATCCCCCTTCTTTCACAGGAGGTGTTGCCACTGGCCCTGAAGGAGGGATACACACACAAACCACCTGTGAACAAAGTAACAAGACTATGAACATCCTACAAGCACAATCGTCAGTTAAGCATTTAAACATGTATAATCTCTTTGATGTCCTAAAAAATGCATACCTTGCAGTGTCTCTTGATCGTTCCCACGAACTTCTTCATCCTCAGACCCCTGCTCAGCTTGTGGAGTCTCAACCTGCTTGTCAGCCCCACTTGAACTCACTTCCGCAATTTTGACGTCTCTACCTTGGTCTCCAAGATTCACTTCGTCAACATTGCCCTTTTGCTCCCGGGCTTTGCTCTCTGCCATCACCTGATCGACTGGAGCTACAGCACAAAATCATGTCAACAGCCTAAGGTTAGAACAACTCGATATACATGAGAGAAGGGATGTTATCTATGTTGACATAGGAAAATTGTAGTTCTGGTACTTGACGAACTAGAAATTTACCACTGCGCTTGATCTTGGTCTTCAAAGACCCCCCTGCATCTGGCTGGACATCCTTCACCTTTCTTTTCTTCGAAACCTTATCAGCTTTCTGCAGATGGAGTTCCTCGCCTTTGGATTTCTCCAAGTTGGCTGTGTCATTCCAATTCAGCAGAAAGGGGTGCCAGAGTAAGTTACCAGGAAGAACATGATCCTCCAGCTACTAAGAATTGAACATGTACTAAGTCCCAAAGAAGCCCTGAAGATGCATTGTCTGCTGGAACTTGTGCACATGAAGGCGGATCGTTACGTGCCTGTCTTTCAACAGGACAGGAAAGAGTACAGACATGGTGCAGTTATATCAAGGACTAACCTTCAGAAGTGTTGGTAGCATGAAAAGGGGAACCCGCTGCCAGGCAAAGTTTGTCGAACGTGGACTCCAAGTTCTGAAGTAGTCCCATAATAGGATCGCCATCATCATTGTACTTACGACAATTGCTCCACACAAGTGCAACATCCTCAAAGACATCGTCCACTGTATTATAGACTTCACCTTTCTCCAACCTGTCACGAATGGTGCCAAGATCCATTGGTCGTTTCACGATCTCCAAATAGTCCTGTACGATAAAACCATTCAATACCAAATGAGGCTTAAAGGACAGAAATACCCTTTACGCTCAACTCAGGCTAACTACAACTTCACATACCAAGTTAACATTTGGGCTAAATTTTGAAGTTCATCAGGGTCTCCATGATAACAAGGCCCTTTGATCTCCTTCAAGGAGGCCTCTTTTAAAATGAAGGAGATAATATATCGTGCACATTAAGCAGTCGCGAAAGAGGAATCTCACTGGAATGCCTAGTTTGATAGGGTCCACAGGCTTATTAAAGGGCTCTGCTTCCTTCATCTTCATGACTCGTTTCAATGCCTGCACAGAACATATGAGATGATCAAGCAACTATAATAGAGATAAAATAATCAAAATGTGACGAAATGCAGACAGCGTTCACAAAAGAAGGGTCGTCTCGTGTCCCATGTACCCAAATTTGAGCCAAGAAGTTGCACAACTTCCCACCCCAATTAGCAATGACATCACATAAATTCCAGTTATCATGGAATCTGCCACCTAGAGCTGTCAATTATAAGCATTGACCACATAACTAATGGCCGTAAAACCAGTGCCTGATCAGTTGGTAACACGAAGTGCTTAACTCCCAAAAGACCAAGCATTAACTTGACCATACTGTGAAAAATATAATTTAGATGGGGGCAAATTTTATATCAGCAGAGAACAGCGCATGTTTTGGTCAAACTTAAAGACAATCCCCAAACGACCTACTCAAAACTGATAAAAAAACATGAGACAGGCTTAAGAACACACCAACAACACAGTCTTCAATCCAACTCTGTCTGGGCTCTTGGGAAGGGCAGGTGCGCTCATAGATGGCTCTTTGTCTCTACCAGGAGTGGACTTCGATTTGGTTTCCTTTCTCGACGAGAAAATTCTCGCAATCAGTTCCCGAGTATCGACTTGAGAAGGCACAAGCTGCACCGTGTCGTCTTTCGGATTCGCAGAGCGGGGGGTAGTTTTAGTTCCTGGATCAGTCCTGTCTTCATTACTCTTCAGTTCTGCTTTCACTTTGGAAGAGCTGATCGGCACGCCTTCTCGAAACTTCGATGGCCGGATTCGTAGCCTAGAGCTGCCTCGTCTCCTGTCTGCCTGTTCTTTGGAATTCACACCGGCTTCGTCATTTTCGGTTCCACTTCTATCCTCCTCCTTTGGCGGAACCTCCGACTCTCGGAATCCTCCACTATTGGAAACAGAGACCTCTTCGGGCGCATAATCAACTTTTGCCTCGTCCTCATTACCGCTTTCCACCTTCGCTTTCACATTTCGACCTGCTGGACCCCGAGGCGCCCTCTTCCTCTTGTTTTCGCCTCCAACCGTGGGCACATATCGATCGTCTACGGCGGTTTCCACGGAATCCACTTTCGCGGAGGATTTTCCTTGAAGATGCAACATTGCAGCCCGTTTGGGCGTTGCAGGTGTCTTTACATTCCCAACCTCAGGTGGCTTAGTCCTAGACCGTCTACCCTCCATGATTTCTATACCGACTCTCTACACCATGGCCAAATTATCCCCCTCCCGTACACAACGGCAGTGACTCCAATTTGATTGCTTCACAATCCAGGACCGGCACAGATTAACATTGATTCTATTAAAAAAAAATCGACATCGCACCAACCCTAATTCCCTCAAAAAAATAAATACCGCTACCGACTCGTCACCAATACCAAAACAGTCACCTCCTCACACTTCACCGACTCTTCTCTTTCGAATTCCAATCTCCGAACTTCGCCCCGAAACCTCAGCCGGCACGTGCTCGAAACAGCCCATGGAAATGGCAAGTCGAACTCCAAAGTGCAAGAGAAACAGGCGCACGATTAGGATCACCTTCACGCATGAAAACTGCTTATCAGAACTTACGACCACCGAGAGCAAAGTTTGAAGATTCTTTCAACAACGCAAAATGGAGATGAATATACAAGCTTTCCAAGTGGCAAATCGATCAAAATTTCATTGCGACGAAAACGTTGAGCGGCAAAAGCGGTGACGCACTGCACGGAGAATTGAGTTATTAGCAAACCCTAACTTTAGAAGGCTGGTGCTTATTAACCCTTTAACCCTAAAGAAAAGAAAGGTTAAAGGTAAAAGGTAAAGATCAAAAGGTCAAATTTTAAAGGTCAAATTTTGAACAATGGATGAATGCAAACACATCCCAAGCACACAAAAATGCAATGTTTAATTCATAATTTTTTTTAAGATTATTGTATAGGTAGAATCTCTTTTAGTGCATGGTGAATTTCTTTTGCACTAGGAGAGGTTTAAGCAGTTTGTAATGAATGGCTACCTAACAAATGGCAACTTCCAATTCTACTTTTCAAAAAATGTCCTTTAAACACCTACAAACTCCATAATTGACAATTATACACTAACTAATGATGCACTAAGAGAGACTCTACCTGTATTAGTTCTTTAACATTTGTATTTTTTAAGATTTTGTTCTAAAAATATTTTATAATTCAAAGAATATTGGTAGGTTTAGTTTCAATAAGTAATATTTTCAATTCAAAAAATGACCCTTCAAAAATGATTTGAATGAAAAAATAAAATAAAAATCTTCAAAAATCCTCATGATTAGAACTTAATATTTCGAACGTTTAGGAAAAAAATTATTACAAAAATTGTAAATATTCAATCTATAATTTATTTTTGAAAGAATTTTTAATTTTTGACTTCAAATATTATTGTAAAATATTGATTTGTGCACCAATTGATCTAGTCATATTGATATAATTTACGGATTATACTTTACAACTATTGTTTAGGAATCATCATTAAATTATTATTCTAAGTTGCATTTTATAATACTTCATGATTTTGAAAATTTGGATTATTCCCTTGTCATTTAGAGGTTAACCTCTACAAAATTGTTTTAAAAATTTTAAGTAATATCTTTGGATGAATTATTTAGAAGTTATTTTGACAAAATATTGTCATAGAGCACTTTGTTCACCATCCCATATACAGACTCGGGAGAGCTTTCTGGATAAAACTATCATATATAGATGTAATAGATATACTAAATTTAGGTATTTCTACCAATCTCAATCACATGCGGTTCTTTAACCTAACCAACTCCATAGTCATGTAGTCAAACACCATTAGTTTGGCATTTAAAACTATATAAAGTTTTGATTTTATAGTTTTCTTACATGAATATATATGTTTTCTATCAACATAAAAATTCAATTTGTTTCATAAAAAATGTGATGGTTGTAATTTTTATGGTAAAAAATATATACAAATTTGATGAGTGTTATTAAAAACATTCAAATCATTTGAAATTTCTTCTCAAACAAGTGCAAGTAGGAAAAAAAGCTATAGATAGAAATTCATTCTAAAAATTTATTCAAATTAACCTTAAATACCTTAGCTATGGCCATTTTGTCAAATTATAGAAATCAATCTAAATTTATCTTTCATTATTTATTAATAATTTATATATCACTTTTAAGATATAATTTTTATATTTTAAAAAGATTGATTTATTCATAAAAATTATTAACAAAATATAATTATTGTGACTATTTACATAATATTATTTAAAGATATCTATTACAATTATAATAAATATTAGGAAAATGCTAGGCAAATTTTTTTATCAAATATGGGGTTAGAAATGAGAAATGATATTTTAATTTCAAATCATAGGAAAATTAAACACAAAGAACATCAAAATGTTAAAAAAAGATACGTGTACAATTGATCCTAAGACACATCTACTACATAATTTAAAATCCAAATTCATTCTTCTAACTTTACACCCAAATAAGGACACTATGAAAAGTAATGAGTTCATTAATTGAAAGTTATGACTATCACATTCTTATGGAATGAAGAAAATAGTTCGACTTCCAAGATTATTTGAAGGATTGCCCAAAATTGTTAATTAATTGCCAAATTATTTGTTAAAAAAAATAAACTATGAAGCCCATCTATGATGCCCATCTATGATGCCCATCCAATTTTAATTATACTTCAAAAAACTAATGAAGGTGATCTCAGATTATGGTTTCTTAAAGAAATTCAAAAACCAGAGAAAGATAGAGTTCATCATCATTTCTTAATTATGATACTCAACATGGCCTAATTAATAATAGTACCTTTATGAAGTTCTTGATGTTCTAATAACTAAAGAACCAAGTTTTCAAATTTAAACAAAATGAACATAAATACATCCCAAGTACACAAAAATGCATTTTTTCATCCATCAATTTTTTAGAAGATTTTTGTGTCAGTTCTTCAACATTTATAAGGTATGAATTCAAAAGCCTTTGTTTTGCAAATATTCTATTATTCAATAAGTATTAGTAGGTCCAACCTCAAAAAAGTACCTTTTTAAGTTCAAAAATGACCCTTCAAAAACAACTTGAATAACAATGCAAAAGCAAAATCTTCAAAAATTAACATGATTAGCTCCCAAAGGACTCGATCCATTGTGAAATGGTCAAACTTTTTGTTTGGTCTCAATTTAGCCTTTTAAATCGTGTTCAAAAAAAAATCTTATATATTTATTACTTGAAATTGTGGATTGTATATCATCATGAAAAATTATAATTGTTATTATTTTTGATGTAAAAATTAGACATAAAAAAGTAAAAATAGCAAAAACAATTCAAACGAGTTGAAATTTTTTCAAGAGGTACAAGTAGAAATGAAGATTATTGTGAAAAATATTTAATTGGTTATTTTATTTATTACACCCAAAACAACCACAACAAAGACCTTAAAGTCAAATTTGACTATCAAATCAAATTTATCCTTCTATATTATAGATGTATAGAATTTTGATATTCTTTGCTAATGGAAAAATAAATTTTCTATTTATGGTTTTTTTTCAATAATTTTGATGGAAAATCAAATTATTATAATTTTTTTAAGCTAAAAGTAGAAATCAAATTATGTCAAATATAAAATATATTGTAGTTATTTATAGTTTTTACTATAAATCAAGGATAGAATGAAAAATATAACTTTATAATTTTAAATTTAGAAAAATTATATATGGATGAAAAATACATTGTATTGTATTATTTGAATTCTAACATATAAAGTTTTCAATTGCAATAATCCTTTCAAGTTTTGACATCTTTCAAAATTTTAAAATAGAATAGAAACAAAACTTGTTAAATTCCAAAAGCAGTTATATTGAAAGTTGCAATTGAGGTTGACCAAGGTGCATTCACTTTTTGGATGCATGGACCTTTAGAACTTAGAACTTAGCATTTTGAACTTCAAGAATTTTTTTGTAAAAATCACAAATATTCAATCTACAATCTATTTTAGAAGGAATTTTAATTCTTAGCTTCAAATTTTATTGAAAAATATTGGTTTGTGTATTAGTTGATCTAATTGTATGGATATGATCTAAGATTCATATTTACAACTATTGTTTGAGAGCCATCATTAAATTACTTTTCTAAGTTGCATTTTATAATGCATCTCTACAATTTTGGAAATCTGGACTATCTCGGGTCTTTTAGTGATTAAGCTTAGGGGAGAGACTATAACCTAATTAAAAATTGTCAAACGTTATGGTATTCAATGAAATAAGACCTAGTATTTCCTTTATGGACATTGCAAGGTTCGAGTAGGTTTCTATGATTTTAGTTTTTGATTTGATTTTCTGAATTTTTTTGTGTAGATAGAAAAATACATTAGCTTTTTGGAAATTTCATTTTAATTCCAATTGGTGCCCATGAGCATAAACTCAAAATATATATTCTCTAAATTCTTGTTTCTCATAGAAAATACTTTTGTATATAAGGAAAGATTTGAATCAATCCATTTGGACTAGTGATGAGAAAGTTATGGAGAGTCTTGTTTTTTGGGCAATCCAAGCATTTTCTTCAAAAAATAACTCATAGGATTAATTTTTTAACTTAGTTTTTACAATTTTTCAAAAAGAATATTCCACGTAGTTTGGTTTACTTTCTAAGAAAATCTCATTGATGCAATTAGAATGTTTCAATTCCATCTTAGAACTATTGAAGATTTAATTTTTCCTTCCATCTTGTGCCTACTTTTAAATAGTAATTTTATTTTTAAACTAAGAATGAAAATTAAGTGCTTAATTTTTTTTTCTAGACTCTTAATTCAATTCTTCAAGACAATTTTTTTATTAATTCAAAATCTATAGTGGAAATATTTTTAATTTAGAAAGACATGAAACTAAAAAATCTAGTCATAGAAGGTACAAAAAAACTTATTTTCTTCACTTTAAACAAGATATCTTGCAATATATGTGGTCAAAGTCTTTGAATGTCTTCTTCACATTCTTGTACGGAATATTATGGTAGAACCACCCATTCCCAATCAAAGATCCATACTCAATCTGTAGAATGCAACTATTTCCAACCAAAGCTTGAAATGTGATTTTTTCTCCTTTTCAAGGTTGGGACTAATAAGGTCATAAACACATGTCCTAAATTAGTGAGCATAATGTAGGAAGTAGTGAGTGACAAAGCAGTTCTTGAATGATTGGAATTGGAAGAGTCTATATATTGGATGTGAGTTGAGGCCAACTTTTGGCTTCCAAAACTCAAAGTAATTTGAATTTAAGTAAAAGAATCACAAAAAAATGGCAATGCCTGTCAATCTACCTTACTAGTGGGCAATAAATTTACATTGCCTTGTATTGCTCCAAAACACGAGTAAAATTGCTTAAATGATCAACTGTAGGTGGTTCTACAATAGTCTAGTGCAAGATCTTGTGGTTAGATATGCAAAAGAAACATATTTTTAATAGTTTTGCACCTTGTAATAGAAATGGCAATTTTGAGTGTTTGTTGACAAAAAGATAGGCCTTGGTCATTGTAATCTTACTTTTATAGATAAAAGTAAGATTACAAATTTGAAAATTTTAATTGTTTGTCCTTTAATATAAATAATTGTACGGAAGTTATCTTAGTTTGATTTTGAAAGGTCAAATAGAAATAACTTTCATTTCAATGTAAAAAAAGACAAATAGTCAAAGTCAAAAAGTAATTAAAAAAAATGAATGGACAAATATACTTTAGAAATAAGGAATATCAAATAGACACAATAACTATTTGGATTTTAGGATATATAGAGTCATCTTGCATAATCATTATAAGTCAATTTGTCTTTCATTTTTCTTTAAAGTTTGTAATAATTACTTGTCCTTGTTGTAATTTTTATTTGTTGCACTTTTTTTGAAATAAATTTTTTATTTGTAATACTTGTCTATGTTTTTATACAAATTCAATTAGCCAGTGATGGGCTTTGGTCCTTATGAATTCAACAATTAGCTAAAGATTGGCTTTATAATTTGTATTTATTTCATTATCTTTTCTATTCCATTACAAAACTCCATGTGAATAAACTTTTGTCATTATACTATTAATAAAAGTAACAACCCCATCTATGGGGCTACTTTTTGGTTCAACAATCATGTAGGGATTAAGACAAATGTACATCTTGAGTTGAAGTTATCACTATTGAATAATTGCATTGTACTAGGACTATCAAATAGGATTTTTGAAGTTTCCAAAGATTATGTGGAAAGAGGCATATATAAATTATATGCTATTATTTTTGGTAAACATTTGCAATGAGCCAATTGTTTATTAATGCAATCTTTAGCCTCAAAATCAAAGTTTCTCTTATTAAAAAACAAAAACAAAATTAGTCAACCAAAAAGCTTTAGTTCTACCACCCTTAAACCTCTCAAGCTATATGTAATTCATCATTTCACTTTCAAACCAATTCAAACATTAAATGTTTAGAAGAATCCATATGTAGGCTTGCATGAAGCTATTACTCAGAATGGTAGAGAAATGCTGAAAGAATTAAACGTCTAGAAGAGTAGATAATAGTTTCAGGAACCAAAAGTAACTTCAAGTAAGCCAACCCATTTCCATTCACCACCTACTTCCTTTATCTTACTTTTGACCCCAATTCTGTCCAAAAAATCATCCAAATCCGTTCATTTCCAACAATCTGCATCAATGCCAACAAGGGATAACATGTCAATTCTTTAATGGTGAACACTTAAGTACCATTGGATTCACAGGACAATGATTACAAATTGTTCATAGGATGTTCATGACTCCACTCTATGAACGATTTTATATGTATAGGGCAGACCACTTCAAAAATTCATAAAAGTTACAATTTCAAACGGAAAATTGTAATTCCATTTGGGTTTGATTGTTTGTGAAATGAGCGCTCACCTCTCAAAAATATGCACCCCTCTTGAAATTGGTCCCAAGATTGCTAATCAGGGTGGTAATAGGGTTGTCTACCTCATACCTTGGAGGGAGATAAACATTCCTCTCATATTGAACCGTACTCTGTTCAAAAAAGTTATGTGGCCCCTCCCAAACCCAAAACTGAAAGAAACTCAATTTAATACCAGGTCCAAATTCCCCCAAATAGCTTTAAGTTATTCAATCTCACATCAATTTTTTTTCTTTTGGAATCATGTTGGAACCCTCTCTCCAAACTTAACCATTTTGCAAATGTTTGGGGCTCTGCCCATTGATGGCCTCGGAACGGAACCACTCCTGTGAGTAATTTCATCGTCCGTAGGCAGGCGGGTCGTCTTCTCAGGGCAAAGTTTTGCCGGAGCCTTGGCTGCGAACGATTTCTCGCCATCGCCACCGCCGTTGTTGTTGCTGCTCGCAGGCTTTGCGCTGGGGCGCCTGGCGCCTGGTTCTTGTTTTTTGTTCGTTAGTGCACATGGCGCTTGCCGAGGTCCGTTTCGAGCATTTGCCGTAACTTAGTGGTGAGGTTTCAGGCGAGGCGAGGCTTTTGTAGTCTTTTGTAGTCTTGGCGGAGGGTGGAATTCGCGTCTTTGCGAGAGTCGGTAGAGCGTGAGAAGGTCATGATTTAGTGTGTCGGTGAGGAGTTGGTAGTGTTGGGTTTGGGTGGAATTAGGGTTTGGTGTTGGTGAGGACTTGGAAGTGGTGGTTTTGAGGGAATTAGGGTTTGGTGTGGTGGACATTGGGAGGAGTGGACGGATTTGTGGGAGGGGCGATGCGAGGAAGCGTTGGGCGGGGCCCTTAGGCTTGGGGGCACGCAGGGAGGTAGTGGAAGTGGAGAATTTGATGTCGCAGAAAAAGAGGTTGAGCAGCAGCAGCAGTGGAGGAGGCAGCGGGGGCATTTCACCGAATATGATATCAGCAACGAAGAAACCAAAGGGTCAATCGATTCTTGATCAGTTTGAGAAGAATGGGAAGGTAGGGATGGCTGTGGAGGAGAACAACGCTGACATGATGTTCGTGGATGGGGTGGAGGATCATCTGGCGTCGACGGGCTCGTATCCTGCGGGGCCGGCGTCGGCTGTGACCTTGAGTCACAGTCCTGGAATTGGGACGACAGCGAACTTATCGCGGAAGAAAGCCACACCACCGCAGCCTGTGAAGAAATTGGTCATCAAACCCTTTAAAGGTACTTTGGCTTAGGAGCTGTCACTTTTTGTTGCTTGGGTTTTGGACCATCCCGCCTCCCCCCCCTTGACAATGGTCTTTAGGGGCTGAATTCTTCATGATGATTGCTGATTGCTGATGAAGTTAACTGGACAATTTAATAATCTGGTATCTTGTGCATTGCTTCTTCGTGGCATGAGATTAATTGATATTGATTACGGTTCCTTTCAATCAGGAGAAGTGTTCTTAGGGTTGTCGATTGCGAACGAGCTATTCCAAGTGATTATGAGGTGGTTGTGCGATCTTTAAATTTAGGAATGTAGTGCATTTCTTGTCATATCGTGATGGGGTATGTTATCACGAGATATGGAATTCGGTGAATTATTGTGCTCTTCCCTGCGGGATGGATCGCATCCTGCCTGAAGGGTTTCGTTGCGGATGTTTCCTATCTCCGGAAATTCTGTAGCAGCAAACTTAAGGTGTTTTTCCATAAGTTTTTGGGTCTTGATTGTCAAGACGCACCTGTTGCTCAATTCCTTTCGTCTGCGGAGCTGTCCTACACTTCTTTACTCTTACACAGCGGGCGAATGGTGCCGCTTTGAGCTGAATCTGTTGCTGCCAACCTTTGGCCTATGCCATTGTTCATGTTTAAGTAGCAATTAGTCAATTATGCTGGTCTTCCTGTATCTGTTCTCATCAGAGTTACATATTCTATTCACGGAATATAGCCTTCCTGGGTAATCGCCCAGAGTATACGGTGTGCGTTCTGATATCAGGTGGAGTTTCTGATGTGTGTCCTGTCTCTTATGTAGATAAACCAAAGCTACCTAATAATTTTGAGGAGCTGACGTGGGCCAAGATCAAGGAAGCTGTAACTGCTATTCACCTAAAGCAGCCAGTGAATTGCAGTTTGGAAGAGCTGTATCGGGCTGTGGAGGATCTTTGCCTTCACAAGATGGCAGGGAATTTGTACAGAAGATTGCAGCAGGAATGTGAAAGTCACATTTCAGCCAAGCTGAAAGATCTTTTGGGGCGCAGTCCTGATGCTGTGGTGTTTCTATCTCACGTGGAAACCTGCTGGCAAGACCATTGCGACCAAATGCTTGTTATCCGCAGCATTGCACTCTATCTGGATCGTACCTATGTTATTCAAAACTCAGGTGTTCGCTCTTTATGGGATATGGGTTTGCAGCTTTTCCGGAAGCACCTTTCAGCTTGTCCAGAAGTCGAGTCTAAGACTGTCTCTGGTCTTCTCAGGCTAATCGAGAAGGAGAGGTGAGATTTTGTGATAGTCTCTGATGTGATTGTTATGATTTGTATTATTAGAAGCCAGGCATGCCCAGTAGCTTGAATGTAGTGACATTAAATGTGTTCTCTGGTTAATACTTGTGATTCATCAGGATAATTTCTGAAAAGTCTCTTGCTTCTTGCTGTGGAAAAGAATTGGAGTGTTCACTTATGCCGGTGTATCCTTGCATGCAGGATGGGAGAGACTGTGGATCGGAGTTTACTGAAACATTTGCTGCGCATGTTTAGTGCTCTTGGTATATATTCTGAGAGTTTCGAGAGGCAGTTCTTAGATTGCACTGCTGACTTCTATGCAGCTGAGGGAACACGCTTTATGCAGCAAACAGATGTACCCGATTACCTTAAGCATGTTGAGGTGAGTACATTATTTGCTGAGATGACAATGAATATGAAATGGAAGATGAGCAGATACTTCAGTTGAGATGTCTGCAGCACAAGTTCATCTGCTGAGCCCTATATTTTCATTGTCCAGGCTCGACTTCATGAAGAGAATGAGCGATGTTTGCTCTACCTGGATGGAAGTACACGGAAACCCTTGGTGGCTACTGCCGAGAAACAGCTTCTTAGCCGCCATACGGCTGCAATTCTGGAGAAGGTGAAGTAACATGATGTTGAACATCACCTGCTGAGTAGGGATGTTTAGGAGTTTCTATTACTACATGCATAGCTGATTATTCTAGAGTGAAATCTGGAGTGATGGGCTAGGATATTTATTGCATATTGTGTCCGGTCATCATATAGGGAATGTTTTCTATTTTACTAGTCGAGACACGTACGATGGTTGCTTTGGACCTGCAATATCGGTACCCTTAGTTTGCGTCCTTTTCATCACTTTCTTTCAGGTCTTGCAGTGTAAATGGGTCCTGTTCTGGAAGGATGTTCACTGTATGTGGTGTGCTGGTGGTTGCAGGGATTCAGCATGCTCATGGATGCAAATCGTGGGGCAGATCTTCAACGGATGTATTTGCTTTTTGCTCGCGTAAATGCCCTCGAGTCCCTGAAACTGGCTTTAAGCACTTACATCAAAGCAACAGGGAACAGTACTGTAATGGATGAAGAAAAGGACAAGGACATGGTGCCCTGGCTGTTAGATTTGAAGGCGCGTCTTGATGCCATTTGGGAAGAGAGCTTCTCTAGGAATGAAACCTTTTCCAATACTTTGAAGGATGCATTCGAGCATTTGATCAATCTGCGCCAGGTAATGTGACTTCTGTAGAAGCGGAATTCTGTAGGAATTTCAGAGGAGAACACCACTTGCAGTTTTTTCTACCTCTTGATCTAATTGCTTTATTTTCAGTTTTCATATCAGGGCAGTCTGTTCAGGGATGTAAGTAGTCTTTCTAGGTATGTTTGTTGAAGTACGTTGATGTCTTCATTTTCAAGTAGCAGGTACGATTCGTGAATTATCTGGGCGTTAATGTATTGGGTTATTTGGTACGTATTTGTAACCTATCCGGCTTTGTCTCATGACTGGTGTGATGGTATTCAGAACCGACCTGCCGAGCTTATCGCTAAATTCATTGATGGCAAGCTGCGTGCTGGCAATAAGGGAACATCAGAAGAGGAGCTAGAAGGCATTCTCGATAAAGTGCTGGTGCTTTTTAGATTTATCCAGGTATTCTCGGAGCTTCCTGCTTCATTTACGGATTCTATTTGTTTGTTCTTCAATATCTCGTGGGTTTCGTGTGTATACTGTATGGATCACATAGTATGTTTTTACTGTGGATGCTTGTTGAACCGTATGGCTTATGATGATGTAGATTGTATCTGTTTCAGGCTAGACGAGGATTTTGATGTTGTGATTTGTATGGTGAACATCAGGGTAAAGATGTATTTGAAGCCTTCTATAAGAAAGATTTGGCAAAACGTTTACTTCTAGGAAAGAGCGCGTCTATTGATGCTGAGAAATCCATGATATCAAAGGTATGAAACTATTAGGAATTGCTTGAATCCCTTCTGATAGTAATCGAGGTTGTCATGGATAAATGTGTTTCTAACAGTGTGCGATGATTTTGGAAATCTATGTTGGATATCTCTGTTTTTCTACCTTGTCTTGGTGTTACAGTTTGGTCACAATTACGCAATGGACTTCATAGATTTATACTAAAGTCAATGTTGCATTGTGTTTCAGCTCAAGACAGAATGTGGCAGTCAATTCACTAATAAGCTAGAAGGAATGTTCAAGGTAAGGTTTCTCTTTACAGGTTTGAGTTGCGTGCTACTCTCATGTTATTATCTTCATATTATTTTCGCCATCCTTTTTTGGGGGATAGTTTTTGGGTTGTATGGCTCTCTTATGGCAGGGTGGATGAGTTTCTAATACTGGTACTATTGCCCTGTTTGCAGGACATTGAGCTTTCACGAGAAATCAATGAGTCATTTAGGCAGTCTGCTCAGGCACGGCTGAAGCTTCCTTCAGGCATTGAGATGAACGTTCACGTTCTTACGACCGGGTATTATTTTCTGACATTTTCATGAAGAAGTTCTACAGTTTTGATGTACTTTTCCATGGTTTATTGCGAATTTCTACCTGGAAACATTTGCTCTGTAAGATATGTAAAATTTCCACTGTATGATCTATTTTCTCTGTGGTGCAGTTATTGGCCTACGTATCCACCCATGGAGGTTAGGCTTCCACCCGAGCTCAATGTGTACCAGGACATATTTAAGGAGTTTTATCTGAGTAAGCACAGTGGACGACGTCTGATGTGGCAAAACTCCTTGGGTCACTGTGTGCTAAAGTCCAACTTCCCGAAAGGAAAGAAAGAGCTTTCTGTTTCTCTTTTCCAGGTGAAGATCTTCGCTCCTGTTAGTTTTTACTTTTAAAGAGTGTTGATGACTTATTAGATTTGTTATGCTTGAGCATTTAGCGTTTTGGATGCTTCATCTAATTTTATCAACTTTGGTCATCTACAGACTGTTGTCCTGATGCTCTTTAACGACGCCCAGTCTCTTACCTTCCAAGAAATCAAGGATACTTCTGCAATTGAGGATAAAGAACTCCGAAGAACTCTGCAGTCTCTGGCCTGTGGTAAAGTTCGTGTTTTGAACAAGGTACAGTTTAAATCATGAGTTCCTTCCTGGATGATCAAGAGGGTCTACAGTACTTCGGTAGGTAATGTTAGATTTCATAGTTATATTACGTAATTGAGATTTTCTTTTGACTTGCGGAAGATGCTGGGATACTAGATGTTTATGTAATGTTGATACGGGCCTTAGTAGTTGGATCATTGTCTGCTTCTAGTCCTGAAAATGAGAATCTATCCAGGGCTGAATATTGGTATGGAAACTTGTTTCTTGTGAGTGCAGCTACCAAAGGGAAGGGAAGTGGAGGATGAAGATTCATTTGTTTTCAATGAAGAGTTTGTTGCACCTCTTTTCCGAATTAAGGTAGTGTGCTCTTGCTGTTACAGTCCGTTTCCGTTTCCGTTTCCGTGGCTTCCGAATATGGTAGGGCTTTGGGATCTTGACACTGATTGTATGTCTTGTCCTTTGTCAGGTCAATGCAATACAGTTGAAGGAAACTGTAGAGGAAAACACGAGTACAACGGAGCGAGTGTTCCAGGACCGCCAATACCAGGTTCGGAATACCAGCTTACCGACTTGCTTTGTTCCCTTATTGACTCTCGTTGGCATACTCACAAGGTCATATACTTATGTTGCTTTTTTATCACGGTAGATCTAGAATCCTAGCTTCGATTATTATACTTATGTTGCTTTTTTATCACGGTAGATCTAGAATCCTAGCTTCGATTATTGTTGCTGATACTGGGACAATTTGGAGTGTTCGTGCAGATTGATGCTGCCATTGTACGGATCATGAAAACACGCAAGGTGTTAAGTCATACACTATTAATAACTGAACTTTTTCAGCAGGTGAATACTCCATTCCTGAGTTCCAGAACCCTTTTGGGTATTTTTAATCTACTGAATCATAATGCGTGACATGGTTTAGGGTCTCCCTTCGTGAAAGAAATGTTTCTGCAACTCTAACCGATTCTTCTGTAATTTTCAGCTCAAATTCCCAATCAAACCAGCTGACTTGAAGAAGAGAATCGAGAGTCTGATTGATCGGGAGTATCTTGAAAGGGACAAAGCCAATCCCCAGATATACAACTACTTGGCTTAGAGATTTAAAAAAAATTTGGTACGATAAACTTTGTCGACTTTGCCGGCCATTCTCGCAGGCAGAGTTTGCTATGTTGCATTCTTCGTCCCGTCTCTAAAGAATTTTTCTAGCACACACTATCATTTCTTGCTTGAAAGTGAACACTTTCAAAAAATACAATGTTGGTGGCTTAACCCAAAGGGCCGGGTTTGTTTATATACACTGGGAGGGGACCGGTCTTTGGTTCCCCGGTCCTTTAGGGGTTCTGCGTGGTGGAAGTTAATGATTCTGCCTGGCACGTTGGAGAATTGCTGATTATTGAAGAGTAGAAAAAACCCTTGCTGCTACATCAAGAAGCAGCTTGGCCGTCTCTTGACGAAAATATATATTGGGATCCTTACAGAGGTTTTCTTGGCCCTCTGTTTCTGCAGTTTCAGCCTTGGCGGAGCCTTTTGCAGATCCTATCTAGCGTGGTCTTTACCTCGATCAGCTCTGGGCGATTACAATAGGAACTGTACCTTCAATCGTCACTCCTGTATATCATGAACAGGCACTTTTTAAGTTTCATGCTACTGTTTGCTCCTCATTTTATATCTTCAATGGGTTTGGAGTACCTGCTGTGCTGATCCATGATGTTCATGGTTACTAAAATGATCTTCTGGATAGACATTGACGTGTTGCTCCTCTACATGATTGCCAAACTTGTTATTTAATATATAAGGGGTTTTGATTTAGAGTTCCTCTTTAACCTCTAAGATTGCATAGTTTTATGGACAATTAAGAATGACTTCAAATGGAAAACCCCTTTGTCACACACCTGTATTGAAATCTAGAATATGGTAGAACCACCCATTAGCAACCAGGCAACCATAGGGTGCAGCTATTTTCAACCAAGGTTGGAACATGTTTCCAACCGAAGTTTGGAATGTGATTTTTCCTCCTTTTGCAAAGTTGGGACTATAAAGTCATGACTCATGACCTGATGTATTGAGCAAGAAAGTAGGAAGTAGTGAGCGGGAAAGTAGTGATGGAATGATTGAAATTGAAAGATTTTGTATATTGGGTATGGGTTGAGGTGAACTTTTGGCCTCTAAAATTTTTAGTAATTTGAATTTAAGGAAAAAAATCACGAAAATTTGACAATGTCCATCATTCTATATCTTTCTATAGGGCAATAAATTTACATTGCCTTCTATTGCTTGCGAATATGCATGGAATTGCTTAAGTGGTTGACTTTAGGTGGTTCTATCATAGGGAGGCGTTAGAGCTTACTTCCAAAAGCCTTCTTTGAGAGCTTGTCAAGGCGCAAGGTTTTTGTTTTGCAAGGAGAGGTGATTTCAAATGCAACGTGAAATTCAAATTCAAGGGATAGGGGTTTCTCAAACGGCCCAAACTTGAAAGATTGAGTGAACTCGAACGCTTTAGCACCTCTTGTGGGGGTAGTTCTTTGGAAAATGAAGAATTGCTACGTGCCTAATTTGGTAACAAACCTGCAAAATGTAGAGCAGGAAATTTGAGGGCTGACCCCTTAGAGCAGACTTCCATGTACAGTACAAAAATTGACTAGCCTTTGCAGAGTAGAGAAAAAGAAAATTTCGGAATTCTATATTAAAATTTTAATGAGAGGCTCGTGAAAAGCGGGGAAGGTACTCAATTTTTTTCTTTTCTTTTCCGAACACAGCTTGGAAGTTTTCTCTCCAACTGTGACCAAATGATTTGATAGCCACCAAGAGGAAGACCGACGCAACTTACGGAAAATCCGGCCCTCTCCATTTTCTTTTTCTGCAAATTAAAGTTAAAGGGAGGCAACCTGTTCTTGATTAGTCCCCCATTTTGGCAATGTAGATTGTTCTCTTTCTGTGCAGGAAGTAATGAGCAATGATAAATTATGGCACAATTCCCAGTGTAATTGTGGCACATTATTATGATTGGTTACAAGATTCTCAATATTGCAACCAACCCTTGTTGGATTTTTGCAACCATCCCTTGGTCGGAAATAGGAAGGTCTGTATGAGTTAAATAAAATCTTCAGTTGAAAAATGAATGGTAATTATGTTCTGAGAAATAAAAATTTGAAAAATTATGAAAACCGTCTTAATTCTATTTCCATACATGGGAAAAATTTCCCCACCAAAAAACCCCACCCTGTTAGATATGTGTATTTGCTTTTTAAGTGGTCAGAAATGGGTTGCCTCCCTTAAAAGTTCCCACTCATCAGCCTGCGCCGGCACCTTCCTTTGCCCAAACGAACCATAACGTCCACTTGTCGTCAGACCGAACTCGCCACTTGGCAACCAGGGGTGCTGCTTCATCGACTCGCCATGTCTGGGATACGAGACAGCACTGACTCCCATACAGAGGCACGCCAATTTCACGTCGCTCAGTTTCCCTTTCCCAGAGCAACCTGTGCATTAGCTTGTCTTTTGACTCCATTCTGTTTCGTCTCCCTGGTAGTTTGCGAGCATTGTACGTGTGTCGAGAGCCTCTGTTCTTGTGGTGCTGTTGCCATTGTCGTTTGCTGCAACCAAATTTAGGGTGAAGATGGGGGAGAAGTATGACACCAAGAAGTTTGACACGACGAAGATGTCAGGCGACGAGCTGAAGAAGCTGGGGCTGGAGGGAGCAAGGAAGCCGCCAGGCTCCAACCCAGGTCCTGGCCACACGCTGCACCAGCAAGGAGGGCAAGGGCTGGGCAAGGCGGGCCGTTACCCGCTCATCTTGGGGGGCGTGGCAATCGTCGTTGGCATCGCCACTTTCTCCTATTACAGGTCGCTGGGAGTGCAAGAGATTGATGGGAAGAGCAACCAGGCCTTGACGTCTGACCATCCTGCCACTGCTAAACCTCCTGCTGAACGTTGAGCCCTAAAATTCTGGGCTATGGAAAAAAGCTCCTCTTTGCAGCTTAGAATAGGGTAGATGACCTCGTTCATTTTTTTGAAATGTTTTTTCCCCCGGCAGGCTTTGGTGGAGACGAAGCCTAGAAATCGTGGCTATGGAAAAGCTTCTCTTTGCGGCGTAGAGGTTAGAAGACATGGTTTATTTATTTATTTTAAAAACTCTCCGGAAAGCTTTGGTGGAGACGAAGCCGGGAAGTAGCGATCTGGACCTGTCGGTCTCTTTGAAAATTACGAAATGAGCCTTTGAACGTGCTCGGGGTTCACGGCATGGTTGAATGCTACATTCCCAAGTTTTCCAGAGTTTTTGACCTACTCTGATGCAAATAAATTTTAGATGCACGTCATTTGTTGTCGCTGTTGTTACAGTCTGATGGTTCGGTGCTTGTTGCTGACTCTGTTCAATATTGTCTGATGATTTTGGACGTGAGGTGGATTATATTATGTGCAGTCTAGTATATGGAGTGTAACTTTTAGGAGTTCAATGTAGAGCTGTGGAGATACCACTTTGGGTACATAAGCCAATTCTGTTGAGATCAATTTTTTTTCTGTCAATCTATGTATGATGATTCCTCACGCATTCTTATCATCCTGTTGAGGTGACAGTAGACAACCACTGAAATATCAGTGGCCATAGACTGTAGCCAAGTCATGCTTACATCCAACTTGCGAATTGATAGGCAACCAATTGTATGAATGTCAGTTGCTTTTGGTTTCAGGGTCAGTCAATAGGAGACGGCAGATCGAATTCTCTGTGAAATACAAGCGAATATGAACACGAAATACAAGCGGATATACACGATATTGATTAAAAGTGGCATCCCAAAGTTCACTTAATTTCTCTTTTCTGCAGTCACGACGCTCTGTACGGCACAAACAGGCACCCTAATCTAAAAAAAGAACGATATCTTCGAGGTGGCTCTCATTACAGAAGGTGAATTGGACTCGCACTCCAATGTGATGCTGCACTGTGGACGAACACACTGTTTGCATTTTTGTTCTGTAGCTCAAAATAGGGGACAGGTTTCATTTGATTTTTGAAGTCCTCGATTTGCTGCGGCTCCTCTCACAGCAATGACTGTTGATGCATGTTGATCGATTGCTCCTAACCATCCAGACTCCAGATACTAAAAAGCTTACAAGTTTTGCGCATTACAGGGCCATGATCTTTAGCAAATCTCAATAGATTTAGAAAAGCTCCTCCGTTTAAGGGTTATGAGAGACCTCCAGAAACTCGTTTAACTTATTTATCGTCGCATTTGGGTTTTGGAGTGAGCAAAGTTGCGAGGTTGTTCTGGAATGGCAGCGACTCAAGTGCCATCACCTTGCGCATGGGGCAGGAATCACAGGAGTTTTATCGAATCAAGTGATGCGGTTTTGTTAGGTATACTCTTATCACTGCTTTTATTGTCGTTCTTTCTTCTGTTTGTGTTTGTGTTTGTTTTTTGGTGTTTCTGTGTGAGCTTGATCAATGCATTGTGTTGCAGGTGGTGAGTTACGATGGGGGAACGACGCAACGCTGGCGTTAAAACCGAGGCTGTGTGTTGGTGGCAAGAAAGGAGGGCGATGGCGGCGGACAGGGAAGTATTGCGCACGATTTGCGTTTCGTGGAGAGGCGAAGGAAGAAGACGTGGCCACTCTGATGGAAATGGAATCTCTCGTTGAAGGTCTGTTCAAACTGAATGAAGCTGTGAATCAAGGCAACCAAGGAATCGGTCCTGATGTGCGCACCGGAGTGGACGTTTTGTATAACCGTGCTACTGTGCTCAAGTCCTCAGCTGATAGTATGGTTGCTTCTGGAGGTCGCGTTCCTGTGCACCTCACTGCCACTCTCAAGGTATTTCAGTTTGCACTTTAGGGCTGAAAATTTCATGTTTCTTTTTGCTTTTGTCATGCTTTTGTCAGCACCGGTGGTTACGTGTTTTATTGGAGATGGTTCTGGCCATGGTCAGGGTTTTGGCTATGCATTCTCAGTGCACTCAAACCTCTGTTATACCACATTGCTCTAGATCTGAACTCTCCACTCTTCTTTCCTTTTTGTCAGTCATTCTATAGCGACAGAGATACTCACCTTTTTGCATTGAAAACGGTTCTGGCCATGGTCAGCGATTTGGTTGCCTTTTGAGATCTTGCATTCTCTACACCCTCGGATCTCTGTACTCTTAATTTACCACTTTGCTCTTTAGATTGTAATCTTTAAGTTTTATTCTTGCTATTGACTGCACAAGCACTTACGTTTTTTTATGGGAAATAGTTCTGGCTATGGTCAGAGATTTGTCTTTTATGCACTCATACCTCTTTTATATCACCTTTCTCTTTAGATTTATTCTCTCCAAGTTTCATTGTATTTTGTCAGTCATTCTATATTTGCAGAGGTACTCAATTCTTCATTGGAAACGGTTCTGGCCTTGGTCAGGAATTTGACTGCCTTCTGAGGACATGCATTATCAAGTACACCCAAATGTCTTTAAGCTTACCACCTTACCCTTTAGATTTGTGTTCATTTTTATTTTGGTCATTCATTCTGCAGCAGCACGAGGACTCACTGTTTTTTAATTGGAAATGGTTCTCTGGCCATGTTCAGGAATTGGCTATACATTCTCAGTGCACTTATTCCTGGGGTTTGGCCTGGGGTCCCAAATTTTTCACACTGACTGAGTGTGCTACAGTCAACGGTAGTGTGGCAACTGGCAAGTGTGCAGGATATCCTAGATTACCATTTCAGAGTAAACAGGTTTTAGTTTATTAGGTTAAGACACCAACTCTGATTTTCAGGATCAGTGTATATTACTTAGTCTGGTTGTTTTTTCTTCTTTACAGGCGTTACAGAGAGAGCATGTCTCAGTGGAGAATATTGTACGCCTTGCAATGGAGGCTGGGCCTGTCATCATTGATGTTCAAGACAAGCTAAACCCTCTCTCAGAAGGGGAACCCACAAAGGCCCTAAACAACGATGATTTAACTGTGAGTCTCGTCTTTAAAGAAAAGCAAGAGAGGAGTGGATTTCGTTTCGAATCTCTCACCAGACAAAGTTCTTTGGAAACAGTGGCGCAGTCTGAGATAGAGGAATTTCTCATGAGTACACCGGCATTTAAAGTAAGGATGCTCACTCATGAAAAGTTTCTTTTCATGGTTGCTTTTGCAATTGCATTACACCTCTTATTTTATTTATTTTCATTCTTTAAATAATGTTGAGATGCAAGGTGTCAATCGCACATGATAACGTTAATAGTATTGTCACTGATCGACGTGCTTCTAGATATGTGAATGCTAAGTGATTGTTTCTTAAGTTTTTGAGTTTAAAATAGTGTATGACTAAAGAGAATGACGATTGTTGACTCTTGACCGAGAAAAGTCAAGGGTCTTAATGCTATTCCCCTCTCGAGAAGAGCTTTGCCTGACTAGTCAATTTTTTGCAGGATGTGTTATCACTTTCAGCATTTCGAAGGGAAATTGAGTGCCGCGTGATGGAACAGGTGCAAAGATTTGTGTCTGTGGTGTCTACTAACTCATATTGTTAACCCCTAAAGGTCCCGCCTGGCGTTGACTGAATTGTCTTTAAAAAATTTTAAATTTTGTACGTAATATTTTTGTTCCTTGGGACCGTGTGTTTTTAATGATTTTTATGAGTAAGCAAATGTTCAAATGATTTCATAAAAAACGAAATCATTACTATTTCATAGTCGAATATGAGAACAGTTTTTGATAAAGATAAAAAAACTAGCTTAATTATATTATGGTTTTTACATTAGATGCAAGGAGCTATAAAAATTAAAAATACTCTTGAACACCTAAACTACCTTGGACTACAATTTTCATGTCAATATTCACTTAGAACGCCCATGGTTTTGACATGTAGAGTTCAAATTGCAATGAGTACCTCAATACTTAAGTTCTTTTGGATTCATAAATTGAAGAAGAAACTAAACTTGGTAAGTTTTCATTTAAACTGAATAAGTGAACCTTAGATAAGAAAGTTATGATTAATTGAAGTTGGACTTTGAACCTTACAAATGTTTGCAGTTTGGCACCATGATGGTGAAAACCAATCATGAAGCCATGTCGATTCGATTGGTGTGTTCTAGAAACTGTATATAGCATTTGTCAGTGGTGTACAACTGTAGGCCTTGTTGCTGGGTCGTCCAAAAATCTTACATTTAGTTCACCCAACTCTGCAGCTTGCTGAGAAAAACAAGCCTACGATGGACTCCGGTGCTGCATCCCAAGAGCAGGAAGAGAGGCTGGGAAATGGAGATGCAGCAACGGCAGAAAGCAATAAAGTTCTTGGACTAGCTCAGGTAAGCTTTTGTATTGCTACGCTTTCTCTTCCCATTTGATGGTTGTCATATTGCACTTCGTACCGAAGCCTCTTTCAAAACGGAAACTCTTTTGGCTACCTGTGCTTTGACTCATAATACTCAAACTACAACAGTGGGTGCTAATATGGGAGGATTGTACGGGTGAACAATTTACAGAAGTTAGGAAATGTTTCTACAGCCAAGGTACACTAAGTATGCCAATTCCAACACCTCAGTGAATTAGGAGGATTGTGACCTTTTTCGTAGAAGATTGAAATATACTTTTTGAGGTTCGTGAACTAGCTATCAATGAGACGCTTCAGAGTATTTGTTTCTTGCTATTTGTGATAGCTGAAAAAAAAAATTCTCGTCTCTTCACAGGGTGACAAAGCTTCATAGTTTCGGTTACCTTCCAGGTCTCAGCTTACAGTTCCTATTAGTCACGCAAATCTGATTCACTCGTGTCATTCACCAACTTTGATGCTTACTAATGTTAGCATTTGCGAAACAGCACTATGTAAAGACTGGGACTTAGCCAAAAGATTGAGTGAATCAATCCTCTACTCGTGCTCACAAGTAAGAATATGTGAATTGTGTACCAAACGAAGATGTTAAAGAAGTGAGGAAGTGAGTGAAACTATCAGGGGTCTATATGTTAAACCCTGAACTGTCCAAAGTCCATATTCTGAATGATGAAGTAAGTGCTTTGGGGTGATCTATTGTCCAAGTAACGTCTCCGTCATTCAAAGTAATGCTTGAATCGTAATACCAATTTGATGAAATTCAGGATAATTTATAATATATATTTATAAATATGTAAGCAAAAATATGCAAAGCTTAAAAGAGAATTTGGGCGTTCCAACGTTTAATATCTCTGGAAACGGAGGATGGTAGCCTGATCCGTTCCCAATCTCAAATGCAGGCTTGAGTGTACACCACAGACAGCCTGCTTTTTTCAGCAAGAAGTCAATCCATTGGGCCTTCACTGAACTGGCCATCTTTCCTTCTGTAGAACCTCCCGCTGAGAATAAACCTGCCTCGAAGGCTCGACACGGGAGCTGTAATGGATGAAGCACAGTCAGCTGGTACATTATACGTGGGTGAGCTTGATGCTGCGGAATCCCAACTTCAGATGCTGAATCAAAGCAGGTGTGAGAATTGAGATTTTTATTAAAGCCCAGCCCATTTCTAGTCCAGTCTATTGTGGTTGTGGTAGTACCAATTCTGCGGTTTACGCATTAGCTCAACATTCTCTGCAAAACTACTCATCAGAAAGTACTCTTTTGTGTAATTTTTAATAATATTAGAGTCACAGAGTTCTCGTGTTAATGTAATGCAAATGGTGTTAAATAAGGTTAGTGTGATGTTAGTGTCATGTGGTTTAATTTGATATTGCATTATCAAGCTATTAAGTTGAAATTAAATCAAGAGTAACTTTAACATTAGTTTTTCATATTGATCTGATACCCAATTAGATTAGCATTTACTTGGCAATAAGATGAAGTGTTTAATTGCTATATGTTCATAATGTAGTCGTTCCTGTACCTCGTTTGTGCTGAAGTTTGACAGACACACAGCAACAATCAACATCTAGCATAGTGGCGACAGATACCATCTCCAAAGAGCTAGAAGAGTTGCGCAATGCCCTATCAATGGTGGAACCGCAATTGTCTATTGTTAAAGAATACTCAACTAGGGCAGAGAGGACAGAGACACAATTGCAGCAGTTGACAGAGGAGATGACAGCGACGGTGCCTTTAGATATTCACAATCAAGTGGTGAGCTTACTTGCTTGTGTGGTGATTTAGGTTGTTATATTTTATTTTATTGTGATCTACTGCATGGGAAGGAACTAAACTAGTTTGAAAATGTAGAAATTTTTGTTGCCCAACGAAAATGAGAAATGTGTTAAAGCTATTGTAGCATGCTGGGGTTCATCAATTGTGTTACAATATGTAGTACGGTATTAGGAGTAATGATTTCTAACGCTATGGATAATGTTTTTGAAAGAATGACATGAGTCAGTTTGACGTTTTGGAATTTTACTTACTGTGTATAATTTTGAAATGATTAAACAATGAAATAATGTCATTACATGGCTTCGTTCAAGTGCAAGTTCAGCATACATGATTAATGCTCGCTCCGTTCCCATATAAGTGTTCGCATTGGAAACCTGTGTTTTTTTCAGTAGTTTTGAGTAGGTTGTATGGAGTCTTTCTTGGGCCAATTTTTATTTAGGTTGCGATGAACACATACAATGTTCTTCATTGATTGTGGTGATATAAAATTCGGAATCTTCTGAATTATGTATTTTACAATACGATCAATGAAATTGGTATAAGAAAAACATGAGGTTTCAATGCTGACTCGTATTTCAGGATGGAGGGAGTATTAAGCTTTTGCAAAAACATTAAGGTTTGAACAAACGAGTTGTACCAAGGATTGTATTCAAAGGCACAAGAAAATTACATGTTTCTTTTTGGGTAGAAACACTTGTGATTTCCTTTATTGAAGAGTAAAGGATAGTGGAAATCTAAAGATATTTGGTTAATATCCTGGAGGTCTTTAATTTTTGTCTCTTGTGGTGCAGGTTAAGTTGCAAAGAGAGTCCATGGTGATGGCTCGAACCAAACTTGCACAAGTGACTGCTGAATTGAAAGAGAAGGAAGTCATTTTAGGTAGAATAAAGCAAGAAACGATGGCGGAACGGGAGAGCCTTCTAGATAAAGTAAGACTCTGCACTATGTGTCATAATAGAAGGTGAATGCATTATTTGAATCTTATTTTATAGAATGGCATGAACACTTGTCTGTGAGTGAGATAGCCCTAGCCTTTAAAGGTCCTGCACACACCAACCTCGTAGTGTCTACTAGCTACTGGGGATGTCGAGGCCCATTTGGTTAAGGCCCATTTGGTTTTCCTGTTCAAATCACAAACTTAATTTATGGAATTGAATGCAAGTTGCAAGTTAGTTAGTGGGAGTTAACACCAATTTGGTAATAGACACAACTGTGGCATCGGGCATTCAGTAATTGATTCGCGTTAGCTAAAATTGCTACTTTGATTGGTGCGGATTCGTTTATTATAGTTTAACTGTTAACACTCTCCAAGAAGCATGCATAGTCGTCACAATGCAGTTGTTTTATGACTCTTGGCTGCATGATAGATCTTTCGGGATGAAGTAGGCTAATTTTCATGTATATTGGAAGATGTTCATGTGAGGATTTCTTCATCGGATGGTTGTGTGGCAAGTGGTGTGAACTATTTGGTTAGGTCGTGTTCACAAGCAAGGTATATACCTTACTAATCAGTCTTGTGTTGTGTGGTCCTGAAGGTGAGGGAGTTATCCGATGAGCTTTCGAAGCGAATTAGTGCGGAGGATGTAGAGGCTGCTGTTAGCAATGCTGTCCATGAGTTGGAGATGGAGCTGAGAAAGGCTTTGAAAAGAGCTGAATCTATGAGACTAGAGTTAGAGATGAATGAGAATCTTTTGAGGCAGTTGCAGCAAGAATGGGATGCGGAAAGGGCTAGTTTGTGTGGGGAGCTTGGTAACGTGAATGAGCAGTTGGCACAGCTACAGCAGGAGCACGTTGGTGACAGGACCAAAGTTATGGAAGCTGTGGAGAAGGTAAGTAAAAGTCACCTAAAAATATGAGCAATTGAGCAATTCTCCTTTGGAGCAAGGAAGCTCGGTACTACGAGGAGCTGATGCCAGTAAAATTTGACTGTTCCAAGAATTTAGACAACTCACAAAGAGAATCTTTGCCATGATTCATGGAGAGGTCTCCCTATAATCTTTGTGATGATTCAGAGGGACCTCATGACTTTGGGAGAAAATTCGTTTTATGCGATGTATAAATAGTTTAATTTTACTGGAAACCCTGTTTGAGTTCTTTTGTGACATTCACATTGTTTAACTATTATGAAAGGAATAAATGCTGTACATGAACTTCTCTTTTCGATATTTTGCAGTCATTATGACTATAGGAAGCTCTTTTCATGTTTTGTACAGTTTCTAATGCAGTCGAATTTTACTGTTAACTTTTGTTGCGGCAAGCACATTGTTTCTTTCTCACCAAACGAAAAGATGTTGTAGTTGAACTTCTCTTTTTTGGTAAACTACGAGTCTGATGATGTGTACATCTCTTTAGGTGAAAGAATTGGATGATTCTGTGACTAGAATGCAGCAGTCAATCGTGGAGGCAGATGAAGAAAGGGTAAAGAAAGAGAGAAATGTGCTTGCGACCTTGAGGTCGCTTGTTACAGATATGGTGAATACCAAACGTGGGCAAGAAAAGATGAACTCAGTGGATTCGAGATTATTGGAAGCTACAAAAGTATTAGACACAAGCGATCTTAATGATGCCGAAGCAAAGCAGACCGAAGAGTTACTTGATTCTATACTTTCTGAGGAGAAAGCTTTGGCACTGGAGACTTTCTTTGTCAGTATGGGTGGTCTTGTACAGCAAGAAAGTGGGAAACTGGGAACAACCAAGGATCTATCAAGAGAGCTTGCCAATTGCCCATCTGGATCTCGCGAATTCAAGGACGATCACCTTGATCAGGACTTGGGAAACGCAGGGAGCATTGAAGGTATCTTTTTGAACTATATCTTCTGTTCTCAATTGAAGCTTTTTTTTTTGGTAATGGAACAAGAATTCAAATGTAATTTAGAAAGAAGTATTGAAAGAGGGGTAAAAAGGATTTTTATGACTTATATGTTAACTCTAATTATTTGCGTTTTTTAAATAGATGCCTTGAGATGACTATCTCCTCAAAAGATCCCGCGTTAGATTGACAAAGTTATTAATCATAAGTTATGTTAATTTCATTGTACATTTGATCAATATCATAGTAGTTTAGCAGATTTTATACATTATTATTATTTTTTCTCGAAGAAGTGTCACTTAGTGTCATTTGATTGGTCACTAATTATGAACAAGGTGATGTGGAAATTTAAGTCAACAGTCAAAGTGCCATGTTTGCTACACTATTTCAATATTAAAATAATGACAAATTAATGTGGCATAATATTAACTTAATAGTTGTCAATGTAATATCAAGTTAATCCTCACGGTAGTAACATCACATTAACATTAAGTTAACATCATCTGTGTTACATTAACATCAACATAATTTGAGGAGTATATGAAGCTAATTCCAACATATTTGCTCAACATTAAGAACTCCGTCAATCTAGTGGGGTTCTTTTGTGATGATGTTGTGGATTGATCACAGTTCTTTGGAGCATTGTGTAGATTGGCAGCTCGTGTCTGACATTAACTCCGATTGATTTACCGTAGGTTTCGTGATTTTGGGTTGCAGTTGACGTGGAAATGTTGACAAAACCTATCATTACTTTATATTACGAGAGCAGCTGGGAGTTTGCTTATCTTCACTATTCAGCGGATAATTTGGGGTAAGTCGATCTTGAGTCTTGGCTGTTGCATGATATGTGAATTCTGACATGTTGAACTTGGTAGATAGAGTGCATTTTTTAACTTTTTTCCGGGTTTTGCAGGTGGACAGAATTGCCTGGTGTTTGCATGCGTAACGACATTGTTGTGAATAACGTGCCATTAAAGGTGAAATATCAATTAGTATTAGAGAGTGTTATCATGCAACACTGTATCACATCATGTAACTGTTCCTTACGAATTCTGTTTTTTTGTCATCTGCGTATATCTATTCAATATTTTTCCGCACACAAATGTTCTCTTTGTGGGCACTGGTGTTTTTTTGGCTGAATATCGACACTGGCATCAACTACTTGCAGGTTGTTGACGTTGAGGGTAGTTCAATTGAGTTTGTTTTGACAGACGGAAGAGGCTCCTGGGATTGGTAAGCTGAGACTCCTTATGCTGCCTGCCTTATGCTGAAAAATGTTTGGCGACTCTTTGGGAGGATTGATCACAGTAGTTCCAAGGGCTAAACTGTTTTGATGGGGGGCTAAACTACGTTGTGAGAGTTGTGAGAATTAAAGTTTCCCGATTAGGTTGGGATCAAAATCAATTTTTAGTTCTGATTTAATGTATGAAATCGGGCCAAAAGATAATTCTAAATAATGAGAATTGTTTTGGATAATGAGAAGAATTGCTTGAAAAAAAGACACGCTGTTCTGTTCGAGGTTTAACATTCTCTTGAACAGGTTGAGTGCAAGTTGTGCTTTTCAAGTAATAACTGAATTTCCTCAAAACTTAAACTTGATTTTTGAAACTTAAACTTGTTTTTTTTGAATGTGGTGTTACACAGTGCTCCACAGGGTGGAAATTACCATATCAAGAATAGCGGTACGTTCCTATTGTCTTCTGGATTCATCGAGCAGAAGAAGTGAAATCTCTGAATTATAGAATGTTAGGAGCACTATCGGATGTCCAGGACAGAACATGGCATGTTTATGCTTAAGGATCCTTGGCAAGCAGGTCTTCTCTTATTTCTTGCTCATCAAACTGTGATTAAGCTTACTCCCAACTGCCTTATAATTCATTTCATGCTAAGCAATGAGCATGAAATCAGCACCCAGGTTGATAAATTAGGTCATGCAGTTTGTAAATTTTCAACAAAGAGAGTAGGTGACTTGTCAAGGTTGCTGTCATGCTTGCCATATATCTCCAGAAGATGGGGGCTCTATATATGGTCCTGTATTTTACTCTTAGAATAAAAAGGATGTACTAAAATATGACAAGACATACAGAGTTGGATTGAAAATTTGACAACTAACATCTTTAGTTTTGGAGGCAATTTTAATATTTAAACCTTATTGTGTTCAAATTTGGCACTATACATGTAGAATACATGGCCGTTTTGAACATTCTCAGACATGTAGGAGGTGCAATAATGGTCTATATTAGAAGTGTCATGTGTCATCAAATCTAACCCAACATGAATACAAACTTCTGTAATTGTTGCATATGTCAATTCATGCACCTTATATGTCAAATACACAACAAAAAAAAAACTTGGCTGTGCCAAATTTGGGACCCAAATTTGGCTTCTCAGATCTGTAAGGGTTAACAAAGGTAGTTCTCTATTTGTGTAGATGAAAAATTGGAAGTACACATGTTAATTTAATTAGTGCATCTACATAAAATCTTCTAGAAAAATCAACTTTGGACATGAGGTCAAAGGCATATAATTATATATTATACAAACAATTTATTGGGTTGAGGTTTATAATACCCATCACCAAATTTTTACCCCTAAATGCTTGACTAGTATTTTTTTGGCGTCATAAAATTTCCTCAAAACTAAACTAAAAAGATCAAGTTATGATGAGTTTTATTAGTTTTTTTGAAATTGTAACTATATGAAATCAAACCACATGTGTTATAAATCACATAGTAAAAGAAAACACAACAATATCATTGATTGATAAGATTATAATGTTTGATTAAGGTGTTAAAACTATAAAAATGATTTAAAGTCTTTGTGCACCTTTTTTTAATGTCAAATCTAACATCAAGGTCATGGAATAAATGAGGTTGAAAGACATAACATGTATAATCATAATTAAACTAGGTCTTTTCAAAATTTGTTCTACAATTTTTTAAATGAATTTTACAATGTGTCTTTTTTCCCAAAAAATCCAATATTTTTGAGGCTCATCTCTAAGAGCTTGTGACACTACAAAATCAAAATTTATAATGGATATCCTTGCACAAAATCTTCATTTATTTAGAAAAATCATAAATAATTTTTTTCGACTTTAGATTTTTAATGCTTAAAATAGAATTTAAAGGATAATCAACAAAATATAATTTATTAAAAATAATACTTTGATACAATTTTATTTAACTTCAAAGTTTTAGTAAACACCAAGATATGGTATCTTGGGCATTAGGAATTAGAACTCAACTTGGAAAAAAAAAATGAGCTGCATGGAAATCCTTGATTTGCAATTCCACTTCATGTTGACTTAAAGTAGAATACTCCAAAATCAACCCCCTCCAATTGTGTATGCCTTGTATATAATCCTCGTTGTTGTGTCTATTTAATTTACAAAATTGTCACTTATAATTCCAATTTCAACATATGAATTTACATCTACATGAATAAAATAATGAAGATTGTGTATACTTGAGATATGTTTGTGTTCATCCATTAGTTGATAGTTTAAAATTTGAATGTGGGTCTTAATTTCTTAGAAAGCTTAGTAGGAGGGCATGTAGATTTTTAGATTTTTAGGCAAAATAAACTATGGCTTGAGAAGAATTTAGTTAATGGATCTTAATTGAGGGAGTATTCCTCTTTTAGAACTATTCCAATTTAGAACCTCAGATCTTCATGATTTTTATGCAAGTTACCAAGTTATTTTCATCTTTGTAAAATAAGATAAAATTGACCTTGCAACATACTTGTATATACTCCTTCAATTTTGCATAGCTCCCACACTAAGCTTGTAAGCTTGTGAAAACATTCATAATCCACCTAAGCAGGGTTGTCCGTGTCACGTCACGTCTGGACGGACGTGATGTCAGGATGTGACGTGACGTTTTGCTCTAACGACGTCATGATGGAATATTTTAAAAATTTGAAGGAGTTTTACAAAATTCTTTACATAGAAGGTTGTACATTAGACTAATATGTTCAATAGTAGTAGTACAATTGATATTCCATTTATATTTGTAAAAAAAAATGAAACTAAAGTTCAAAATTTTCTTAAATTTTAGGGTTAGGGTTAGGGATGTCACTTTAGGGTTAGGGATGTCAGGATTCGTGACGCGTCACAACGGACGTGACGTGACATCACGACGCAAAATGCCCACGTCACGTCTGGATAGACAACCCTGCACCTAAGTAATGTCGTGTCTCTTAGAAATAAAAGGGTTAATTTTCAACATAAAGTGCAAACATATTTCATAAGATAACTACACCTTAAATCGTTTAAATAAGCATTTGAACAAATTTCACTACTTTCCATAATTGGATATTTATACACTGTGGTATACAATGGTCCATCATGCAATGGAGCTACATAAAAATATCTGAACCAAAATTCCACATATATATCCACCTTTTTTCCTCGAATGATTCATGACCTTCAACAAAAAATTAAAGCCAAATTCACCTTCACAATTTCAATAAATCAAAATTTTGAAATTCTTTTAATGCTTTTTAAAAACCCTTAAAATCTATTCTAAGATTTTGGACTTCGAAGTTGAATAAAAAAATTCAAAAAAATCCTAAATAATATAAACTTGATAAATACAATTCTTTCAATTCAATATAAAAATCTATGTTCAAAAAAATTGAAAATGAACTCATTATTTTTTATTGATATCTCTAAGTTTATTGTGCATTATGCACTCAACAAAGCACTTGAGGATTTTTGTTTTAGTTTTTTTCAAGGGCCATGTAGCCTCTATGACCCTTCTTCCCTCAAAGTTGTCTTCTACATCAAGTTCAATGTACATTTATTGTAAGCATTTTTCAAGTTTGTCAAAACTTTACTTTTACTACAATGTTCCAAAAAACCTTAAATATCATAGTATGCAAACACCCTATTAAATTGTCTAAATTTTTATCCTATAATATTAATAGTCATAAGCATATTTGTGATTTTCTTGGCATATAATTCTTAGATAGTATATGAATAAATTATGACTTCACAAAGTCCTAAAATTAGGTTTATCTAAAATTGATTCTAAGCACTCATGTTAGGAAGGTTTAGATTGAAGGCAAGAATCTACATGGAACAATTTTGCAATCTAATTACAATGAAGGTATACCTATGATCATCATTGTTTAAAATGCAGCACCTATTGTAGGACCAAGAAGCAATATTAAAATTTAGATAATGATGGCACAAGACCTACACAATTACAAAATGAGAAGAATGGAGAGTATAATGTTGATTTTTGGTATACTAAAGGCAATACTTTAAAACTTTATACTTGATCTATTCAAAGTCCAAATAGTACATGCTAACAAGAGTTGAAATATTTTTTTTGCCAATAGAATTCAATCATTATAATATATTTATATACTCCACATATATAATAATAGTAAATATTCTCAATTTCTCTACAAATTAAGTCAATTATTGCATTCCATTCTAACAACACTAACTTGCACAAATTTGAGAATTATAGAAGTTTGTAAGGTGCACTAATATGGTAGTTCACAACATTTGAGATAAGAGTATCTATAGTCCATTCAATTTATTATGTCAATTATCTTGATTTTAATTCAAATTTCATCCAAATGTTCACATTAATTAGATCACATTCATCAAAAGTTCATAAAAAATTATCCAAATTAAATTAGTGTGAAGGGATCTTGCACAATCCAAACTCTCATACTAATACACTTAACTAATATAGTAGTTGATGTCATTTATAGGTTCACCAAATTTCATCCAAATGTTCACATTGATTAAATCTCATTCTTCCCAAATTATCCAATTTAAGGTGACTACAGCTAAGTGTGTCCAAATAAGCAATGAAGCATCTTTTGTATTTTAAAATTGCTGCCTTACCTCACCTTATTTTGCAGTGAATATACTACGTGGCGTATCCAGAGACAGGCGGTCCAGATGGTATCCCAGCTGGCACTGCCCCCATTCCAACACGTGTCAAGCAGCCAGCTCTATCTCTTCCCTCACCTGTCACTCCTGTCATTCCCCGCTTTCGTTTTCGCACTCACCGTTCTGCACACCCTGCTGCTCCCAATTCTGCAACGCAACCCTCGTCGAAGCAAAAGAATTTTTGTTGTTTCGCCGTGGGTTAAGTTCAGTTCGCCATGGGGTACAAGGAAGAAGCCGTGACGAGCTCCGCGGACGCTGGCGAGGAGCCTCGCGCGCCCGGTGGAGGTGGCGACATCGAGGCGCCTCGTGTGCCCTCGGAAGCCGCTCCCTTGCTGGAAAATGCCCCACGCTCGGCGCAAACTGACACTCTACTCTACATTTGCGCTGTGCTTAGCATTGTGACTGCCGTCGGCGCTTTGCTCTGCTTGGTGGTCAATCTCATCTCGCTCCTCCGCTCGTTCGATTACCGCGGCTTCGACTATCGCGTCAGTGTATGGGCTCGTACCCTAACTCCTTTCGTTTGCGCTCTCTTTTGACTGGATTCAGGTTTAGTGTGCTGGGGTTTGGGATTGTTTTCTGTTGTGGCGTTTTGGAGAGACTCTGCATTGTTAAGGTAGAGACTCCTTTAACCATACAATACAGTAGAGGTTCCATTGACCATATACGTGAAGTTTGAACCTTTTCCTACAGCAGTCTAGAAATTTTCACCATCTCAAATTTTGCGCATTTATTTTGTGTCGGGCTAAAATTCAATTGCCAAAAACTAATTGTCAATAGATAAAGTATTTTCAGACTTACCACGAATTCAATGGAGCCTCTCCCTTGCTGTATGGTGAATGGAGACTTTTCATTATTTTTTTCATGTTTTGCGATACTTTTTATACCGACTTAGAGTAGGTTTTGTTGGCGTTGAAGCGAATGGGAGGTGGTTAATTGCATTAAGACGAGCGACTGCGAAGTGAGAAGGGTGGGGATGTTCTGAATTACTATGTTTGTTGCTCCTCGAAACTGAACCCTAGTCCCTGACGCGTTACAATTTACAGTGAAGTGAGAATGTTTTAGTCGGTTCTTATGGACAGTGTCTGTTGTCACTCAAAATTGAGCTCTAGTACTTTACATGAAATGAGTTGCATTTATTGTGCGGCTTAGCTGTGAATTTGAAATTCTTGTTGATTTCTAGGAGCGCTGCGTAAGGGACAGAGGCTTTTGTATCATAGTTGCTTGTTGAGCCTTGTTTGATTGCTCTGCTGTATGTATGGTTTGGACAGGGGGGGTTCTCTGCAAGTTTTGGAATGTAGCGAGAGTAGTGACGAATAATGTCCTTTTGGAGTTAAAAGTGGATGGAAAGTGTCTGTATGGATGAATATAAATATAGAATGGACGAATTTTGGAATTGATAAAATATGACTGCAGGAAATTGACTTCTTTTCAAATGTTGCAATCTAGAAAATCGTGAAGCCAAAATAGCCCAAAACTGCCTCGAAGACAGATAAAATTAATACCAAGGCTGGTTGGACTTAGGAGGATATTAACATAGATTGCAGTTGCTTCTGTTAATGTTTGAAAGTTTGCAAATGGCAGGTGTTTGTTGGCATTTTACGGTTCTATGCTGTAGCGTTCGCATTGCTGGTCGTCATTGCTGAGACGGAATGGGCACCGATTTTCAGATTCTGGAAGGTAAGGCATTCTTCTTTGCATTTTCTGGCATGGATTGCCCCAGGGTTGAATGTGACTCCACAGTTTGATTTTTTGCGAGCAATAGTCTCTTTAGTTCTATCTGTGCGTTATCTTCACTCTCATGACATCCTTGCATCCTGATGGTTGCTTTGATTGATATTTTAGAGCATAAATGTTTTCGCGTAAACTTTATCAACTTTGTTGACGAACTGTCATTCCCGAGTTTTCAGGCTAATAATCGTTTGTTTATGAGTATCCGATTTTATGATAATCATAACTCATAACTTGAGCCTGAAAACTCGGGAATGAGTATCCGAGTTTATGATTATTGGGTCTGACCCAATAATCATTTGTTTATGAGTATCCGGTTTTGTTTAATTTTTCCCATCCTATTGCCGGTTGGTGTCGTTCATAATTCACACAACGTTTCTGGTTCAGGTGTTGGAGTTCTGGGTAGGCCGAGGCATTCTCCAGGTCTTGTAAGTTTCTTTTTATTAATCTCTGGCTAAATTATTACACATTAACCGGGTAGTATGCCGTCTTGCCAATGAAGGATTGTCTCAGGGCTATATGGTTGTTGTACTGCTTCGGGTCTTGTGTCTTGTCAGAGTTACGTGGTCTTTTATTTTAGACAGCTTATTGGATGTTTCCATTACTTTAGCGTCATTGGAAAAGAGTTGGTAGGCGTGATATCATGTAGCCCGTAAATCTAGATTAATGCTGATGCATTGTCATTGACTTCAGTGTGGCAGCTTTGACTAAAGTGTTGGCACGAGCAAGCGGAGAGACTAGGGCAGAAAGTTTATTGCATCAAATAGCCAGCTGGTGGCTTTTGGGGTGCGGGATTGTTTACATTATTGCTGTGAGTTCCCTCCGCTGGCCATAATTACTCTAAATAGTGTTGAGCTAGGTTTAGGCATGAGTTGTCATTTTAGCAACACGCACTAAGTTCGTGATTTACCATTTGTGGTTTAATTCTTTCATACTGCTAACGCTAATGGTTTCGTGCTTTCCAACAGGGACTGTTGTGTCTCGGTGCAGTGAAACGGAATCACATGCAGAAGGCAAATTGGAGGGAACAAGCTCAAAAAGACCTCGAGGTACTGTCTGTTCCTTGAGAAACCGTGGGTTCCTGATGTTTTATTTTCTAATTCTCTTATGCTTGCGCTGTACTTTTTTTAAAAAACCAAAGCAGTTGGGACTGTACACCCCTCTCCACTGTCGAGAACACCATGGAATCAAATAGAAAAGATATTTCAAATCACCATAGGGTTGGCCGATGGAGTTTGAGAAATTCTGAACAAGTGAAATGTTTTACTTATTAGTTCACAGTTGTGTCCAAAAGGAATGTAGATTCTCTTTCATGAACACTTCTAAGTTTGCCAAAGGAGCAGCTCAAGAATGTTATTTAGACATTATTGAGCTATTGAGGCACTGCACAATTTCTATTTGCAGATGCTACACTGACAAAGGAATGCTTCTCCTTCAACTTTCTCTTGTCGCATCTTTTTGTCCGGAATAAGAGAATGAGCACCACTGTCTACTTGCCCTCTGAACAATTTTCGTACTGAAATTCTCTGTTTTTGCATGATTTCCATCAGGATGTACATAGGCGACGGGAACAGCTGGAGGCTCAACTTAGTGGACACTATTAAGCTTTGCAATTCAGCTATCCTGGGGCTCCCAGATTATTGGGAAGCCTCGAGAAACCTCAACGATTATGAGCAAGACAGGACTACGGTGATTTGCTTAACTCGTATCGTGAACTGCAAGTGAAACAGAGTGGCAAATGTGCAGGCCGGCTCAGTAGTTTCACATTGTGTATAGATCAGAGCTGCAGAGTTGTAAATTATCTCCTTAAGAGAATTTCGCACCCACATGTCCCTTGTATGATGTCTATGAAATGATGCACTCTATCTAACCCTGTTTTCACTAATTATGAAATATTTTGTTAAGCTACCCACAGTGTAATCCCACACCTAACTCACTCTAATTCTCATTTTTGTTGCCAATTAGTGTTCTTGTTAACAATTAATGTTACTATTGAATACTAATTTAGTGCAAGTTAAACTATCTTGGTTGTAATTCAGAATTTTTGGTGGAAACTGAGTTGATAATTAGTGTTCATATTGACATTTAGTGTTTTGAGTTTGTAAGTAGTATTGCAAATACTAAATTTCATTATTAGTGTAATGATACTATTTTGTGGATAGCAGTTTTTTTTTTTAAACAATAATTGTCAAGTATTATTATTGTTTTTAAATTGTGCTTAAATTTGGAGGGGATTGCTTCTAACTTATAAGTAGGGCAATATACTTACAATTGGGATTTGCACTTACAAGTCAAAAGACTATGATTTCTTGAAAAATGCTCCAAAATTGTCATTTCTAGTAAAGAACCAAATTTATCAAAAAAAACATTTTTGGACACATGTAACTAGGATCTTGTAATATGGTAGTTTGAGAAAAAATTTCAAAAATTTCCAGTATGTGGATTGTAACATGTTAACGTTTGAAGTGGCAAATTTTTTTTCTGGTCCCTGCGAAAAGATGGGCAGCTACCCTTATGAGGTTGCATTTGTATGAAAGAATGTCCAAAATGGTGGTTATTCTTTGGATTTTTTCTTCAAAGCAATTTGTCTACATGCTTAAAATTTTTGAGATCATTTGAAATTATACAATATATAGGCAAAAAATAGTAAGTAGAAAGAAGTAGAGAATGGATCAAAGTAATAAATTGTTAAGAAGTTAATTATAGAACTAAAAAATGTCAATCCAATGGTTGTAATGTTGTAATAAACAATTTATATTCTATGATTTTATTTTTTTCTAAAAATATTGAAAATTGAGTAAGATAAAGGACTCCAAATTTTATTTTAGAATAAAGAATCCATAATTGCTTGCAAACTAAAACTCCACATAACTTTCATCATTAATAAAATTGGAATAATTCAAATCTTTCTACATATATGTAATCTAAAGAACCAATTTTAAATTTTTATTTTTGGAAAAAATGTTTTTTTAAGAATTTTTTGAGTTGCCCATTGACTAATGAAAATTGCATATCATACAATAACTTTTTAACCATGTAGTCAAAAGTTATTAAAATTGTTGTTGGGCCTTAAAGCTACTCCTCGAGCACATGTTGTGTGAAAATTAAAAAACAAATAAATAAAAACTCCATTTATGGTGAGCTATCCCAAATTGTTATGTTGCCAAAAAATGGTATTTGGTCCTTGGTCCTTTAGGGATTAATTTGATATGATCCTAGTCAATGTATTTGATAACACAATTTTCATTACTTATTTAAAAACATTGATTGTAATGAAAATGAAGTGTATATGTAAATTTCTATTGTAGAAATTGAAAGTGTCCTTGTTAGTGATATGGTATGTTATATTTTGGTATTCATCTAACAATGCACTTTGCAATTTTGGATTTTATGTGAGGTGTACAATTGGAATTGGACCAATCTCATATTACTCAAAACTGCATCTTGAAATAACTACTTTTGGCTCTTCTAGGATCGTAAAGTTAAGAACTTGGTTCACATTTTTTATAGTAAGTAGTAATGTTTTCCTCAATATTTTATTAAACATCCATCTACAATAAGAAACTTTTTGTGTATAGAAATGATTTTTTATTCCTCTATGATATACAAATATTTGAATCATGCATGCATTGTGGTAGTTTGCATTCTTGATAATGGAGTATATCCCACATCTAGAATGAAGAGTATGAAGGTGTCACATTTCAATATTGTATCTTTATAGCTTACATTTTTGAACATTAGTTGGAAGACCACCATTTGAAAAAATTTATGTGTAAATTTAAGTGGAGCTATTAGAATTGAATGATAGAGAAGATGATAGAAGAATCAAATGACTCGAAGAAAATGGAGACGTAGTGTTTACAAACTACAATAGAGTGCTTGGAGCAATGCAATGATTGTAATGAAATGTAGTGATTGCCAAAAAACATGTCTAATAATAGATAAATGATATTAATTACAATAATTTTTCTAAATTTTAGAAGTAGTCAAGATAATTTTAAATTTTAAAAATTAAAAATTAATTAATGCAAACAAGGTCCAAATCTTAATTTTAAACATTAAAAAAGCATTTGAATTCTTTTCACTTTTTAGGACTTAATAGTAAAGACTTTGCATTGTTTTGTTGAAATCATCTAAATTTTAAAATATGAATTAAAAATATTTTTTTTTCATTGCAAACTTAAAACATTTATTATCTCAGACATGGTATGATGTTCCCAACTTGTAATCAAATGATGAAACAAAATCTTAAAGTAGGTCATAATTTTTTATTCTAGAAGATATATACATATACATATGGCCATATTTATTTCTTAAAATATGTAGTGATTTGAATTGGTGCAGAAGTCTAAAAATCATAAAAGTTGAAAATTTGGTAGCACTACTTTGAAATCTTCTTCTACTTGTCAATCATGCTTCATGAGATGCAATAAAAATACTTTATGGAATGCTTTGCTACCAATTATGAGTATGCTTCGGAATCCTCTTTCACTTCTCAATGAGATGCAATAATAAAAATACTTTAGGAGATGCTTTGCTTCCAACTATGAGCATACTTTTCAAATCTCCAATTATTGCATCTCATTGACAAGTGAAAGAAGATTCTAGAACATGTTTGGCATGTTCATTTGGATCCCATACAAATATGTTACAAATTGATTACAAAGTTTTATTTGTAGGTCTATCAAAATTTGACACTAAACCCTCCTAAGCTCTCAAATTCTAATTGACGAAACCTTGTGTCATCCATATCTCTCATGTCATCCATATCCAAGATTTAGTGTTGCTTTTTGGCCCAAACGTCAATGTCACGTGAAGAGGATGGGTGCACACTAGTAGTGTGAACTCTACGTCACGACCGCAAGATCAGCGTCACTTGCTCCGTCACAATAAGGTGAGCTCATCACCGGCGCTGCAGTATTCGATTGTGAAGCTGACAAAGCTGCTTCGGAGAACTTGTGATCGAGTTTATCTATGTAGAATCCTTTTGGTTTCGCAAGACTTTTAGTAAGACTGCAGTGAGTCGTGGTCTTCGCCGCGGGTCAAACGCTTCCCAATCTGCAATTTGTTTCGTTCAATTCGAGGTACGTTGCCCAATTCTTTGTTTCTGGATTTGACCTACAGTCGAAATTTAACTTTTGGGGTATGTACTCAGGTGGAGTGTTGTCTAATTCTGCAATCGTTGTCTAATTCAAATTGATTTTGTGGGTATGATATTCAAGCGAGCCTTCAGCTTTGCAAGGTGACACCTTTGGTTATGTTCTTCTGGTTGTGGGATTTTTGCAGAAAGCTTAGAATTGAGAGTTTTTTCAGGGTCGCTAAGGATTTGAAAGGGAGGCTCCTGGAGAGTTCTTGAATTTTGTTAGGGTTTGAAGAGATTTTGGCGAGGATGAAGTCGTTCGTTGACGTGGCACCGGAGTCGCAATTTCCGATTCAGAACTTGCCGTTCGGTGTGTTTCGGCCAAGCGATGGAGCGTCCCCTCGTCCTGGAGTGGCAATCGGCGATTTCGTTTTGGACCTGTCGGTTCTTGCCGACGCGGGTTTGTTCGAGGGCCCCTTGCTGTCGAATTCCAGCTGCTTTTCTCAGGTACCTCTCGTTCGTTTAATTTCAGCAAAAGTTATCAGGGTTCAAAAGTGGGTTTGGGAGATGATCTAAAGCTGACATGATTTCTAATATTAATATTAGGTGGTGGACAAATCGATATGTACTCATTGTGCAAGTATCTGTGCAAGATTTTGGAGTGCCTCAATTAGGTGTGTTAGCTTAGCTCAAAGGCAAAGAGCGAAGGGTTTGTTGAATAGAGTGGTGGGATCGATTTTTAAGAGGCCCTTCAGTCTCTTCTAGCATAAAATTTGGTGACTAGCTAGTTATGGAGAAGGTTCTCATTTAAATTTAAAAGGTCTGTGGTGTGGTAAAAATCATAGTTATTGCGTGCGAATGAATGATCTAAGGTGATCATTGAAATGCCGTTTTGACCTAACAACAAGGCTAGCATAGAATAAGGATTTATTCAATGGATTGCAATTTCATGAACCTGTTGAGAGGTATCCCTTGTTCCTGACAAGTATTTTGCTTTTTCAGACTTCTCTAAATGCGTTCATGGCGCTTGGGAGACCTGCGTGGAAAGAGGCCCGGAATACCTTGCAAAAATTGTTATCTGGTAAGCAGTGCTATCGTAAATCATTCAGGGTATCAAAGCTCTCGACTACTAGTTTAGGTTATGCCATGTTCCTCTCCTACTTGACAAGCCCGATAGTGACGCCTTTGTTGATTATGAAGGACAACTAGTTATGGCTTATGACGCAGCTCCTCTTCTCGAATGACTGCATGCCACTTGTAGATTAGAAGGACGCGCTGAGACTATCATTTGGAATACAAATGTGCAGTTAATAAAGCAGAGAGATGATGGCTATGCGCACATATCAGGATCAGTGCTGCTGTTCTGAATTAAGAATTTCAAATTCAGGGAGTATGTGCCCTGGTCTGACCTAGAATCATTCTGGCTTCTTGTGCAGCTGATGAGCCATCATTAAGGGACAACGATGCCTTACGTTCCAAGGCGATCATTCCTGTGGTAAACTTTACGCGTTACTTTCCTTGTTTTACTTCTATCAGATAATCTTCAACGACTGAAAGAAGATTTGCGTTTACTGTTTTGAATTAAGTTACTCTCAACAATCCGGTGAGGCATATGACTAGATATTGATCCTTATCTGTTTGGTGGGGGAACAGAGTCAAGTTAAAATGGAGATGCCGGCAGTAATTGGCGATTACACTGACTTCTACTCTTCCAGGGAGCACGCTACGAATGCGGGCACCCTCTTTCGGGGCAAGGAGAATGCGCTTCCTCCTAACTGGTATTAGCTTGTCCCTGAGTTTTAGCATGTTTATGTAAAGACATCCTGATTTTTTTGTTGAATCTAGTGACGTTAACAAGTAAAATTATGTTTAGTGCTTGTCAAAATGTGCTCAAGATGCACACTTGTGTCGAAGTGCAACTGACCTGCATGTCGGAAAGTGTACATCTTTTAACTAGGCTCTTGGTTTGAGTTACCTAGCAGAATCTTAATGAGGATGCTATGACCTTGGTTGATTGGACGGTAAAGCAACTCTTGGCATATCTTGGAAAACTGGGTGTGAGAATAGTAACTGGAAAGCGGGGAGTGGTATGGACTAGATAACCGGTCATGAGCCGGGAGGTTATTTGGCATAACGATTTGGCATGAATGCGATTGTGGATGTTGATATTACACTTTTTGGTCAAGCAGAGGGTTCACAACAAATGTCTAGGTTATGCTATATAACCCTCTTCTACTTAGCTAACCAGAAAGTGACCTCTGCTGAGCATGCTAATTACATGTTGATGGCTTATTACCCAGCTTGTTACATGATGAGAGCTGTTGACGCGTGGTCCGTATTTTAATGTCATTGCCATTTCCACACTAGGCTCAGACTGAGCCTCGTATGTGGACATTTGCAGTCTTAGGTATTGATAAGCATGATCGCTTTCTATATTCATTATTTATAAAAACATGCTTACCTTACGAGGAACCAATTGGATTTACTTGTGCAGGTTGCACATCCCCATCGGTTATCACGGAAGAGCATCCTCAGTGGTGTTATCAGAGACAAACATTAAGCGCCCCAGGTACGTGAAAGTGTCGTGACTTGAGGGTGTTGATATGCTATGTCGTAGCATATGCTGCAGATTGCAGCACTAATGATCACAGCCTTTTATATTATTGACGGTGAACACGGTCGTGCAGAGGTCAAACTTCTCCACCAGAAGGGCAAAAGACTCCTGAATTTAAACCCTCGGTCCTTCTCGATTTTGAGCTTGAAATGGTATGTTATGACTCGCCTTTACGATGAACTTGCAATTTTTACCTCTTCTCTGAATTCTAGGTTGGTCAAGACACGAATTGGATTAAACCCTAAGTGCGCAAACGAAAACTAGAAAGTCTACTTTGGAAGCTAACATTAAGTTACAAAACATGTATCTATTTTAGAAAATGTAGTGCATGACTTCTTCTTTCTATTGGTACATTTTGTTATGTTTATTGAAGCTTCCTAAATGGTTCCTTTCAACTCCTTTATATATGGAGTTTTTCCATTTAATGTCTTTGAGATTTATGTTCAGATAGTGTGTCAAGTATGTTGAGTGAAATATGTTTACGTCCTATAACGAAGTGGGACCGGCACTGCAGGCTGTTTTTGTGGGACCAGGAAACGATCTAGGAACACCTGTGAGTGTGGACGACGCTGCTGACCATATTTTTGGTTTTGTGGTCATGAACGACTGGAGTGGTATGCTGAGTTCCTTTGATATGCTGCTTTTACTTCTGTGCAATCATTTAGCTTCGATATTCTTTGTGGGAGTCTTCCTAAATATTTTCTTCATATCGATGTATCTCAGAAGGTTTCAGACGGACCTACTTTGACAGGTTGATCAATCCAAATTTGATTTTCTCCTTCATAGAGGGAAGATTTGTCGTGATGATTTTTGGTTTTTATATGCAGCTCATACCTGACTGATTGGTCTTCTTGGGTGCAGCTCGAGATATACAGAAGTGGGAATACGTACCACTGGGACCTTTCCTTGGAAAGAGCTTTGGTACGCACCCGAATCGCATCTCTGTTCAAATGTTCACCTTGTTGCTGATTATAAAAAATTCTGAAGTATTAGATAATCTTAGATTGTTTCAGCCATTGATAGTGTGATGAGCCACTTTCATGATGTTTTTTGTTTGAAATTCTTAACAGTCTTCATGTTTCTTAACGTTGAATATCAGGAACGACGATTTCCCCATGGATTGTAACACTGGAGGCTCTGGAACCATTCATTTGTGATGCACCCGAGCAGGTTGGTGACATTTCCATGCATCTTATGCTTGTGGTATACCACGTGAGTGAGAAGTCGGTCAAATTTCAGTTTGATTTTGCCATGAATTTTGAACGGAGACTTCGAGAATATAAAAAACTTTTTGCCGCAAACAGCGGTAGAGAAAATCCTAATTCCAATCACTAGGCTAGGCTTAGTTGTCAGTGTAGGTGGCGTGCCTCTTGAGTTGTGCTTGGAATAAGATCATAAAAGTCAGAATGATGTAGTTCCTTCTTTTTTCTTGATTCAAATGTATGACGTATCTAGAATTGTACCAATTTTCGAGATGCCTTATTTAATTTTCAAGTTGACGTTACTCAAACTTCTTCACGATTGAGATTCAAAGAACGAACCCTCTAAGAACTCATTACGATGGTGCTTTGATCGACAGGATCATCCCGCCCTCCGTTATCTGACTGAGAAGAATCGCATCACTTATGACATCCCACTGCAGGTGCTTGACATCCTCAGCCTTTATATGTTTTGTCTAATAAACCTTCTCGTCTAAGTCGCTAGTGATTGAAACTGAGTATACTCTTTGGGATACTCATCAATGTGTATAGTGCCTCGTGCTATGTTCAACTCTGATAGGATGCATGCAGGCTGCACTTAATATTATCATTCTGCTGTTTGTGGAAGATTAATTTAGAGGTTACCTGTTTAACTGGAGTGATACTTAAGCTTTAACTTACGTCGTGTTATGGATGTAGGTGGCACTTAGACCCGAGGGTGATTCAAAAGCTTCTGTCATTTCCAATTCCAACTTCAAGTACTTGTAAGCATCGTGGCCTTTTCTGAGGACCCCCAAAATAGTTTGTTGGTCTCCTTGCAACGGCGATCTTTTGCACATATGTGGAAACTAAGCAAGAGCAATGGAACTTGTCTGCAGGTACTGGACGGTGTGCCAGCAATTGGCACATCACACTATCAATGGCTGCAACTTAAAACCTGGAGATTTGTTGGCTTCAGGAACCATTAGTGGGCCGGTATGTATTGCTCGTCTTTTTAGCTCTGTCAGAATCTGAGGCATCGCTGGAACATGATGCTCTGGTTTTGATCACTGCTTACTGGGCTAGAAAATCCTAACTGATGTGCATAGTTGTGTCATTTTTTTTTTTGTCTTGCGTGGGTCTCTTAAAGAAGTTCGTGTGAACAGGATTCCGGAAGCCTGGGTTCGATGTTGGAGATGTCAATGGCAGGGAGAAAGGAGATACTGCTAGAGCATGGTGGCGTCCGCAAATTTTTGAAAGACGGTGATGAAGTTATCATGACAGCTGTTTGTCAGGTAATTAAAAGAATGGTCACACTCTGCATCGAATTTCTCTCTCTAAAGATTTTCTCTCTTGCAGAGCAGAGCCAAATTTTGTTATGGCTCAAGAACAGCTACTGATCTCTTATGGCTTTTTCTCGCTCGTGTCGAGTTTCCTCCGTGTATATGTACACAACTCAAAAGATTCCCCATTTGATTCCCCAAATTTATTAATGGTTTGTTAATAATTTAATACGGCATTATATAAATATTTAGATGGTATAAAGTAAACGTTGACTTAATAGAGTTACCAACGTAGTATCAAGGTCAATGCAAATGACACCAACATCGCACTAACAATAATTCATCACCATTTGCATTAAACTAATATGAACTGAACATGAGGATTATACAACTCTAATGCCTATTTACTTAACATTAAGAACTATCTGAACCTCATTGGGTGAGAGTCTTTTGTGAGGCAGGGATTCTATAGTATTTGAATGTCATTCCTAATGAGATTCATGCATTACAGGGTGACGGATTCAGCGTGGGTTTTGGAGAGTGCAGCGGCAAAATTTTACCTGCGACGTTGTGAAAATGTGCTTGCAAAGATGCTGGCAAGGCCGCTTTCGGGAGCCATACGACCGTGAGTTTCTAGCAAAACAAACAACTTAAAGTCTAGCTTGATCTAGGTAGATTTGACAGCCTCGTTTTCATTTGACGGTCCTGTATATCAAATCTTGTGCAACTTGGGCTTCCAGAAATCTCGCATCAGGTCAACTTTCTGATGCTCAAATATTCTGCATGTGAGGTTCTGTACATAGAGAATTAGACACATATTGAGTCCATGCTTTAACTGGACTTTTTATCTGATGCTAGTCTTTTGGTGTTGGAAACTTGCTCAGTGATGGTAAAGTTCACCCCCTTGACACCACATTTCGAAAGGAACATCAATTGCCAGTACAATGATTGTGTCCTGAATACATTGTTTTTCATTCACTAATTGGTTGTCTGTGCTGTACAGTACTTGGGGAAAATGAAGTGGCTGGTCAATGATTTGTCGCTATATTTTTTATGACCGAAGATCAATGTACCCACATCCTGGACCGGAGTGGTACCAACTCTGGTCATGTAATGATGACCTTGACAAGGGGGGCAACTCTTGTCGCAACTCTTGTTGCAAAGATGCAGATATTCAAGTCCCCATTTGAAACATAATCAGAGTTGTTAATCTGAATTACTGAATGTGAATAACAGTCTCAATTGCATCAATTTTCGTGAAACATAATCATCATATCATCCTTCATTAACTTGTGTATTTTTGCCAGTGATATTTGACTCTGCAATTTTGTATTTTGCCAGTCTGGTTCGTCTTGGATTAGGAGTGTCAGTGATGGCATCATGATCTGAGATCTAATTCACCGGAGTTACAAAGCGTGAGGTGTAAATAATTTTGATAAACTCTTTTCAGTGATTGAAATATTTCCTCAATTCCATTCTAAGGTGGAAACACCCTAAACCGTCCCTGTACCCAATTCCGTCACCATGTTTTCGTAGTACATTTTTACTACGAAAATGTGCACCCTTGGTACATCATGACGAAATTGGGTACATGGACGGTTTAGGGTGTCTTCACCTTATTTTTGAAGGGAAAATTGAATAGGGAGGATACCAAAAATAAAGTGTATGAAACGGACAAATGTAAGGTGAATTTTGAGTAGTGCAACTCTATTTATAGTGTTGTGGAGGTGGCAACCTTAGAAGTGGACAATTTTGGGTACACTTTTGGTTGCTTTAACTTCTTCTCTAGTGTCATTCCTCATGTGCATCAAATCCATTTTGGCTCACCTAAATGACACTTTTAACACCCTTACACCTAGCATCTTTGAAAATTTGTAACTAATTCACAATGTGTCCAAAGATTATGGAACCACTTGCATTTTGATTCATAGTCCTTCACCAATGTGCAAAAATTGTTGTTCATTTTCTAGAGCAAATTGTCATGCCATAGAGCTTATTCATGCAATTTTAGGTGTAATTACCTTAAATAGAAAATTAGCAACTTGTAATATAAGATGAGGCAATGTATTTCTCTAAAATGCCAAATCTAAATCTAAACTTCAAATAAATGACAAGATGCATTTCTATGAATATTCATTGTCAAGTATATAAGTTCACAAAAAACAACACTATATCAATATTAAAAAAGATTAAAAATAGAGAACTATGGATATTTGTTGTTTTAGAATAAATTTCTACCTTCACACTACAAAGATGAATAAGGTGGATACACCCAAAATCACACCTTGCCTAAAATCACCATCATCACTCTGTGTACATCTCTAAAATCAATATGTACATATGTTGAAGAAACGATTATAGAACATCTACCAAGAGAAACTTTGATCCTTTGTAATTTTTGCATACGGTATCCAAATGTTGTTATAGTGGAACCTCCTATCACTTGCCAACAAGAGAATATGAAACTTGACTAGTCTAATAATAATAATTGAGGCATAGTACAAAAGAGTGGCAATTTGGGGGGTACCCACCTTACTTGAATTGCTACTTAATGTTACAAATGAGCTACCAAAAGTGAGCTGTATCTGGTTATACACTTCCCGCCTATTAGAACATCTACCAAAAAAAAACTTTGACCCTTCATAACTTTTGCATATGCTATCCAAATGTTGCATTCTTTTGTACATTGAAACCTCCTATCACTTGCCAACAAGAAAATATGGAACTTTGACCAGTGTAAATAAGAGGCACAGTAGCAAAAGGCGGAGTTTTGAGAGGGTTCCACCTTACTTGAATTGCTACATAATGTTACGAATGAGCTGCCAAAAGAGAGCTGTACAAACTCCACACCTCATTAGCATGGGAAAATTCATCCTATACTAACACAGCCTCTTTCTCTCCTTCCCTCAAGGTTCTACGAAGTCTCTTCGTAGACTCAGACCTCTTTAATACGATCGAGCTACACACATGTAAAGCTACGTTTGCACTTGGTGTTAAAGGTGTTGTTACTGAGGGTCTTAGGAACAAATTTAGACCTACTATTGGACCAGATTCACATTCCAAACAACACCTCTAACACCAAGTGTGAACATACCTTTATACACTTCAGTTGAGAAAATTCTATCTGCACACTAGTATGGTCACAGAATCATTTGACTGTAGCACAATTGTCACACAATCAAATTATTATGTCGGTTTACTTTTCTGGGACTCTAGCTAGGCAGTCGTATTAACAAGGTCACGGTGTATCACACTAGTCGTGTATCATAATGAGACTCGTCCCTGCTTTTGTGACTCGACTTCAAAATCAATGGTTCCTAATCTGCAGAACCATGGTTGATCAGAGATTGTTCAAGCAATTTCTGCCATAAATTTGTCCCGCAATTCTGTCATTTGTTGCCGCTGTGACAAGTACCGAGAATCTTGTCTGGGCACTTCAGTTGTAGAGACTTCAAATATGATAACTCTTTCCCAAATTGCCTCCACTTGCGGTGACTGCCCAAGTCTTGAACTCGGACACCCCTTGTCAACTTACTGATTAATTTTTCTCACTGTTTGCGCTAAGTCTGCCATGGCATGAACGAGGTGCTGGGCTTGCGGCACATGCATTCAGGGACAGGGTAAGCGAGGACATCCTTGAGACTCTTGTTGGCTCGGAGCCAAGGCTTTCCAGTGGCATCCTCGTGGAGGCTCCGAATGGTTTGGTCAAATTCCGAACTGGACATGGTGGAGTTGAGAAAGTGGGCGATCATTTGCCGTTTGTTGGGCACGATGTGCTTGCGGTGCCCCATGTAGGCACGGTGTCCCTGTGCAAAGACGACAATCTCAGTAAGCCTCTCAAATATACTTCTCAACTGATTCAAACGATGCACACACACACAAATTCTTTTGTAAGTGTTAGTAGAACATCTTAATTCCTATATCCTGTACTAATTGAAACTTACTTGTACTAATTATGTCCAACTGTCACTCAAGCAAGTGCTTCAAACATAGCAAAACGTTGAAAATATGAAGTACTCAACCCAATCCTTTCATTTGAGACCACAACCCCATTTGATTTACATAGGGTTTGAAGACACGAACCAAAGTGTTTTTGACAACCTACACTTTAGAAGAACACATCCACGTTGCTTATTGATATTTGCATTAATAAATGAAAGCAATTGGTGTCGAGAATATTTGGTGCGTATTCAGAGTGTCATCATGTCTAGTTCCTGAGCAACCATCTTGGGAAGTAATTGAGAGAATGTGGTTTCCAATGTCCAGTTAATTTCATACCTGCATGACGTGTCCAAAGTTTCCTCCATGGGATTGCAAAAACACGTCGCTGCTGAGACACACCAAGTAGTCAATAGCTGCCAGACTGGAAGCTTTGTTCTTGAAACGCTGAAGCTCCTGCGGTGTGGCCAGGTTTTCTTTGTTGAGGAGCTGAGGAAACTCCTCCATCAACGGTTGAAGAGCCGCCTGTCCTCCCAGGGGCTCTCCTCCAGCCCAATAGATTCGCGTCCTTCTGGACGCTCCCAGAGCCTTCAAAAGCCTGCAAAACAAGTTCCCCAAACCGACCTGTTTTCATCAGAAAATAACGTGATAATCCTTAGGGCGTCATGATGCCCTAAACCTTGGGTATCCTTCAAACTTCTGATGTTCAAAAACGGACTCACAGAACTTCTGATGCTAAGTTCTGTGAGTCCGTTTTTGAACATCCACCAACAAAAATTTGAACCCTTAAAACTTTCGCATATGGCACACAAATAATGCATTCTCTGTCATGTTGGAATCCTCTTCAATTTGCAAACAAAAATGGTGAAAAAAATTATGATTATTTTAAGTGTAGCAACAATGCCCAAGTTATGCTCTCAGGTGCGGTTCCCCTACCTTGCAACTTCGGCCCCTGTGAGTGGGCAAAGTCCCGCCATTTTGCGCTCAGTGAACCCCAGCTTGGCCCCACGAGCAGTGAGAAGCTTGGGATGCAACTTTCGCTCCACGCGCACTTGCTCATCGAACTCTTTGCCCAGCCCCGGAAGGCATCCTGTGCGCACCCACACATCCAGCTCCAGCCGCAAGTGGAGAGCCAAGTAGGGACCTTGACTCCACATCCGCCCCGCCAACCGCATGCCCAGCTCTTGAATGGGCGCTGCGAATTTCAATGCATGGAAGGCCACTTTGCATCGCAGCTTCTGAAGGTCGGAGGGAAGGTCCTTGGCCAGGCGAGAGTCCAGGCCACGGAGGAGGAGCACGCCTTCTCGGTTCATCTGAACCAAAACACGGACGCTAAACTCTTAATTATCAAATCGTTTTAACGCTAATTCCAGAGCTAAAACACGAAAAGCTGGTCGCAACTGAGGTCACGAGTATCTAATGGCAATAAGATTCATCAAACGCTTGGATCTTGAACAAAAATTAGAAACCAAGTTTGGAAGAATAAATTTAGTGATGGTAACTACTTCAATATAATCATCCGAATACTAAAACCGGTTTTAGAGCATCAAGCTACGAATAGTGTAAGATCTTGGTGCCCATATGGACTTTTGGAACCAAGTTCTGACACGAATGCTTTTGCTCCAACGTCTCTTTTCTACTATTGCTAACTTCAAAAAAACATTGACCACACAAATTCTTCTTTCTGAAGGTATGTTATGCGATCTTCATAGTCCTATCGGCATGGAAGTGGTCATTTTTGTCCATTAAAAACAGCTAGGCAAACAACGATTTAAGTAACTTTTTCCAGTTGCCAGAATTTAAACAAGACGTGCACATGGCTCTTACTTTGAAAACTACGATAGTCCTAGGTTTTGATTTCGTACACCTGCTGCTCACAGAAAACTGCCAATTCAAAGAAAACAATAATTCCATATGAAACGAAAGAGCTTGATGATTGAATGAAAATGTTGGTTTACTTACCCTTTTCTGGTAATGGGCTCGTAGCCACCGTGGGCTGGCATTCAAGGGCGTGTCTTTCTCCTCCAGAGGTCGGAACATGATGTGCGTGGATGGCACGGAGGAGACCACCCTGACGTCGTGTTTCAGAGTCTCCTTGAAATGCTCCGTGTCGAAAATTTCACCGAACTCACTGTCACGTTTGATCACCCACACGTTAAGTACTTTGGTGCCAGTCTGAGTAGATTTTTAGAATTGAGACTAGTGCATGCACATGGTCACATGCGTATTATTGTTGAGCACTGGTCTCCTCTAATTGATCATCTAGTATACTTTCTACTCATGAGAATTTGAAAGCAAATAAGCCTTCTAATAATACAGTCTCACTCTAAACACCTCTACGGATTCATCACACCGACTAACGATTCAAGAAAATTCATTTGTACTCAGGACACCTAGAAAGTCAATTGATAGTCAAAACTGTGCAATTGTTCTTCACAATCAGCTCTATGAGATCCTTTCTCCACTCTTAGGAGGCTACGTACTACATCACCATCCATCTCCAGTATCTTGGGATCGAATAAGGTTATAGCTGTGCTTCCCTCTAATTACAATTACACAAATGCACCACAATCTCCATCATCCAACACAATTGATGAAAATCAACCAACTATATACAACGTTCAAATCAATGGTAGTAGCAGAGATTCAACCAGAAGAATTCAGAAAGAGCCAATTTGAACATTGATGCTATTGCTATGTGTTTAAATGTTTGCTCCTGAATTGAATCAAACAGAAATGGTTAAATTTCCAGCAAATTTCAGTCAATGACACATTATTGAGGCCAATTTTCTAACTGTTAACACCGAAACTGGGTTACAGGGCTGGGAGATGACTCTATTATTTGTCTTCCATAACTTCAATTTTATCAAACTATCACCAGTAATTTGTGTCCTAAAAGACAGAGAAGACAAGTCGTAAACGCAGTCATTGATTGCCAATTTTCTACTAATTAGCTTACCTTTCGTCTTCCCAAATGCGATTGACTTGCATGACAGGCACCACCAGCGACGCCCCCAAGATCCTCGCCATCACCACCGAATCCACAATCTGGTTCCGCTGCTGATTCACTCCCCCAGACACCACCACCATCAAATACTTCTCCCGTTGCGTCACCACTCGTTTCGACTCGCGTTTAAACTCACCACTGAATTCAATGCACGGCACAAACCCCTGCCCATCCGGTTGCTTCCAGAACGCCGTCTCCATCGCTGTGAAATTGGATCCCGACTCCAAATGATGCGGTGCCAACGGTTGCACAGAGAGAGAGGAATAATTAAAAGAGGTGCAGCTGTCACCGTCGATCGGTGTCCAGGAGAAGAGGAAGCGGAGCATGCTGGCGCAGGTGAGGAGCGTCAGGAGAGTGAGCCAGCAGCTGGTGATGTGTGCCCTGCTGCCGAATTTGAGAGACTGTTTTCGAGGTGAGGGCAGGAAGCTCGCTGCCATTGCTGTCTGGAACAGAGAGAGGGCCTTCGCATACCAGTATCCATTGTGGAATCTCTTGCTTGGCTTCGCCATAGCCAAGCAATCAATCTGCAAGTTGGTTCAAAATGGTGGCTCCTGCTTGGGGAGAGTCACACCTGAGCTGCAACACTTGACCATGGTGATGGCTGCATTTGCACAATTTCCTGCTGAATTTAGCTGTGGAAGAGGATCGGTATTAATTGCAGCACCAGCTCCCTTGTACAAAACATAACGGACACGATTGATTCGATCAAGCGTTGCAACCCATTCCTACTCCGTTTCCCATCGAGTTACAGTGCGTTTCTGTAGGTCCGAGATAGATCTATGCAACTGTCCACAACCCCAAAGTTGGATCCTCAATCGGCCCACCGGGGCTCCACCTCTACTAATCAGCTGCACTCACTCATGAATTAATAGTATCCAATTGAAGAATCCAGCGACCCCTCCAACCTTAAATTTCGTTGATCGGTGCGTCACATAAGCATTACAAACACGATCGTCTTCACAGTAAGTGTATGACCCTCTCTAGACAGCCATCAATTTGAGCTATGTCGATCATACTCAACACTAAAAACAGAGTGCAACGAGTCTAGTCTCAAATGCCCAGAAATCTGGTTCTCTCTCGTGCCGGCCTAGCTAGCATGTAGCTAGCTCCCCGTGCAAACCCCATTACTCCGATCGAACAAATTGCCAATGATCGGGACGCCACCTTCGCACATGATGAGTAGCTGGCAGGCCACGTCGTGCGTAGCTAGCGCAGCTTCCTCAATCAGCCATGGCCACGCCTTCGATACGCTACCGTACCCTCCTCGCTCACTGATCCTGCTCCTCGATCTCATAATTGGATCATTCCGTCTGCAGCTTGTCTCCCTTGAGCTTCGCATCCGTCCACACGCACATGCGCTGCTGCACATGAGGATCCAATTCAAGAAGAGACCCCGTCGATGATGCCGTGCTAGCCAGCGATCGATGGGACCCCCTCCTGACAGGACGAGGTGGATGGACGACTTGGAACGGGCCATGCCAGCTTGCTAGCTAGCCACTCTGGTTTGTCCTAATAGTGCGTGCGACTCTAATTGACCAAAGTCACATGCACTAACGCAGGTTGAAATATTGTTGTGTTGTACCCATCAAGTTCCACAAAACTAAAATCTAGTGGTGACAGTAATTTTCGAGGTGACACTAAATTCCCCTACCCCTCACCCCTCACTATTAGGACAAATCAGTGGTGGGGGTAGGGTAGGAGTAGGTGACGATCGATCGATCATCCTGTCTGGCATGGCTTGCTGGCTAGCTGGCTAGCTGTACGTTCACCGGTTGTTGACCTTGCTAGCTGTGGACCGAGTGGCATGCATGGACTTCCGGTGGTCGTACGGATTGAGTGTTGTTGCATTAACGAAGTTGAGAACTGGTTGGCATACGTGATCGACTGCAAGCTAAGCGTGAAGTGAAGGTTTTGGTTGAACTTCAATGGGCTTGCGATGACCCAAAGTGCCGACGATGATTGTCGATGAGTGGGTGATGAGGGAGCTAAGTTCCCAGCCCGACATCGCTAGGACTCCGCACCTGCTCGCAACTGACGCGGGGAGTCAGAGCACTGACAGAAGCTTATTTATGTGTGTTGATATATATATATATATATATATATATATATATATATATGCACCGGGCCAGGCCATTCGATCTGTAGCTAGCTGGACGTTGCCTGGACGTGCGAAATGGAAGCACCAGGTCGCCGTCGTCGCCGTCGGGGTGGTCATGGCCATCAAGGTCGCAGCCATTCCTGCTGAGATCAGTGCGTCGCAGTACGCACACATTGCGAAGGTAGTTGCACTGACTACCCGGGACTGCACTGACTGAAGAAATGATGGACTCAACGTGAGTGCTCTCTTTAGTGGCGAGCCTGCAGACTTGGTGAGATCGATTGATTCTGTCTTCGGCATGCTCCTCTCAGAATATGATTTACCCCCTCAGTAAAATTCGCACCAAGGCGAAGGGGACACGTGGGATAAAACGGGTGGCATCCCACCATGGCATTGACGTTGTGTAGGCTTGTCAATTTTCATGGATAATTTCAATTTTGCAAACCCTTATGCACCCATAAATAAAACCCTCGGATAAAACAACCCTCACTGATATGAACGAAGGATTAAGATTGGAGGATTAGAGAGAAAACAAATTGCAATCATTTTTTGACCCTTTGGTTCCTTTTTTCCCTTGTGAAGCCAAGAAAGTTGATATATGCTCCCTTTGTGGGAATGTGTCTTGAGAGCCCTTGGTAGGGAGAAGAATTTAGATCTTGAGTTTTTTTAAGCAAAACAAAGTGTGGTCAGCTAGGATTTTAGGCATAAAGTCTAGAGTTTTGAGTGAAAGCGTGCTACGGGGTATCAATCTTGGCAAAAACATATGTACAATTGTCCCAAAAATCAATGTACAAGTTTCACAAACAGTATAGTTGGTGGTAGTAAATTAGATTTTCAAAAATAATCCTATGAGCTAGCTTTACTTTCCAATGGCCACATCTTTAACAACATGACAAGGATGCAATTTTTTAATTAAATGATATACATGTAGACTAGTGTGAGATTTGTTGGCTTCATCATTGGACAAACCATGACCAATCCCGCCAATGTGATCAGCTTGATTGGGTTCTATATCTTGGAGCATAAATTGCACCTCAATATATTGGTGGTCAATGGTACTAGGTTGAGGTCTCTACATATAACCACCAATTCAATCATCTCTCTTCTTAGAAAGTGTAACCTCTCATGAGTCCCATTCTCTATAACTATGACATATTTCTTTATGACCAATAACTTTTCAATTAGCATAGGCTTGCACTATGCATCATCTATTCATCTCCTTGTTTTTTTTCATTTATCTCATGCACATTAGGTTCTTGATGTTTTTTTAATATTTAATTAGGATTCTAGGGCTTTTGCCATTTGGAGACACTTGTAGCAGCAACAACCTCAAGTTGCCATTGCTAGAAGGAAGAATGGATGAGCTCCTTCCACCCTACATCTAAATCAAAGAAACAGAGGACATTCATTCCACCCACTTAGAATTTTGTTCATCCCGCCAATGTTAATTATTTTATTTTATTTTTATGTAACCAAAAGATCCTAGTAGTAGTAGAGATTATCCCTTCATATTTATCCTACATGGCTCTCTAGTAGGATTTAGATGCTACAATATTATTATAATACTAAGAAGGTGATGGTCATGTGATGAAAGACGATGGAAGGCAATGAATAAGTGATGGACAAGCAATGGAAAAAAGGAATTGACTAGCTATTTTTTCAATGACAGCCACAAGGTTGTCAATATATAAACTACTCGCTATTTGCCTTAGTAGTCCACAATGAAGAAATTACTACATGCACAATTTATTAGCTATACCACAACTCACAATGAAAATGAAAATAATTTAGTCAACAAAGATGAGATGGGTTTCTTGAACATATACTACAGTTTTGTTTTTTTGAGTAGCTATTTTTTTTAATTGTTGTTTTCTAAACCATTTAAGCTCTAGATGCATTGAATGCTACAATATTTTTATGTGCAAGGATTTCCACAGTGACTTCCTGCCCTTTAAGGTGTGCAATTCACAATTAAAACATTGCTCAAATCCTATCAAAAAATTCAACAATTATAAGAAAAAATACTATTGTTTCATCTTTGGGGATTCAAATCCCTCCAACTACAAGTGCAATCAATGCTACCATCCAACATGGATGATTTTTACAACTAGAAACATTATTTAAAATAATTTCAAGGTAAATAATACTTGCTAGTACCTCTGGAACCCGAATATGCAAAAAAATCAATCAAAAGGTTACAAAACCCTTTTACCCCCTAAGAAATATGTATTAAAATGCCATGCCTTGCTTTATTCATTACTATAAGTCTAAAATAAGGTAACTCTACCTATGACAAGCCAACTTTGGACTAGCCTAATGCAAGTCCATAATTTCACGAGTAGTACATGTGTCTTGTGAAATATACTTCACAAGAATTTTTTGGCTTGAATTAGGCTGGTCCAAAACTCTGCTTGTCATAGGTAGAGTTACCTTAGTGTAAGCTTTCAAATCTCAAAAGATAGCAATGAGATCATATCAACCATTTTTTCTCACAATCTTAACTAAATCACTCATAAATGAATGACAATTTTTTCCAAACATTGTTTTAAATCCATTGCAAACAATGCAAATGCATTACAAAATATACAAATATTATAGAATGGTGCAATGTCAAGAGTGCAAAGGAATGTTATGAATCTTGGGAGGTATTATTTCTTTCTTATTCAACAATAAAGATCATAATTGAGGCAAAGCATAAATCATCCCCTAAAGGACCAAACACCGTTTTTTGAAAACATAGCGATTTTGGGCAGCTCACAACAAACAAACTTTTTATTTTTTTTCTTTGAGACTTCCACACAAGATGTGCCCAAGGAGTAGCTTTAAGGCCCAACAATTTTCATAAGTTTGACTACATGATTAAAAAGTTAATGCATGATATGTCATTTTCATTGGACAGCGGGAAGCCCGGGCAACTCAAAAAAATTCTTTAAAAATCACTTTTTGAAAAAAAAATTAAATTTGAAGTTGGTTCTTTAGATTTATATATACGCGGATAGATTTGAATATTTCCATTTCAATTAATGAGTCAAAAGTTATGAGGATTCTTAGTTTGAGGGTAGTTATGGAATCTCTACTCTAAAATAAACTTTGAAGTCCTTTATTTAACTCAGTTTCCATTATTTTTGAAAAAAAAATAAAAACATTGGGTGTAGATTGTTTATTACAACATTACAACCATTGGGATTGACATTTTTCAATTCCATATCTATTTTCTTAACAATTTAGTGTTTTGAATAATTTTCTACCTCTTTCATTTACTATTTTTTTCCTATATGTGTTACAATTCCAAATGATCTGAAATTTTTCAAGCATGTATCCAACTTGCCTTGAAGAGTGAATCCAAAGAGTAACCACCATTTTAGACATTTTTTTATACAAATGTGACCTTGTGAAGTGCAGCTGCCCGGATTTTCGCAGGAACAAAAAAAGGATTTTTGTCAATTCAAACGTTATTATCTTGCAATCCACAAAGTGGAAATTTTTGAAATTTTTTCTGCAACTTCTTGGACTAGTGTATTACAAGATCCTATGATTACATTTTACCAAAAATGTTCTTTTTTCAAAATTTGGTACCTGTTTTAGAAATGGCAGTTTTAGAGCAATTTTGGTGAAAACATAGTCTCTTACCTTTAGAGGTTAAATAACAATGCGCTTATTATTGTGGTGATTGGGTACAACAATGCGAATAGCAACTATAGCAGACATGACTGTTCACAACACCAAAAATCAATAGATATTCAAAATGCAACCACTTTAAGGCAATCATAAAAAAAACTTGAAATTGTCAATTTCTAATTTCCATTTGTCCAAGTTGTAAGTCAATGCACAAAATACTCTATGTGAAGAAAGATTGATGTAAATGGAATTGATAGTTTATGTCATTTGAATGTTTAGAACCTGACAGCATATAAGCATGAAAATGCCATATTTGAAATTCATACAAGTATTCTACAACATAACAAGTAGAAGCCCGTTTTCAAAAACTTATGATTTTCTAGCAACTACCCAAAGTGTGAAGAAGAAAGGCAAGGGTAGTGCTGGATAGAAACAAGGGTAACAACCTAATTTTAAATGACTAGATTACCATCCACAACTACCATAGATCAACAATATTGTTTTTATCCTCTTGATGACGTGGAACCATTTCCATTTTTGTTTTTCCATTTTTTTGGTTTTGAGTAGAAAGGTGGTCAATCAAACCACGGTGTTGTCTCATTCTTTTTTATGGGTAGTCTAGCATAGGCTTTGCCTACGTTTTAGTTTAGTACAAGATTAATTTGGGCTAATTTGTTTGCAAAACAATATTAACTTTTGTGTTTTGATTAACTTTGATAAGATTCAACATTTGCTCATTCTAAATGCAAAAAAAATAGGGAAGCTACGATGTTTTAATAATTAAATTATTAATAATACATATATTTAATTTTTAATTATATGTGCCTAAATTAAGAATAGAAAGTCTACTTTGGAGCTAATAGAAACTTAAGTTTCAAAACATAATAATTATTGTTGTTCAAAAATTGAAAGAAATAGTTTCTCTTTGTCCTAGTATATTATATTATCTTTATATAATTTCCAAAATTATTCATTTTAACTCCTACAAATACAAAAGTGGTCAATTCTAGCAATTTAGGCACTTAGGGGATAAACTTTCAAATTTTCAATTTACTTGGGTGATTGTCAGAGAATTGTAATATACTAGAAGTCCAATTACAATTGGTCATAGATGGGTTCAAGATATTCTCTAGTATAGCTCATTGAAGATAATTACATTTGAAATCATCCAAATAAGCATTTAAAGCATAATTATTATTAATAATCCCTAAAGAACAAAAGAAGGTTAGCAAAGTTTTTTTTTTTTTTTATTAACTCTTGTGACAAGCATAATTCCTCATTTGTAAGGAATAATCTGATGATGGCCCCTGTTGAAATGAAAAAAGACTTATGAAGCTTTCCTCTAAAAAAAACAATTCACAAAATTGCATAATTAAAAAAAAATGCCATTGTTGACAAGATTGATGAAAGATGTTTGAGTAGGTGATAAGGTAGGAGGCTCGAAATCTGCTCAACCATTCAGAATTTTTCCTATAATTAGCATTCAAATCGACATGAGGTGGTCCTTAAATTGACCTTTATAATCATTGAATGAATGGAGAAAAAAATATTATTTAATGCAAGAGCCAATCATTCTCCTTGCTTTGCTCATTTCTCTTTCCAAGTTGAAAGTGAACAATTTACAGAAGACCTAGGGTCATAAATAGGTGCCTACAATAGAACTTGTTTGAAAATTCATAAGTAATTCAGTAATGCTTCAAAAAATATGAAACCACTTGTGTTACATTTTGCATCTAGTTTTCTTTATCTAAAAAATGAGCTAAAAATATTGACACAAAAGGAAATATATGAAAAATGCAGACCAATTCTCAGATGAGCAATTTTTGAGCCTCCTACCTTACTTTGTACATGTGCTGAAATCGAAATGCTTAGAAGTGCTTCAAAAACTCTATTTTTTTTCCTCCATGGGTATAAGGTAGAACTACCCAATTTCGTTCAGTGATTCAAATCCGTGGTCTACAGCTTTGTCCCAATTCCGTCAGAAAAACATGCAAATCCGCTTCAGATTCTGACAACAGTAGTTTATTAATGCTATTAAAAGATAACATGTCAATTAATGATTGGTGGATCTTCAAGTGCTATTAGATACATTGGAAAGAAATATTGAGTTGTAAGAGGACGTTTATGAATCCAGTCTAGTAGCGGTTGTGCAATTTCACTTCAGAAATTCACAGAAATTACAATTTTTATCAAAAAATTATAATTCCACTTGGGTTTGACTCCTGAATCAAAAAGCACACCTCTAAAAAATATGTGTCTTTCCTAGAGTTGGCCCCAATATAGTTAGATTGCGAATCAGGGTGGTAATGGGTAGTTCTACCTTATATATCATCATGATTTTGATGTTCAATTTTTTCCAGATCATTTTGAGGAGTGGAGGAAAAGATATGGGATTGAACTGTCCCGCATTCAGGCCAGCCCTCATGTCAGGGGAGACCATCAAGATAATCAAAACAGAACAGTAGGACATGCGCCGCAGCCTTTGTACAAGCACCATGTTCCCATTGAAACTGACAAATGCTTGCAGTCCTGGGAGTACAATGAGCTAGCCACACACGCAGGGCCTTTTTTTTTCCAATTTTTATGAAGTGCCGAAGTGGCAATATAAAATGTTATAGTGGTGCTCCAAATTTCAACACGCATCCCAATATTGGATAGAAATTATCACACTAGCACAAATCACATATCCATAATTTTATTTTCATCCATAATCTAGTAATTTCATCCAAGATTTTCTTTTAATTTGAAGTATTGTGGTGAAAAACTTCACCATTTTTCATCATTTTTTAGCCAAATTTTTTTTTGGGGGTGCAATCTAACACCATTTTGTCCCCCCCCCTTTACAAAAAAAGCCGTGCCTATGACGCCTTCTCCTAACTCCCCAATTCACCAAAAATTGTATCGTCCATCATTTCCTAATTGGATTGCATTCACATATTCAATGCAAAAATTTAGATAAGGGTTCTTTATTGATTGCGGTTGGTTAATGAGGTTCATAGCTTGATTTTTCTACAAATAGAATTGCAGAAGCCAACTAATGGCCTTGTAGTCCTTTAGAAGGTTAAACTTTCATATCTATGATTTGTTGGTTAAATTTCAAATCAACATAGTTTGCATTTTTTAAATATCATATGAATAAACTAGGAATTTCAAAGTACTCAAAATAGGTGTGCTCCTCAAACTAGGCTGGAGCAACTAATTTGGAAAGTTATTCTTGACCATGGAGGATTGTATGGCTTAGGACCTCCCACCTCTATAATAGTCTCCCTACCAAGTTCCACAAGTGTCTTTGCAAGTTCGAGAATACTTGGCTCCACACTCCATTTTTTTGGACTAGACATGATAGATCTATTAATTGGCACTTGAAGAAACCCGCCTACAGGTCCATTGCGTAAATTTGTATTCTTTGTGATTTCTTGGTTGTTTGACATGTTATTTCTCTCCAGGGTTTTGTCCTTGGCTTTCCGTTGTTTGTTCTCTGTTTTCTTGGGACAAACTCTAGGTTTCAAAAATAAAATAAAAATAGGTGTGCTCAAAATCAACCCTAGTCTCTCCCAACTGGAGGTTGTCATTGTAGGGAATAATTTGTACTAAGGTGCAGTTCCTTTACCTTACAAATGTAGTAAATATAACTTACAGTCAACTCTCATAATAGCTCACATTAGAAAGATTGATAATATCTTGCCTTGGGTGGAACTATGACAAAAGTTATTTCTTTGGTTGAGTCAAATCTTTGTAAGGTAGACAAGGGTATTCCATACAAACTAGCAATATGAATATCTTGGGGTCAACTCTAAGAAAGGCACATATTTTGTAGAGGTGTGCTTTTGTTTTTCACAAATGAACCCGTAGTGGAATTATAATTTTTCGATAAAAATTATAATTTATATGAATTTTTGAAGTGATCTGCCTATAAATTACAAAATTATTCATAGAATGGAATCATCAACATCCTATAAACAATCCATAACCGCTCTCCCACGTATTCAATGGTACTTAAGTGTTCATGCTACCTTTTGTTGGTACTTATAAAGGTTCAAGATGCCATGCACTGTCCTCAAACTATATAGAGGCAAATGATTAGCTCCAAATCTTGTGTATCTATAATTGCTATTTAAATCTCTATTACCACCCTTTTGTAGTTGTAAAAACATTTTGCCAATGTTCTATTTAAATTAATATGTAGTTGCTACGATGATTTAAAAAAAAAAACCCGGATTTGGATGATTTTTTGGACAATATTGTGACCAAAAGTAGGATGAAGGAATTAGGCAATAAACAAAAATGGGCTTATCTACTTTAAATATTCATATGCTACATTTTTTCTCCAACATGTAAATGGATTCCAATCTTTCATCATCAAAGCTCACAACATCAAAATCCAAGGACTCTCATGGAAGTAACATAGTAAATCTAGTTAGGTTAGAATTAAGGCCCAATTCAAGTGAGATCCAAAGGTAATTGAGGGGACGAAATTTTAGCTAGGAAGGTTTTGATTGGCTAAAATTTAGCCAAGTCTTTAGAAAATAGTTACACTATGAAATGAAAAGTTAGAGGTCCTTGAAGTTTTGATGATGTGGAGCACATTTTTTTTCTTGTATGACAAAAAATTCCTCAAATTTTTGAGACCTATAATTACAGTCAAATCAACCTCAAAGAGGTGGGTCTAATTGAAATTCTAAGGGTCCTCATAAAAAGTCACTAATTTTAAATATTTTTTCTAATCATAAAATTTTAAAAACTTTATTTATTTATTTTTTCCACTTCATACCCTCTTGGTAGTTTACACTAATCCAAGTGTCATGATCTCTAAAGTAGGACTTTTTAATGGCAAATGAGGGGCTTGGAGAGGAAGACTTCTCAATTTTTTGGGCCCTTGTTCTAACTATAAATTGGGTCTATGCTATGCATATACATTGTGGACCCTCAACTCAATTGCATCCCCTATCTACATTTGTTCAAATTTTCAAACTATAAAATGCTAAATAAATGCAGATATGGAAAAATGGATTGAGGGTCTACAATGGATATGCATACCCTAGCCTTAATCTATGTAGTCAATAATTTGCCTTCACATGAACAATTGGTATTGAAGCATTCAACAAATGTGCAACCTTTCAAAGGTTACAAAATAACCAAAGTTATTTTACATATGGATTTGTACATGATTTGCATTAATCAATTGCAAATACTTTTGTTGAATCTTATATGAGAAGGGGATTCTAGATTCTCTTAAAATGCATTTTTTAGGCAACATATGAACAAATTATGAGTTTTCAAAGTGTTTAAAAATGGGTATGCCTAAAATTGACCCTAAATGGGGACTATACATTTTAGGCAAGAATCTATAGGGTTCAATTTTAGAAACAAATAATAATCAGGCAACTTCTTTGTGATTCAAAGCTATAACCATGGGCAGAGATTGGAATCCCTCCAAAATTTGGCAGCTTTGTATCTGAACAAAAAATATTGCAATTAGGTGCAGACCTTTGTGACAGTTGCATAATACTGCATATCATGTTACAATTTTGCAATGGTTGTACTGAGTACGACAATTTGAAATACAAACTATTATGAAAGTCCCTAACAAGCGCATGAGCAGGCAAGAATCATACTTGTAAGCTGTGTTTATTTCAATTAAATGCTGATAAAAAAAATCGCCATATCATAGATTGATACGACTTGAAAGGAGGTCCAGTAGAACAATACAGAGATCTCCCATTCAAAAATATGGGGTTAAAAAAAGTTAGCGCTTCGGAAATTGTCAAGTCTGCAAATGAAGGATAAGGTTACAACCAAAGCGTAAGTTGAATTTTTTTCCAGACTATAGGGAGCCATTTGCAATGATATATTATGGCCCTTGCAAAAGAATGCTTTGAAAAGTGACAGTGACAACCTTTAGGAACTCTTAAGAGATGACATTTAAAAACGTCGCCATGAGCTTCTGGTTGTTCGACACGTCCTTAAATCGATTTGAGCCAGTGATCCATTTGATCATTGTTGGGGTAGCACAAAGTTGAGTTTTGAAAAAATGAAATGAAATGAACGATTGGAACTGGATATAGAAACGTCCACCATGTAAAGCAGCTTGCAAGACTGTGAACGCTGACTTTGAAGAAGAAATGCCTTGCCAAGGCAAGAATCGTCGTAGGCTCCATCGACCTCCGCTGTAGATCATCTGCACCCAGGTGCATACAAAACGATGGAAAGGCTGTTCAGCGGCGACCCCGCCCACTACGTCGGAGCGCCAGTCTTGGAGAACTTACGCAGTTTTCAGTAGTGAACCTCCCTCGTGTGACAAGACAGGATCAGCCAAAACGCTTCGGGATGAATGCAAACGGGAGAAGGCCTGGAAGAAACGACACTACCAACAAGGAAAACAAATAACATCCAATTAGGAACTTTCCATAATTCTTTCATATCCAGAAGAATGACAAATAGCTGGGATCGATAATATAACACTCGCCATGTCCGTTGATTCTTTCCAAAGCCCAGTCATCGAAACTGATTTCAGTTAATAATTTCATAACTAACATATTGAGAAAGATTGTGGATGAAAACAATTCAACAACACTCAAAATACTGTAACTGAATCAGCAACAAGTATAAATGACTCTTGTATAAACGACTCTTGAGAATACTTGCGGTGGATGTGATCTTACCCATTGGAAAGCAGCAAGGGTCCACCAGCTTCCTTTTAAGCCGAGACCAAGCCTGTGCATTGCCTGCAGTTTGCATGACACATGACTCATGAGTTGCTAACAAACAGATTTTTGCGCTTCATGACACTTAATAACCAAGCACTCATTTAACACCAGAGATAATTTTAAATATGTAAATGGGACTCGGCTTCAGGTCAGGGCCCGTACCACCAACATCATACTACCACCAATGAAACATGTAGCCATGCTAAATCCCAGGAACTTCATATCCCTACCAGCCTGCACAACATTTACGGTTATTCGTCAGTAGTAGATACCTCTTTTTCAAGAGTGCCAACTAGTTGGGATTCTTTCTAATTCAGCACCACACCAAACTGATAGAACCCGTTTGAAGCAACAATATTTCTCCCTCACTAGAAAACCTAAAGCTTAACACAACTTCAAAGGAGCGGTTAACTAAGAATGATCACTATGTTGAACTCCTGCCGACATGCATCAGATATTGACGAACACACTAAGGGGTAGAATATTTACCAATAACGTGCCCTCCAGACTAAGTGTCGGTGGAGTTATCATCAGGCTGAAAAGAAAGGGCACAGACACTGAACGCATCTGCAAAATATTTCATGAAGAGGACTAAGTCAGCCACACAATCAAAAATTCCTCATCAACTGCGCTTCAGAGTGCTTCATAGTCAACAGCATGATGATACAGACAAAGTGACCATGCTTGACAATTGAAGCCATTTTAATACTGTCAAAGTGTCAAGGAGCGTATGAACATGAGTAACTGACAGCTTGTAGAAATCACCAAATCTCCGTCAGCACGTACCTGAGCGACAATAGCAAGATCTCTTGTAAAAACTTGAGGAAACAACCAGGGCACTGATATAGCGCAGCACCCTAACGTAAAACCGACAACAATTCCGATCATCATCAAGGACTTAAGCAAGTCCCTTGCCTGCAAGATCACCACCATAACCAAAAACTCAGAAAAGAAATAAATTAATCACTCTACTCTCTGACGAATAAAGATCAAATGTCGAAAAACAAAAAATAACACAATAATTGTCATAGTTACCTTCTGCAAGTTACGGTCAACACCACAGATAAGTTCAGGCATGAAAGACTGAGCGGTCTGTGCAAGCGGCTCTCCCCATACAGTACAAAGGGAATAAACCCCAATCATCACCTGAAATCAAAACGCATGCATTTCTCAAAAAGAGTGAAACAGAGGTATGCCAATTTTCTTTCAACAAGTGAGCTAAGCGGCTTGATTAGTACAGATGTTGCACTCTTGAAGTGACAGTTTCGTAATTCCACTAGGGTTCGAGAAAACTTCACAAATAGTGTTTATGTACAAGGCGTATTGTAAACATACCTGATGTGCAGCAAGGGTTACTGCTCCCAAAGACGACGCCAAATAAGTGATTAACGTATAAAAGCAAACCTGCTCAAATGCCAAAGTTCAATAGGTTGGTAGGAGTTCCTAGTATTCAGCAAAATTATGGCAAGCAAAACTATGATAAATAGAGCCTCCAAAGCATAACAAAGCCTTCTGAATTAACAAGAATCTCAACAGAGTAATAAAGGGGACCGGAAGTGATCCAAAACAAGTATGCTCAACCTGTTACCTTGGACAACATGGTGAGCAGAACCGGTCCAGCCAAATTAACCATAATCGTCAGTTCCTTCAAGGAAGGTAAGGAAATTGCTAGAGGATTGTAACCCTTGTCGTTCAAGGACTTCAACATCAGAATCACTCCCACGTACTGCAACAAAAATAGAAATTCGCACGCAATGTTGAAATTCATAAAGAATCCACGGCCCATCATACACCTAGTAACTACAAAATTCCTAGACAAATCCTCCTACACCCTTCATATGTGGCTATCACAAAATTGAAGAGACTGCAAATAGCCAGGGCACTTCAAAAGATAAAATCAAGAATTAACCAATTTAATGTCAAGGAAATATCGTTGGGCATGATCAAGCCAACCTGAGAAGCCATTGTTGCCCATGCTGCTCCTGCTATACCATACCCAAGTACGCTGCACAAGAAGATGTCCCCAACGAGATTCACAGAGCTTGCGATTGCTAGCACTTTCAGTGGAGCCCATGAATCCTGCATTCCAAGGCTGCGTGATCAACACATCCAAATTTATCAGCTACAACTATTGGTCATGACAGCGGCTATCATGTCACTTGCATGACAAAGATCATTCTTTATCTCGATTTCTTCACAGGCTGAAAGTTCCTGTCAAGAAGAAAATATTTTCAAATATCTCGGAACAGGTTGAACGCGAAAATATCCTGGATTAGCTACATAAGTCTTGCAATCGCTTTAACGCAGTTCATTAACCAGACTCAGATATTAGTTTAACTCAATTCAGCCCAATATACAGTTTCTTGCAAACATACTGTCCAATGAACATACAAACTGATTACTGTAATCTGATAAACGCACAATTATGACTAGAGAACGCTTTATCGAACGTCTTATTACCTTGCACTCTGTGCAACCATGCCAACCAGTACAGCTGGCCATGCGAAGGCCCTGATCTGCATTCCCGAATAACTGTCAGAAAAAATAGCATTTGATATCTAACAAGATCGAAGGCACGTTCTCTGAGGTCTGCGTTCTCACACTAAAAGTAGCAATCTGTGAAGTAAACACACTCAGTACACATGGTAACTGCACAGCAAACCCAGATACTTTGCGGGTACAAACTACTGTCGAATCACAATTACTAAGAATGCACAGCTTGTGGCAGTCGTGTATTGATTGGACGTTGATACTGGGGTGCACAATAATACGGAATGAATGACACCTAGTTACTGCTGTGGTTTATAATGTCTGATGTCATAGGTTTACTAACCAGTAGTACGTGACAAAACAGTTGACTTGTTTACATTTATTCAATCTAATCAATCGGAAGCAACCCAAGAAGAGAGAGGACAAATTCAAATCACTCTGGAGCACATATCGACTCTGGAACATAGATTGGCAATCAAGGGTTATGTTCGTGTCATGACACCACCCAGTAACAACGAATATATGCTTTCTCACCTGAACGTAAGGTAGTGCAGCAGGAACCAGAGCTGCGTTCTTAGTTCCCACAAAAGCTGTAAAACCACAAGTTGGCAGGCATCAGACATTGTTCAGATCACCAGAAACAAGCACTTTTGGGGAAATATAATGGCGCACGGACAAGTACCGACTTTCCAGAAAATTCTGGCCTCCTAACATCAATATATTCACGCAGTGCAGGTTCTTGAACTAGACATGAATTCGATGCTATAAATTGTATAAACCAGTCAATCAAATGGTACCATAAGTTGAATCAAGTGGTCCAAGCGAAGCTGAAGTATGATTAACAATGACGTGCAGAACCGAGGCATTGCGTAGACATCGTTATTCTAAGCGCTTACAGAACCGTAAGAGTTGAAAGAGCTTGTTCTTATTCGGAAATTCTAAATTCAGAAAAATTTGTTCGACGTAAAAGGGTTGCTACTGAAATGCGCAATCTAAGAGGCTCCGTACCTGTCATCAAAGGAGTAGCCCCAAACCAGGTGAAGAAAAACATGCCCATTCCACATGCCAAAGAAACAAATAGCAGTCTTGAAAGATGGCCTGCTGCCTCTTCTCTATTCTGCAAAAGATAAGCAAATGTGGATAATCCAAAAATGTAAGGCGAGTCCACATCGCGTTAAAGAACAATTAAAAGTCTGTACCAGTTGCTTAAAACCCTATAAGGAGTCCCATTGGCCCCGTTCCTCAGAGAGACTAACCCTCAGAGCACCACGTTGACTCCCCTATAATGGAAAAGAATAAATGCCCATTTCGAACGTTGCATGAAAACCCACGACTGATTCCGATCAAACTTATTCCTTAATTATCACTATCAACATTTATCACACTCAAAGGAAGCTCAATGATGCCTCAAAGAATCCGCAGGGCTAGTCACCTTCTGAGCAAGAGCAGTGGCAACAAGATTGGAAGTGGCCACAGACAAGAACATGAAAATGTAGCAGAATTGATCGCATAAGACTGTTCCAGGCCCTGTATCACAATGCGCCAATTAAAAGCCATTATTAATCATAATACGGAAACAAGTTGGAGAACCATCTACCAAACAATGCACCTCACTGATTTGCGAACACGAAGTCACTCTCAAGCTTGAACACTTACCAAGGGCAGCGAGTTCCAAAGAGCTGCTGTTCCCGATCACAGAAGTGTCAATCAAGCTCATGATAGGGCCAGACAGCCAAATGCCAAGTGCTGGACCTGCAAATACAACAATTTCTCGCAGTTGCTCAAATATGTTTTTTGATTCTACGAGTGATGCCGAGACTTGCTCCATTTCGTTTTCTTCCGGTAATAATGAATCATCACTTGTGTGCGCGTTTGCGTGTAGCAAGGACTCAACCATTTCTGGCGCCATAAGATTAGGTTCAACTGATGAAGTGATTTGCTCGATTCCTTGCAGCAACTTATCATGCGTTAGCTCCGCTTCATCCATATTCGCCATATCACTCTCCTCGAACTCGTTGCCATCTCTCTCCAGAGTCTTTAAGACATTAGCAACTTCAGATACCAGAAGAGACGCTGCCACTGCTGAAGAGGGTTGCTCTCCTGCAGTTGGCCGTTGGGTTTGTCCATTCAGCATATACTCCTCCGTCGATGATACATCCAGCACATGTATGATGGGAGTTTCTGAAACTTCCTTTGCAAAGCTCTCCCCTTGCGCAGATACGGCTTTGAGTACCTCATTCTCAGCTTCTTCGATAGACCTCACAACTTCGATACCTGCCTCGGTAAAAGAATTCACGGCCGAGGCCGGTGGTGACGTGAAAGGCGTTGCATCAACCAGGTCATGAGCCGGCTCCGATACACTATCTACACTCGATTCCGAGCACAAAACTACCCCGCTTCTCCTACTCCGAGAGTGAGAACATTTTCCAAGGAAATTCGATGTAGCTACCACAGAATGCTGCTGTTGCTGCGAGTGCTGTAAAGACTCACTATTCGCAATTCTACATCCAAATCCTCTGCTTCTGCGCACAACAGACCTTTCATACGATATAGTCGCAAGCACCTGCTTCCTTCCAATTGGTAGGAGCTGCATCATGCCAAGTCCCATTGCCATATCCTCCTACACTTCAAAGCAGGAGAATCACAGCACTCGCAAAGGAGAAAAGCTGAATAACTAACTTGGCGAACAGCGAAGAAGATAGGTATGAAAGACGAGTAAATTGAATCCTTCTTAAAGTAAACCTCCAAGTAAATACAGAACACTTGAATTACAGACGTCCTTCCATGTTCCTCCAACGAAAATGTCGACAAATTTTTTTGATGTGGCAAATTTGCCCTAATGAAGTCGATCAGAAAGTGCAAATGGGAACACCGCACCCGCAGCGCGAAGGCCTCACGGTCAATCCAACCGAACCGAATAGGCAAAACCTTCAGAAACTGACGAATGAGCAGAACCTGAACGCTTTTGCCTAATAACGTTCCCGCTCTAAACGCTCATAGCCAGACTACTCCGAAGTACCTTGCATCATACGCTTCCTCCTCCAACACACTCAGTCGGCAACTTTCTCCACCAGAACACACACTGAAATCGCAAGCTACAGAAACTTGCACTTAACAACCATTTCGGGAAGCACGCACAACCGCAGTAACTCAAACCAACAGAGGTCCAGAGCTCAATCAACTCTGACGGCGAACTATTCAAATCAAATGTTCTTCAAATGAGGCGGAGCGGCATTGAACGGTTGATCCACAGGAAGTTACGCTCCAAAGTGTCAACAGAAGATGATTACAAAACATGTAGGCCAGGCCAGGTCGTACCCTAGGTCAGAGCACTTGAGTGATTACCAGAATTTGTCAGCGAAAAGAGTAAATTACGCGGCGCATTAACAGAACACGCGACTGCGAACAAGCGATCGGCAAAGTGACGACCGGAGCCTAGAGCAATCGGATGAGTAGTGTTGCGCAAATGGTGGATGTCAAGCGGCTGAATACGAAAGAAGGAATGCCGGATTGCGGAAACGATGATCAAGGTTTTGCTTGTCTGTCGAGAAGAGGAAGAAGCGCTGCGCCGTCGGTCCCCGTCGAGCGTCAAGGACCCAGCGAAATCTGTCCAATCCGCTTTATTTATGATCCACGTGGTGGCTACGTCACCACGTAAGTGCATGGACGGGCACTAGAGGTCTGCCTTTTTGACTAATGGGCCACTGAATCAGGGTTTTTTTTTGGTTTTTATAGAAGTGCTAAAGTGGCAACATACGAGAAAATGATAAAGCCAAATACTTTAGTATTCATCTATATTTTGAATAGAATTATATTTTCATTTACATATTTGGATGAATTTCATTTAAAATTGGCAATTTCATCCAATTTATTATAAAAAATTGGAGCAATTTGGCATTATCATCCAATTTTTCTTCAAAATTTTCCTATAGGCTTGGTGCAACCCATTTTTTTTTGAGGCATTTGGGCCTCATGAGGCCCAAAAAAAAAACACTGCCACTGATAGTTTAGACCAAAATTCTGTTTGTTATGATGAATTTGACCATCTGCATGAATCGTATATGTGTCATTCCTTTACCAAAGTCACACTATTTTGATTTAGTGTAGGTTGAAATATTGTATTGTATCAATTTTCACAAAACTAATTGCTTGGGGTGACTACCTTGGTAATAGGATAAATTAGTGTAGTTAAACAAATTTATTTGAACTTTCATTATGGTAGTTGGGAAGAAGTAGGATCTAAGGTGGAAAATTCAATACCATTATAAATTTATAATTAGCAAACTCATACACAAATGTATTGCAAGATGATATTGACTCAAATATCACAATAAAATGTCTTTGACATGTAAATTTTATCCTTAAGTTAGATTCAATACTTGTGTTTTGAAGTAGTTTAACCCCTTAAGGACAACAAAGAGTTTTCAATTGTGGAAATTTATTATGATATTCAACTAAGAATAATAGTATATTGATGACTTTCAAACAATAGATTTTCAAACATCTAGGAATAGTATAAATTTCAAACATCTAGGGCAATTCTACATTTCAGACCGCTTGGTCTGAATTGTAAAAACTACCCAAATAGCGGAATAGCACTATTTTAACAAAATTGTCCATCTTTGTTTGTTTAAAAAAACAAAAAAATCATCAATTATGTGTTGTCTGTTTATTAAATATATGACATTTATTATTAGTGTCCACTTCAAAAAGATTTGTCTTTATGTGAGGTATTATTTCAAGCAATATAATTTAATGAAAATTCACTAAAGAATGTAAATTAAAATTAAAATTTAAGAACCTTGGTACAACAAGTAATCTCCCTTTAAGTACAATGGTATATTTTGTCAATATCTAATTAAAATACAAGGATATTTAGTTTATATAAATTTGGCCCCTTTGACATTGAACTCTCTATACCATAGTGTGACTTCTTGAAGTTTCTTTTTAGATTTTTTCTAAAAGGAAAGATGTCTTTATGGACATATTCAATATATGTATGTAATTGAATTTTATAAATTCATCATTGATGGTATTTAATCAATTATCTCATGAAGCCATTATTTTATTTTTCAAATTAAACCTCTAAGAAATAAAGTCAAATATATATTTTTGAAATTGAAATTTGGTTAGTTTGATTGAAATTGAATAATACTACAGTGGTGTAAAAGCTGCATAAAGATTGCATGAAATTGATTTTGAAAATGGGATGTTTGTATGGGAATCAAAGAGGGGGGCCAAATGTTTTGGTAATCATTACATTGTACATTACAAAGCAACATTTCTAATGCACCCTTTCATTGATAATGATTATTGGTCAAATCCTTGTGAACATACCATAACTAATTATCAAAAGCTCTCCAAGTGGTTGTCTAAGCAATTAAAAATATGAATATATTCCTTACAAGAAAACATTGCATTGGTTCATCGCAATTATATTCACAATAAATTGACCATCAAATTCCCTAGATTTGAATCCTATATAGAATCTATAATTTTTTTTATAGAAGACCAAGTTCAAAACTAATATTTGCTACATAAGATGGATACATGGTTGTTGCAATTTGGCGTGCATGTTTGATTTTGTTATTTTTACAATGCCTGTGGGAGCCTGGAAAGTAAGATAAGTCTTGATTAGTGAAGAAAGTAGAGGAAGAAGTTAATAGGGGTATAATTTTTTGGTTTATCCAAGGATAATCTAAACACCTTACCACAATTAACGTTCCATACTAATAGAGTAATGGTAGATAGATAATTAGGTTAAGATCAGTAGTTAAAGTTTCTTGTTCTTATTGAGAACCAGAACCGGATTGAGATCCGGGATCGTTCCAAATACCGGGGCCGGGTTTCAAAATATAACGGGAGGTATCTTTTGGGAAGTTACCATTCGGGAGAAGAGAAGTTACCCAGTCAGTCAGCAAAGGAGGAGAGCGAATCCGAATCCGAATCCAAGTCCCAACTCGACTTGGAAGAGGAAGAGGAATCTGACCTGGCCTTGATTTCTCCGTCCAGCTTCAAGGGGAAGACTTCAGCTAAGGGTAAGACAACTAAGCCTTCAGCCAATAGGAAACAGTCATCAAGAAAGGGCGTCTCTAAAACCGAGGGACCTTCTCTAAAGAAAGGTAGAAAATAGAAGTAGAAATATGAGTTCTTAGGATAAGCTTAGGAATAGTAGGCGGAAAGTACAATAAAGTAAAGTAGAGTTCAATTAACTTAATTATAGGAAAGTAAAAGATAAGTTTAGTTTAGTTAAGTGAAGGAAAGTTAAAGCTTTTGAGTGTTAGAAAGTTAGTTGACAACTACTTTTTGAGATGCATGCACCTAGACGTGAGTTTCTATGATCTTAGGATCTAAAGATCCACATTTTGCGGATTGTCTTGTAGTTAGAAAGTTAGTTTGGAAGGATAAAAAATGACATGTATCATTCCCTGGTCCTCTCCTTTTTGATCTTTGGACCTTTTAGGATTCCTTGGGGTTAGTATTTAGGGATTGGAAGTTAGTTTCAATCTCGGGCGTTTTCATATTCTTGTTTTCCTATTCAATTTCTGCAAAGAAAGCTTGGATTTTACCTTCATGAGTACTGGTCTGAAAAGTCTTGGTCTTGTGTTGAGGAGTTAGGTAGCGTTTCGACCATTGCTAGTTCAAGTAGTTTGGTGGTGAAAGCTTAAAGAAGAGGAGAATTAGTCCCCGGATTCTTTTCGGATCCGCGTCCGAGAGTATTGAGGATTGGTTCTGTAAACCCTTGTGTACTCAGAGGGAATTCCATCTGCTGATGTTTCTTGGAGAGTCTTCTGAGCGAGATAGCCATTCTTAGATTAGGTGAGTCCTTGAGAGGAAGGGCAAATGCTAGTTGACGTCGAAGAGGTCTTGTTGCACCCGGAAGAGAAGAACTGGAAGGTAGGAGGAATCTCCGAGTTAGTAAGGTGCCACATCCCACTGTTCGGATTGCATCCGGATGAATCTGTCATTGTAGTAATGTGGGGATTGTAGGGGTTTCTTGAGTGACCTGCTGGCGTGGATTAGTTTCCGGGTTAGTTGTGAGGAAGAACTTGCGTCCCATCCTTTTCTATCCTTTTGTTATTTTCTTTTTTAGTGAAATCTTCAGTCACTCTAATCATCTGGAGGGTAGGATTTACGCATCCTTCTTTAATATAAGAGCGAACCCCTCCGTATACGAGGCTAAACTTCTACTTTCGGTTACTAATAGTTTAGGGTACAGATCCGGATTTGGAAGAGGAACAAGGTTTGGACACTTCTTCCGGTTCTGCATCCCTGAGTGATAAGTTGTTGCTCTAGACAAAGAGAGGTACAGGATGATGACACTCCTCCATGTCTGGTGAAGTAGTGTGAAATTGTATGGGTCTGAAGAAAGAGTATTTTAGAAGTACAAGTGTTCAAGAGGGAGTTTCCGGTTTTCAGTTCCGGATTCCTTTGCCTTGGGTTTGGTTTTCCGGATCCCATTCCGGTAATTTTGAGGAATCTGCAGTTAAAGTCTTTTGGGAACGATACACGAGTCATCTTAGGTGTTTTGTCATTTAGAACACCTAAAGGTAGGATTTGTGCTTCCTTGTGCTACGACAATGCCATATAGAATGAGGCTGTCATAAATACATGAGGTGACAATACTAAATGATAGAACATGGCAGGTGGGAAGGTTTTCTTCAAGGTGACGCTAACTTCGGATCCCAAGCTTCCGTATAAAGTGTAAGGACATATCTTCGCATTAGGGTTTACATAAAAGCTTGAGTTTGTTGCGTGTGCCATCGTTGGGTTTGACAGAAACATATTGAGATTCAACAATCGTGTGCAGTTTCAGTGTGCCAGCATTGCAGAAGGGAGCAGCTTAGCTTTGAGGGAGGGACATGACTTGGCTGGCGGGTGGGCAGGGCGAGCGCGACCCTGAAGCGGCGGTGAGTCCAGGTGAGGGGTCTCGCCTCTGTCTTGAATTCTATGCGCGTGAATTGATGGGAATTGTATCGTTTCGTTGGTTGTGGAAGGGGTTTGGTGTTGGGCTCAATTGCTCGCCCTGACTCCAGGTGGTCCTTGCGGTGATGTTATGTTTAGATGAGGCATGTCAATTCTGCACGTTTTTTTGTTGTCTTTGTATGGTCAGATGATCGGGCTGACAATTTGGAGCTTAACTGTGGAACGGAGAGGGTAGGAGAGGATCACTGCGAGGATTGTCCAAAACAGAGCAAGGAAATTAGGGTTGACCGAAATAGAGCAAGGAAGGGTTGACATTGAAGCGTGGAGTTATTTTGCTACATTGGTGTGGATGGCTTTTGTTGAGGTATTTGTCAATCTCTTTATCTAGAGTATATGTGTAGGAGATATATTATATGTTAGTGCTTCCTTTGAATTCACATTATTGCTATATAAATTGATTTTGCATTTTTATGTTGTGATTGACAGGTCTTGTCGGTTACGGCAAGGGATTTTGTTGCTAAGAGTTACTTTGGGCTTTTGGATGATCCTCCTACATCCATTGGAGCCTTTCAGTCCATTGAGCAGGATTTGTGTCGTGATAGAGATGCTTTGTTGTTTGATACATCTCAGGATGTCTTGAGGGCATTTTTGGTCAGATATTTCTCAGGGATGGTAGTTTCTGAGGTCCTAGTGGCTCACACAGAGGCTCGGCATTCATCACTAGGCATTGAATATTTCTTGCGTGGCGGCTTTGGACTATTTGGATTGCGGGTGCTCGCAGATGTCCTAGATACTTTAGCACAGATTGGCGCAGATGATGTCACAGAGGTGGAGGATGTTGCAATGCATTTTACAGATGACTCCTCGTGGACAGAGGTTACACCTCGACGATCTACTCACATTGTTGCTCAGTCATCTCAGGATCGAGGGATTGTTAGAAGAGGGGTAGCACAAGGTAGAGGAAGTAGAGATCCATGGGGTCGAGGAGGCAGAGGCCAGCGCGGTCGAGGAGGAGGGAGAGGTGAGCAGGGTACGAGTGTTTTCTTTGGAGGTATCAGCACAATTGATATTTGGCTTCCAGCCTTTGTGACCCCAGAGAAGGGGCCATCTGCAGCACGAGCCATCCACAAGAGGACGACTATTCGAGACCGATCGACGTTATATCAGGAGCGTGTGACGGATTGTGTCCCTGATTTACGAGTGTATGATCTTTTCGATGCCGAGATCGCCGATGTGACCCTTTATCACGGCTTTTGCTCTTCTTCTTGGGACCGGTTTCGTTCTAGGGGGATTGATCCACTGCACACGCGAAATGAGTTTTCTATTCATGAGGCATTTTATGGTTCGAGTTCATTGGCACAGGCCTTTGAGCACCCGTTGCACAATCATCCTCGATTGTATGCGGGTGATCTAGTGAGCATTCTCGTGTTCAAGATTCCGGTTGACATCCTTCATGGGGATAGAGCTCCTCCAGGCGACGGAAGTCCATTTGCCGTCAAGTGGTTTGAGCACCCGGATTTGGCCTGGCAGACCTTCTGCAAGGGAAATCTGTTCTCTCCCTTTTCATCTCGTGGCCACGGCTTCGATATTGTGATTGGCCCATCCTGCCTACCTTTGGGTGAGAGGCAGATCACCGTTTTGGAGTTTGGTGATAATGGAGAGAGGCGACAGCCCGTTCAGATTGCATTCTGCTCACGGAGAGCAATGGCATGGCTGAATACATGCAATGAGGTTCTGCTTCGGGAGAGGAGGTATGAGTGAACATGGCAAAGAAGTGGACCAATGCGTAGAATTTATCGTGCTGCGGATGCTTCAGAAGGGAGAAACTGGTGGGCGAACCCCAAATACAAGTATGAATTGACGATTATAGGTGATTAGGTACATATTGAGGTAAAAAATGTACACCACATGTAGAGGAAAGTTAGAGGTGATCAGGGTTTTGAACTTCGACAATTCCAACGACAAAAATTTCAAGTCCTAATTATATATCAGTCTTTGAGAAGTAAATTTGGAGAGCCAATGTTATACCGGTTACACTGAGGATGCTCTCCGGAAGGACACTGCCCTGCAACTGGCCAAAGTGGACGAAATACCTGAACATGCTGGGTCCTGACTGACTGAGTAACTGCAATTCTGACAAAGTATTCAGAGCATGTTGCCAGTCTATTCCAAATTGAGGTGGACCATTGTGGGTGTGGTTTCAACATGAAAAGTTAATACCAATTTTTTTGGGTTTTGTTTTTGTTTTTGAACCAAATGAAACAATTACAGTAATACCAGTTTGAAACAAGTGAAGGCTAAGTTTGAGCTAAGTTAGTCCTTTGATTGCTTTGAAATTAATTGGATGCTGCACAAGCTGTGAAGATGCGAGTTACACAAAATTGTCCCTCACAAAGGCAGACAATGACGTCCATTCAGGCCTTATCTTGTCTCCAGTACAGTACTGAGCACTACCATACTTGGTTATCAGGATGGACAATTCATGCTGAATGTTTAATTACAGATGGGAAATTAAATTTGGCAGATGCTTAAACCATGAATATGTCTTCAAAATTTGTGTTTTCTCCAAACTATTATTTTTTGGAATAATAATTTCCCTAATATTTCTTCCTCTATTTTATAATTGTTCTTTACCAACCTTAATAGTCATGTATGACATGAGTAACAGAAGGAAAATCCATTTCCATTCAAAAATCAATGAAAATACATAATTACCATACGCAGCTAGTCAAATCATGCTTGCACCCAGCTTGGTAATAGAAAGCCAAACAAGATAATGGAAAGCCAAACAAGATACAGTAGTGTATGAATTCATTGAGGAGCTGCTCATGGTGTTGGGTCAGTACGGTACTCTAATGATGGTAAATAGTGTTACCTATACTAATTGATTTAAAAAAGCCATAACTTTTTACTCTTGATGAATATTTTTACCAACTATGGATTTAGAGTTTTCCCACTTAAAATGATAGTAGGATTTATGCACTTTGTAAAAATATTTATGAAGAGTAAAAACTTTTAGCATTTCTAAAACAATTAGTATGGATAACACTAAATACCATTATTAGTGTAGTGGTAGTCCTTTTCTACGGTAATTGCATAAGAAATTAAAACATAATGGTAAAACTGTAATCGCAACAAAGTCAACTGTAAGTTGTATCCAATTAAAGGTCTCTTCAACTCTTTCAGAGACCAGCCAATAATCACACTCCTAGCTGTATAAGGTAGGAGGATCAGAAATGGCACATCTAAGGGCTGGTCCACCTTTTTCGTGTATTTCATTGGAAGGGAAAAAACTTAGATTGTTTTTCAGACAAAGAGAAATAGATGAGGAATCTAACCCAAGTGGTTTCGTATTTTTCCAAGCATTTTTGAATTACTTATGAATTTTCAAACGAGTTGGGTCATAAGTCCCTATTTATGACCCTAGGTCTTCTATAAACGGTTCACTTGCAATTCTAAAGAAAGATGGGGAAAGCAAAACCAATGATTGGCTCTTGCAATTGATAATGCTATTTTCCTTGATTCATTTAATGACTGTATATGTCAATTTCAGAACCAACTCATGTCCATTTTACAATCATTTATAGGGGCCATTCTTAATGCCCATTCCATTTCAGAGCTTCCTACCTTATGTTGAAGTGATGCAAACAATATTGTCTAAGACTACAAATTGGAGAAAATAACGATTCATAAGATAGGCATTATTTAGTTTTTACAAGAAGGTCTACTTCATTTACAAATTGCCAACTTGGGGCATTCAATTTTTTTAAATAATGTGTAACATAATTGGTAGATTTTGGCAAACATAATTATTATTGCATCTTTGCACAATCCCAATCAAGCATCCCAAATTTCAGTTCTGAAAAAGCAAAAGTCCATTTTGGATGAATTTTTGAAGTTAATTTTCATGGGTTTACTTAATATTTTATTGGAAATAATTGGTAATGAATTGTTTAATTTGATTGGATAGATATGTAGGGAACATGAATACACATCTTTCATATTAAAAAAAAAACCCATTAAATAACAAAAATATAATCTATGAAGAATTCAATATGAGGCACAATATGACCAAACTTTATGAAATAGATATCTCTATATTTTAACTAGATTTCGACAAAGTAATTGTACCGTTATGATCAAGTGTACAAAATTAGTTACAAAGTGAGGGTCTAATACCAAAATGTAATTAAAATATAAAGATATCTATTTCACAAAGTTTGGTCATGTGACACCTCACATTGAATTCTTCCTAGAGGGAATTATGAAACTCTTTTGGAGGTGCTTGTTGAAGGAAAGATGTGCATATAGATGTTCCCTACGTATCTATCTAGTTGAATTAAATAAATTCATCACCAATTGTTTTCAATAAAATATTAAGTAAAATCATTAAAATTAACTCCAAAAATTAACCCAAAATGAATTTTGCTTTTTTGGAACTGAAATTTGGTATGCTTGATTGGAATTGCGTAAGAATTGCTTGGGTGTTTATTATACAAGACCAAAAATTCCAAAAAAATTCTATACTATGCAATAAAAATTGGAATGACTCAAATTAGAAGTTTGTAAATGAAGTAAACCTTATTGTACAATACCAATGCTAGCTCACCCTTGTAACTCAGTGCATTTAAAACATCATATTTTGAAATATATTTTTGACAATAAATCAATCTAATTTGGAAGTACAACTGCATATCTGTAGTAGAAACATTGCAAGCATCTAGAAAGACAAGGTTCTAAGGTAGGAGGCTCTAATTCATACCCTCTTCTTCAAACCATCCCATAGGTGGCTTCAAAAGCAATAATTAGTGGATGTGAGTTGGAATGCTCATAGTGTCAAAGCATTAATGAGATTTGTTCATACTTCTTTAATGGATGAAATAAGAGCTGGGGAGGGTCCATTTGAAAGTCAAGGTGCATCCAATTAATTTTCTAAATGGGAATTGATTGCCCAATTGCCTTCGTACACATGTTAAAAGAATTTAGGGTTTGTTTAAGTCTAGTAAGGGTCACATTTAGGAACCTTGTGTATTATTTTTTGAATGCCTCACTGTTTGTTTTTGGTCTAGCCATATCTTTTTTCAGACTGAACATGTGTGGATTTTGCAAGGCCTTGGATCACAAATAGGTGCCTATTACAGAATTCTTTGAAAATTCATAAGTAATTCATAAATGCTTCGAAAAATATGAAACCACTTGTGTTAGATTTCACATCAATTTTTCTTCAAGTGAAAATAAGGGAAAATAATTTCGGGCATCTAAAATCCATCTTAAAGGCCGACCAGCCCTTAAAGTGATGGTTTATGAGCACACTACTTTAAATTTGCATTTCAGCACACTGGAAACAAACTAAGCTGAAGACCCCCAACGGCAAGCCTGGAGAATTTTGGAGTATATAACCTTTCAACTTCGAATTATGTGACCAAACTCAAGTCACTGCCTGCTTTTGGACAATTCCACTCCGTTTTGACATCGTTCTGTGTCGCCTCTAAGGTAGGGGTCTGTAAAAGCGACCTCTAACATAGAGATACATTTTACTTTCTTCAATGTACCAAGAATGTACATTTCAGGAGTTGCTTTTAGAAACTACTGCATTTCAATTTAAAAAATTTGTAACTAATTCTACAAAGTTTCAAAAAATATGAAACGACTTGGATTAGATGCCAATTTCATTTTTCTTCCTAATAAAATCTACTTAAAATTATTCCAAGGAGTTTAACTTCCCTGAAAATGCAATCAGCTTTTAAAAGGTTGCTTTAACAACCTCCGACCTTACAGGTGAGAAGTGCCACCATGATCCTTCCAGTGAGTGGCAAAGCCACTTCAATTGTAAACTTCGAACTAAGGCGTGACGATATTGGTATCCACCTGTTTGAGTGGGTTGACTTCAAGTTGAGTGATATGAAGGTATCATGAATTAAGTATTGTAGGGGTTCATAACATTGTTGACCCTTAAACGTCAACGTCAAGGTAAATGTTTGGTGTCTATTGGATGATAGAGAATCTTTTAGTGTAGGATAGGAGTGCAACTATTCACCCTCTAAGTTTTGTGTGAAGAGGGGAGATCTTATGTAGTATTTTGACTTCCAATCGGAGTGCTTTTGGATTTTTTTTAGACCAAAGATTCCCACGATATCAAAATGGATGATTTTCACGGTCCGTTGTTTAAAGGTTAAGCAACGTTGAGGGGATCCCTTTTGCTCTCCCCCCAAAGCGGGAGCCTTCCAAAGTTGCAACTTGCTACTTTTACTTGAACAATGTTCACTCAAGCAATGGAGAATCTTAGTCATTGGTGTAGAAAGAATCTGACATTGAGGCCCCACTTTTCCAAGGCCCTACGTTCTGACAAGCCTACCACATGTTACAACATGGCAAACCAGAGATTATAACTCAATTGCAATGCAAGTATCTAGGAGCGCATTATACTTCCTGCAAGGAGAAGAGAATGAAGTTGGTTAGCAATGTTATGTTTTGGTGGGATTTCTGATCATGCCTTAGAAATCCCTAGAAGTAATTAATGCTCACAAAGCAATGCACCTTGTGCAACTCGATATCATATCAATATTATATATATAGAGAGACAAAGAGAGAGATTAAGTAAGTTTTTTGGGGCGGTAAAGTTATACTATGAAATATAATCCCCTGAGGGTTAACACCCTACCAATTTCCCTGTAAATATCATAGGGACTCCAGTGCTTGGTAACCACTAGCTGCACACATTATTGTCTCACGAATGATGTTTCAAGCAGGTCTTTTTTTCATTTTTTAAGAAGAGCCAAAGTGGCGATATAAAATGTTATAGTGGTGCTCCAAATTCATCCACATATTGGATAGAGAATATCACATGTCTATAATTTGGTTTTCATCAACAATTTGGCAATTTCATCCAAGTTTTGGGGCATTTTTTTGCCCCAATATTTTTTTCTGGTGCAATCTGGCACCAGAAAGCCAAAAGAAGTCCTGGTTTCAAATTTTGCATTACTAAGTTGAGCTTAATAGCTGCTGAAGGGATAGGATGGCAAACTGTTCTGCATATTGCAGCAACGCAAATTTCTTGGCAACTTGATGATTTCCAAAATGCAAGAGCCCAGAGCTCAAGTACACTCAGAGACCAGAGTCATCCAACGGATGAAAAACCTTTTGGCGGACGTCTTCATCCATCTGTTCATGTTGCTGACTTGCTGGCCGGTTGTCCGGAGTCTCGAGAGACTATCAAGACTGGAAGTCCGAATTTGATCTGAAATTTGACAATTAGGGACTGGGATTCCGAATTTGACCTAATTTGATCTACAATTTGACAATTATTAGGGGTTGGGGGTTCTAAACAATTTAGCTAAGTAAGGAAAATTTCAGCTGGGGGAGAGAAAAATTGTGAGGGAGAATGTGAACTGATGGGCTGGAATCCATGGAATGAGGGGGGGAATCAAAGCCCTTGGATATATGAGAGTGTGAGTGGGGAAATAAATCAATTCTGAGCTTGAAGACTCTATGCATTGGGTATGGGTTGAAACCAACTTTTACATTCCCTATCTTTCTACATGACATAAAGTTTACATTGCCTTACATTGCTCCAAAATATGCGTAGAATTGCTTAAGTAGTCGACCATGGGTGGTTCTACCATAAATACTTGTGTTGTATAAAGGAAAGCTCAAGGTTGTGAAGGCAGGAGCTCATGTTGTTGAGAAAAGGACTTGGCCCCCAATCAAGACTTGACTCCTAATTAGAAAGGGAAAAGAAAGAAAATACATAGTTGACTGGATTAGAGGCCATGACATTGGTATATGCTTTGTGTGAGTTTATGACAAGTTGGTCACTATTTTGTTTGATTCCCAAAGTCAATTAGTAAACAAAGATAAGGAATAGAGTCAATGTTGTGCTACTTCAAAATATCCCAAGAAAAAAGGAAAAAGGAAAGAAAAAATAGACTAGAAAGAAGATAGCCAAAAAGGAAATAGTTAGATAAAAGTCAAATAAAAAATAAAAAATAAAAAATAAAATAGGTTGAGAAACAACCAAAATAAAATAGATTATTTATAGATTGGCTTTCTAAATCCCATTGTAAAAATGTTCATTAAACTGGTGAGCATGACAAATAGCTAAGCACAATCAAATGGAACATTTTGAGGAGTACAAAATGCTGATGATGGAGCAATGGGAGAGTTGCAACATGGTGGTGATAACAAATGAGGTATAAAATGCATAACTTGCTTTGTTGATTATTTCCAAATCTACTATTCAAGTAGAAATTTACATGCTAATTAGACTTTGGAATTAAATCAAATGTAAAATTCAAATTTGAATTTATAAACTTAAATTAAATAATAGAAATGTAAGTAAGAATTTTCCTTTGAATTATCATAGAATCCTCTTCTTCATGAATTATTTGTCATGTTGATTTTAAAAGTGAAAAGTAAAGGATAGAGATTTAAGTACAAGCTCCCTTGTATATTTTTTGCAATGCTTCAAGAGCCTTCATAATTATGAAGTATTTGTCATCTTGATTATATAAATAAAAGCTAAAGGGTGGAGATTTAAATACAAAATTTTCTATTTATTTTTAGCAATTCTCAAAGACTTGTCTTAATTATAAATCATTCATCATGTTGATTTTAAAATTTTAAAATTAGGATGGAGATTTAAGCAAGAGCTTATCCATTTAAGTTCTCTAATTTTCAAAGAATCATCTTATCTATAAATCATTTGTCAAGCTGATCTAAAAATCAAAATAATTTTTGGGAGTCTTAAGTAAGACATTCTTTTTTTAGTATTTGCAATCCTCGAAGATTCTTTCTAATCATAAGTAAATTGTTGTATTTATTTTTAAGCAAATATCAAATGATAGTGATTTAAATAGAACTATCTTTTAATTTTACCTATTCTCTAAGAGCCCTCATATTCATAAGTCATTTGTCATGTTGAAAATAAAAATGAAAAATAAAAGGTAGAGATTTAATTAAGAGCTTTTCTATTTATTTGTTTTGCAATTCTTTAAGATTCCTATTCATAAATGATTTGTCACTTTGATTTTATAATTAAAAAATAAAAAGTGGAAGTTTTAAGTAAGATTTCTTCCATTTATTTTTTGGAATCTTCAAAAAATCATCCCTCTCATGTATTATTCATCATGTTGATTTACAAATAAAATGCATAATAGTGAATTAATTTAGAACTTATCCTTATGATTTTTGCAAATTCTTAAAATTTCCTCTCAATTTTGAATAATCTGTCATGTTGATTTTTTAAAAAGAAATTAAAGGTGGAGGCTTAAGTAAGAACTTTCCTATTTATTTTTCAAAATAATTCTACTTAATCATGTATTATTTGTCACTTTGATTTAAAAACAAAATATATAGGGTAGAGATTGAAGTAAAAACAAGTCTGTTCATGTTTTCTAATTCACAAAAAAAATCATCCTTTTTATATATTATTGGCCCGTTGATTTTAAAAATAATAACAGAAGGTAAATATTTAAATAATAAATTTTCTATTTATTTCTTAAAATATCCCTAAAATCCTTCTAATCATAAATTATGTGTTATTTTAATTTTATAAATAAAAATTAAAAAATAATGATTTAAGTAAGAATTTTTTCCTTTTTTCTTTTGTAATTTTCAAAGAGTCCTTCTAATCATAAATTAAATGTATATTGATTTTGAAATAAAAATGGAAGGGTAGAAATTGAAGTAAAGATGTATCCATTTCCATTTTGTAATTCTCAAATAATCATCCTATTCATATATTATTTGTCACATCGATTTAATAATAAAGATAAAGGACGGAAATTTAAATAAAAGCTTTTGATTTACTTATGATATTTTTCCAAGATTCTTCCTAATAATTAATTATTTGTCACTTTGATTTTATAAATAATAAGTAATGTGTGGAAGTTTAAAGTAAGATCTTTTCTATTTATTTTTTGAATTCTTAAAGCAATCATCCCACTCATGTATTATTAGAGATGGTGATTTAAAAATAAAAACAAAAAGTGGAAAAGTAGTTAAGAACTTATCCTTGTAATTTTTGTTGCAATTCTTAAAAAAAAATTTAATTTTGAATAATTTGTCACATTTAATTTTAAAATAAGAATAAAAACTCCTATAACATGAATTTGTTTGATAATGATTTATCTTCTACGTAAAGTATTAATAGGTTTAAAAGACTTATTGATGCTCATTCACATAGCTTTGGATAGTCAATAGACAATTAATTAATCAAATTGCCTTTCTATATGAAAATAATAATGATCATTGTAGTAGATCAAAAGAGGATTTTGACTCATGGGTGTTGAATGATAATTTGTGTCGTAGAACAAAATATGAGGATAAGTCTGGTTACTTAGGAAGTTGGGGGAAACGTTTGATATTGGTATATTTTTTTTTCCAGAAGTTTAAACAAAGGATCTTATCAATATTAAGGTTCCCTACAAAAGAAGTAGATAGTTAATTAGGATAAGAAGCAGTTAAAGGTTTCCTGTGATTAGTGGAAACTGGAACCGGATCCAGATCCGGTTAACCAGTCGAGGATCGTTTAGTATACCGGAATCCGGTCTTGACGTCTACCGGACTATACCGGAAGACCTATTGGAGGATAACAAGACATCTGGGCGGTCAAACGGCTCTATCGGACTTTCAGGATAGCCGTTAAACGGTAGGAGTGTTCTGCAATCATTGCGGAAACGACTACCCTAACTGATGGGATGCAACTTTTGAGGCTTGGCTGCGGATTAGTTCCCCCACTTGTCTTTCTCACTTAGAGATTGTTTAGTATCCTCTAAGCAAGAATCACATTCCTCACCGCGGTTAAGAAAGGAGAGGAAGAGAAGTACTGAGTTTCTGGTTCCGGTCAAGGAGAGAGGATTGGCGCAAGAGGAAGGATTTTGGTAGCTTGACATTTTGGAGAAGGTGTGTAAGGACTGTCATCTGAGAGAAGAAACAGGTTCGTAGGAGAAGATGGTGAAAGCAGAAGGAAGCGGAGCTGCACAGATCAAGGTGAAGACCGTTAGCCCGGTCATTCCAAAGGATGAGGAAGGACGGAAAAAACTGGAGGAGGATTTGGGCCAAATCAGGTGCATGGGGTTCCTGCGTCGAACATGGAGCTTGAAGGATGAAGAAATGATCCAAGAGCTGATGTGGGAGCAGTCAAATGAGTGGGACAAGACAAACCGTGCTCTTTTGGGCAAATGGACGCTCGAAACCTGGAAGAGGGTTTACGACTTTCCGCGTGAGGGAGAGGGGATGGCATCTTGGACCGATAAGTTTGTGGAAGGTAAGTTCGCCAATCCGCCCTACTCTAAAGATGGCTAGGCTGTAGTAGATTGTAGAGTGGAGAGACATAGAAGGTTGCTGGAGTTCCTTGTCTCCATCCTGTACCCAGAAAGACCAAACTAGATAACAATGACTTGGGCAAATACTCTTTTTGGAGCACTGAGTGGAGAGAAGAAAGTTTTCTAGGGAAGCATTTTGAGAGACTTAGTAGGGAAGATGGTTTCCTCATTAGGGAATACCAAAGCCACCCCCATAGGCCCATTCCTCTTTCACTTCTATGACTACTTAGGAACTCTGAGAGGCCACGAGAGGACTACATATAAGGCAACAACCACTCTCCTTAAGCTCAATATAACTCCGCTATGAGAACAGGAGAGTGAGGAGAGGAAGAGAGGACAGGATGATAGAAGGATCATAGAAGATCTCATCAGAGCCTAGGAAGAGCTCATCAGAAAAGAGGAAAGGAGATGAGAGGCTCACGCAATCCGGTAAAAAGAAAGGACCCCATCGAGAGAGAAATGTGTCCTTGGATCCGGATGTGGATAGAACGGATCCCCTGGAAAAGGTCATAGAGGACTTAAGAAAGATCAGGGAGGAGTCAGACATCAAAAGAGATTCAGTCCGAAATGTCTGCGGTCTGTTAGGAAGGATTGACGTGTCCGACCTCGCGGAGAAAGTAGAGGATCTGATCCGGGATAGTGATTCCTGGAAGTGGGAGAATAGGATTAAGGAACTGACCGAGAGGAACCTAGAGCTCCAAAGACAATTGGAACGAAATAAGGAGGGCAATAGGGAGATAAGAAGATTGTCGGCTGAAGCCGAGAGTTCACTTAGGAGGATCCGGGTCTTCATTGAACATTCCGGGGACGTGGTGAACAAGGCCAAGTTGTATGACGAAGAAATCCATATGGCCGGATCAGAAGCCGCGGCAAAGGCAGTATTGGTGTTGGCTGAATACTCGGTAGCAATGGAGAAGATCATGTACGAGATCCGGAATGCTCTACACCAAGCGGGACAATATCCGGTATCCGGGAAAGGAAAGGAGGTCGAACCAAGACAGGAAGAGGTGCCAATTCCGTTGACTTCTCATATGTCGCCACCACCACCTAAGAAGCCGAAGAGTAACTTGGAGGAGGAGAAGACTCCAATCAAGGAGGTTTCCAAATCAAAGTCCGGAGCTGAGGAAGGTTCCGCTCGTGGATCCGGGTCGAAGGAGCGGCTGCAGAAGGTGGAATCTCAATTCCGGACTCCACAGAGTAAGGGTTCCAAACCTTCTCCACGCACACATGGCACCACAAAGAAGAAGATTACTCCAAAGCAGGGCAGGGAAGCATCCTCGGGGAGTCAAGGATCGGAAAAGGGTGAGTCACTCAACAGCTCAGAGGACGAAGGGAGCATGACTAGATCCGGATCTCACCACAACGAGGGTTCAGAAGAAGATTACGATCCAATACCGCTCTCTCCCTCGAGTTTCAAAGGTAAGGCTCCATCGTCATCCAGGGGAAGAGCGACACCGAGAGGGAAGCCGTCTGCAAGCCGGATCCAGCCGCCGAGGAAGGGATCCGCAAAACTTGAAGAACCTTCCCCAAAGCAACTGAGGAAGTAGGTAGGAAGTTTCCTAGAAGTTAGCTTAGATAGTAATATAAAAGTCAGTTTTTTGAAAGAAGATAGGATGCTGTTAGTAAGGTGCTTTTTAGTTGAATGCACCTTGTGAGCTCCCAATTTGTCACTTGGGACTCGTAGAATTATTTTTTTGGAAATTTGCAATTTAAAGTTAAGAAAAATATACAAAAAGCCATAAAAAGAATGTAGAACCAAAATAGGGTTGTAACATACCCATTATAGTATTTGGTCTAGATTTGTGTTTAGACTTAGAATCCCACCAAACCGGGCCCAAAAATAGGTAGAAAAAACGAAACGGGTGGATTTGGAGGATTCAAGTCACATAGGCCCAAAAGGGCTAAATCCCACCATGAATGTGGCAATTCATGGCTAAGTCGGTCCGAGGGATCCACAACGAGGCCACTAGGTCGGGTCCTAGAGTTAGGTTTAGAAATTCTCCAAACCCCGATTGTTAGCATGTAGGAGCCACTGACACAAGATCGGGCCCGTGGAGGAATCTACAGCCCAAGGATGGTGTCCTAGGGTAAATCCCATGCCAGGAGTCCAACGATGAAATCGATTCGCCAAGATTCCTCTATCCGCAAAAGATTCCCGCACCGTCGCTAATTCAAGGAGATGGCCAATTCATCTCCACTGACCAATTGTGCCAGGTACGGAAATGCACCTGCACATCTTTCATGTGACCCCATGAGAGGTCCTGTGAAAAAACCCGTCATCTTCCGACTTGCAGAAGAACCTTTTGCGGGTGGTCAACCCTGGTAACCTCCAATGGGAATTTCATAGAAATTTCATGGGAATTTCATGGAAATTACCCAGGTTGCCAGAAAATCTCACTAAAAATTAGACTAGCTTGTTTTATGATAATAATGCGCTCCGTGAAGTTTCTCAAAATTCCGATAGCAGCAAGTACCCGAACCGGCGAGATTCCTCGAGAATTAATCACGTGGCGGGGTCCCCGTCACATTGACCGGCATTCCGGGACCATATGACGGCGGAACGAAGTCACCCAAGAGTCTTTTCCGACTCCCTCACACCTACCGGAGACCCTAAGCTATTTACATTTCTCAAAATAGAAAACCCCCAATATCTAGGATTTTACCACGGTTTAGTTTTTGAACTAAATTAAGCCTACGATGGTTTTTTGTCCTCGGTACGGGGGGCAAGACGGTTCTTGGACTAAACACGGCGATCTGGAGCCAATGGCGCAATCCATTTGACAATTGGAGTTAATCTCCAAAAGTTAGGAGGTTGGTCTAGCGTAGATAGATAAAAGTAGTTTTTTAGGGATTAGGATGAAAATCTTTGAAGATGAGGATGAAAATCCAAGTTGATAAGGTTGCCTTAGAACTCTTGAGGGAGGGGTGGGGCCTTAGAAACCTATTTAAGGTCCCCATTTTTCTCTCAAGAACACCCTTAAATCTTGTTTTGGGTCCGTGGGTCCAACTTATGTTGGGATTTTTGGCGTTTTAGCCAAGAAACCTCTACGGTGTTTTCGGAGCACTTTTGGCTCCGGTTGTTGTTATATTTCAAGCTTTGAAGGTCCTTGGGGTCCTTCTACCTTGCCTTGTACACACTTCGTGTATGTTTGCGTATACACTCGTGTTATTTGGAAGTCTTTCTATCTTTGGTATATCTTTGTGAACTAACTTGTGTGTTGAAGTCTCCTTGGTGCTTTGTACTAATCCTAAAGCCACCCCCCACCGTACCTTGGCGATGCCGCTTTGGGGGGCCTTTACTCTTTGAGTGTTGCCTTACTACTAATTCCCTTGTGATTCTTTGAGTTCTATGCGTGTTGTGGGTACTATTTTAAAACTAACCTTGTCCTTCTCTTATCGGCATTGTAGTGGTCCTCCCCCGGGACGGCGAAGCTATGACTTTGTAAGGTGTATTTCCTAAGTGTTTTTTTTCCACCTTCTTCTAACTTCTCGCGTATTGGGTGGACCCTCCCTCAGAACGGTGAAACTTCGAACTAAGAAAGTCCTATAGTTTGTGTTAAAACGGTTCGGACGGCAAAGCTTTAAACCCCAGAGTGATACAAGTCCTAGAGTTGGCGTTAAACCCAACTCCACGGCGAAGCGTTGAACCTCCTCAGGCCTTAGTGCCAAAGTCTAGTTTCCAAGACCTTTTTGGAAACGTCCAGAGTTTAGCTTCCAAAATATTTAGTGTTGTCAAGTTCCGAATTACCTAGTGTTTTTAAATCTTTTTCCTAGTGTAGTAAAAATCCAAGTCCCTTTAGTTAGCAAAAATTCTGTTTCCATTAGTCTAGCAAAAAATAGTTCCTTAGTTAGCCCCAGAAAAAAAAATCCAGTCTTAAAAACCGAAAATCCAAGACCAGACCCCATTCAGTCACGGGGTTGAGGTTCAGTCAGTCACCGGGGTTGGGGTTCAGTCAGTCATCGGGGTTGGGGCTCAGTCACCGAGGTTGGGGGCTCAGTCACCGGGGTTTGGGGTCTCAGTCACGGGGTTTGGGGTCTCAGTCACGGGGTTTGGGGTCTCAGTCACGGGGTTGGGGTGCTCAGTCACCGGCGGGGCTCCGAGCTGGTCAGGGAGTGGGTCTGAGCTGGTCCAGGGAGCGGGGTCCGAGCTGGTCCAGTGAGTGGGTCCGAGCTGGGCAGGGAGCTGGGTTCCGAGCTGGTCCAAGAAGTTGGGTTCCGAGCTAGTCCAGGGAGTTGGGTTCCGAGAGGTCAAGGAGCTGGGGAGTCGGGGTCCTTGTGTGATCTCTTAATTTGACCTAGGTAAAGAAGTCTAAAAACTAGGGGTCAAGCTTAATTGGAAAGAAACTCGATTACAAGAAAAAATAAGGGAAGGGGGGAGAAGAGAAGCCGCACGTCCCGGGATATCAACGAGAACCTGCATATAAAAAAAACTCATATACTATCTCTCTCTCTACACTAATTCGAACTAGTAAGAATGGAGGAGGATTAGGGGGAAATGGAATGAAATAGGAGAGGTGATGAGAGAGATGATAAATAGTAACCTAGGGTTAGCTAAAGTAGGTGTTAGGAGGGAAATCTCGAGAATTCATAGTGACCATTAGGAGGTAGGATTAGGATGACACGAAGACAAGGTTGTGTAAGAGGTTAGGAGGGACATTAAAACTTCTTGGGGTTCGAATCTATAGTTGTAAGACACCCATCAAAGCTTAGGTGGAATAGTATTAGTGTAGAAAGATAGAAAGGGAAAGAAAAGGAGAAGGAAAGAAGGAGGAAGGGAGAGAAAGAGGTTAGATCGCACGGGATCTACAATTTTTTATAACATAAGCGGTAAACTTGGGGAAAAAATCCCCCGACCCAAGGACCACCATGGAGTATGGGAACGGGCGAACGGGGGCGGACGATCGCATTTCCGACACCAGTAGTGACGAGGTAAGTCTTTGAATCAAACTTGGTGCTTCTCCTTATTAGCATTGAATTTTTCCCTTAGTTAGCCGTTCAAGTGAATAGTGACCCAGGATAAATTTAGGAGTAAAAATTTGGAATTAAAAATTTAGGAGTAAACATTTAGAGTTAAAAATTAGGAGTAAAAATTAGGAGTTAAATTTAGGAGTAAAAATTTAGAGTTAAAAATTAGGAGTAAAAATTTAGAGTTAAATTTAGGAGTAAAAATTTAGAGTTAAAAAATTAGGAGTAAACATTTAGAGTTAAATTTAGGAGTAAAAATTTAGAGTTAAAAAATTAGGAGTAAACATTTAGAGTTAAGTTTAGGAGTAAACATTCAGAGTTAAAAATTAGGAGTAAAAATTTAGGGTTAAAATTAGGAGTAAAAATTTGGAGTTAAGTTTAGGAGTAAAAATCTAGAGTTATATGTAGAAGTCAGGAATTAGAGGAAAGGCTTAAGCTTAGGGTTAGCCGTAGGGTTGAAACTTCCGAGAGAAGTGTCAACCCTCCAAAAAATGGTCTTCAACACTCATGGAAGGAACGTAGAGGTTCCCCGCTCACGTAATTAGGGACGTTAGAAATAACGCCAACTACCCAGTCAACCCTATACATAGCATAGACAGTTAGGGAGATATGAATTATCAATCACCGTTGCTCATCACAGTCAGCTTGTGAGTTATCCATGCAATTCTAGTAGTATTCGCTGCCATCCACGACACTCAGAAAACGTTAGCACAAAGATCCATTGTTTGGAAGGCACAGTGGACCGCGCTCACAACACCCCCCTATATTTAAAAAGGTGGATAAAGGCATAGAACCTGGTCGGTGTTCGCCCGATTGCCAAGGGTGGGTAATCTTGCGCTTACACACCTAGACTTCCTCTTTTCGGGAAATCCGGATCTGAGATCCACATTTTGCAGAACCGCAGGGTTGGTAGGAAAGTCAATTAGGAGGATAAGGAATGGCACCTGTCATTCCCTGGTCCTTTGCTTTTTGTCTCCAAGGACCTTTTAGGGTTCCTTGGAGTTAGTATTTAGGGGTTGAAATTTAGTTTCAACTCCGGGCAGTTTATACTCTTGTTTTTCCAAATTTCAAATTTCTATAAAGAATGCTTGGATTTCAACTCCACAAGTAATGGTCTGGGAAGTCTGGATCTTGTGTTGAGGAGAGGAGTAGTGAGTTGTCCATTGCCAGTTCAGGTACTTTGATTATGGGAATGTGAGAAGAGAAGTTACCCCCAAATTCTGTCTGGATCCGGTTTCAAAAGTATTGAGATCCGGTTGATAAACCTTTGTGTATTAGGAGGGAATGCTGATTATTGAAGTTTCTCGAGTATTTTCTGAGTGGGATAGCCTTCTTTAGGTTGGGTAAGTTCTTCAGGTGGGAGAGCGTGCGTTAGCCGACGCTAGATGAGGTCCTGTTGAATCCTAGAGAGAGGAACAAGAAGATAGTCGGGATCTTCTAATTATCAAAGTACCAGGTCTGGCTCTTGGGGTTTAGTCCAGATAGGTTTGTCATTGTAGTAAGAGAGGATTGTGGAGGTTTTCTGAGTGACCTACTGGTGAGGAGTGATGTCCAGATCAGTTGTGAGGAAGAATCTGCATCCGAGATTTGTTTGTGTGTGCATTTTGTGTTTTCTCTAAATGAAACTTCAGTCATTCTAATCTATTGAAGGGTAGGGTATACATTCCCGTCCTTAACCCCAAGAGCGGAACCCTCTGATATAGAGGTTAAACTATTGCATCGGTTACTTGGTTTATTAGATCCGAATCCATGAAAGGCACAAAATAACGGCACTCTTTCCGGTTCCGCGTCTGTTAGATCAGATAATAAAGTATTGGGTAGTAGTGTACATTGGTACAAATTTATAAACCTATTTCGTATAGGTTTGATATATGGTGAGTACATGAGTTGAAAAAGTTGAAGGTTTGGAGGATACGGATATGAAAGTATAGTTCCTAGTTTACAATTCCAGATTCCTTTTGCCTTGGGTTTTGGTTATTTTCCGTATTGAGAATTCCGGAAGTTTGAGGAAACTACAAGATAAAATCCTGTGGGAACGATACACGAGTCATCTTAGGTGTTTTACGCTAGTTTAACGCCTAAAGGTAGGATTTATGCTTTCTTGTGCTATGACAATTTGTTATAAGAAATTTATAAATAAAAAACCTTGCATGGTTGATTTATGCACTTGTGTGTAATGTATAATTTTCTTTCTATTATGTATGTTATTACAATAATTGCAATAAAAAATCCATTGAAAATAATATATAGTTACAAAATTCCAAGTAATCAAACCTTTACCACTACACTAAGCAATAGTCTATCAATTCTTTTAGCTTGGATTGGTAGCTCAACTACATTTGGCATTGCTGCCAGGGATCAAATCCGGGTCACCTGCATGATAGGTAGGAATACTTACTACTATAATACAATAATTTATGATGTTCTCTCAACTTACCTCAAGGAATTAATATTAAGCTATTAGTCTCATATATCCTACTCAGTTAAGCTTCACTTAGTTGTTATTATCATATTTTTTCAACTTGCACTTTATTTTTGTCTTGTCTTCACCTTTCACTCAGCAAATTGATTTATGGTAAACTAATTCTTATAGCTCCCTTAGCTATTGGTTTTATATCTTATTTTGAATGAGAAATGGTCATTGATAATTGATTTGTAGTATTTATCTTGAATTGTCAACTAATTAGTCAATTCTAGACAATTTATCTATCTTTCTCTGCTTGCAATAGAGTCCAATCACTTTAGTTGTAATCAATCCTAGTTGTCGGGAAGGTATTTGTCCTTTATTTATAACTCACAAATTTAGTTCTCAACAAATTGCCTTATATATTACACTCAACAATTTTTTTATTTTTTTCATCAATTAATCTTATATCTGCAGTCTTTCTTTTCTTTGTCCCTTTTCATGATGTCTAATTAATATTTTTGTGATGTTTTCCAATTAATTCATAATCCGTTCACATTTGTTAGATTTTCCTATAAAATTATTGTCCCAACTTTTAATGAACTGATGATTAATTAGGTAAAAATCACTCTTAGATACAATGCATATTGACAGCATTAGGCTATTGTTTTGATTTTGGAATCTTCTCAACCCCTCTAGCATTTCTTACTTGACAAATTCTTAGCTCTTCTATACTCGACAATTAGTCAAAGTCTTTGTATTAATCTTTTCTTCCTGCCTAACTCTTTCGCAACCAGCTCTAGTTATTACTCATTTCTTTAGCTAGTGCTTATCAACAATTTAAAATAAAAAGTTACAATCCTTTAAATTCTAAGATGAAAGGTTGTAACTCAGTTATTAATTGAATGAAATTTAAGCTACTCTTAGTAGTTATCATGTTCTCTCTTCATATTTTCCACCTAAGTTGTTTGTGCAAATCAATTTATAAATGCTCACACAATCCTAATTCCATTCTAGCAATTTGATCTATCTAGTATCTCACCTCAACAATTAGTCTTGGCTTCTTCTATTAATTGCTGTCAAATTGTCCGCAAACAATGGTACTAGAGTCAAGTAATAGAGAAACGGATTAACAATTTGCCACCACCACCAACCATTATAGATCCAAAGACTTGGCAACTTGACTCAAACACTATCAAAACTATATAACCTCACTCACTCCATTCTTCTACACTCCACCCTAAATACTTTTGAGCAAAAGTCAATCTTTGAGATATGTAACAAGGTATTAAGAAAGGTTTCTTTACTGCAATTTGACTAAAAATGTCACTTCATGTAAGGACCTTTTGCATAGTAGTTCTAGACACTTGAATAGTAGGACATATACTAGTAATCTCTAAGAACATCAAGTGACGATGAATTTTTGAGACACGTATAATAGCAAGAACATCTCTATCACTAAACTTCTTAGCGTGACTTCCACCACAAGGTTTGCACTTGTAGGTTCCATCTTCTCAAAATTTCTTCACCAACCTCTAAATTGTTTTAACATGGACTTCAACAGTAGCTGCAATGTCAACTTTTGTCTTCCTTGCCTCACTCAAACCTACAATGTGAACATAGATTTTATTTTAAATAGCCATCATCTACAAATTTTAGAATGCTAATTGGATCCAAAAATTTCAGTAACCAATCTCATGCACCCATCACTCAAACCTTAGTCAGTGATCACCCATCATCCAACTTTCATTCACTTAGCCACCACATAGCCTCACCCACTTAGTCACCACATAACCTCACTCACTCAGTCATCACATAGCTTTAACTCACTCTGAAATCACATCCTCCATACACTCAATCATCACTTAGGCTACTCATGTTCACAAACCTTCAATCCTTTACTTAGAAAAATAATCAACCATCACTTGTGTGAGCTTTCAATTTGTCACTTGGGACTTGTAGAATTATTTTTTTGGAAATTTGCAATTTAAAGTTAAGAAAAATATACAAAAAGCCATAAAAAGAGTGTAGAACCAAAATAGGATTGTAACATACCCATTATAGTATTTGGTCTAGATTTGTGTTTAGACTTAGAATCCCACCAAACCGGGCCCAAAAATAGGTAGAAAGAGCGAAATGGTTAGATTTGGAGGATTCAAGTCACATAGGCCCAAAAGGGCTAAATCCCACCATGAATGTGGCAATTCATGGCTAAGTCGGTCCGAGGGACCCACAACGAGGCCACTAGGTCGGGTCCTAGAGTTAGGTTTAGAAATTCTCCAAACCCCGATTGTAAGCATGCAGGAGCCACTGACGCAAGATTGGGCCCGTGGAGGAATCTACAGCCCAAGGATGGTGTCCGAGGGTAAATCCCATGCCAGGAGTCCAACGACGAAATCGATTTGCCAAGATTCCTCTATCCGCAAAAGATTCCCGCACCATCGATAACTCAAGGAGATGGCCAATTCATCTCCACTGACCAATTGTGCCAGGTACGGAAATGCACCTGCACATCTTTCATGTGACCCCATGAGAGGTCCTGTGAAAAAACCCGTCATCTTCCGACTTGCAGAAGAACCTTTTGCGGGTGGTCAACCCTGGTAACCTCCAATGGGAATTTCATGGAAATTTCATAGGAATTTCATGGAAATTACCCAAGTTATCGGAAAATCTCACTAAAAATCAGACTAGCTTTTTTTATGTTAATAATGAGCTCCGTGAAGTTTCACGACATTTCAATAGCGGCAAGTATCCAAACCGGCGAGATTCCTCGGGAATTAATCACGTAGCAGGGTCCCCGCCGCGTTGACCGGCATCCCGGGACCATACAATGGTGAAACGAAGTCAACCAAGAGTCTTTTCCGACTCCCTCACACCTACCGGAGACCCTAAGCTATTTACATTTCTCAAAATAGAAAACCCCCAAGATCTAGGATTTTACCACGGTTTAGTTTTTGAACTAAATTAAGCCTACGATGGTTTTTTGTCCTCGGTACGGGGGGCAAGACGGTTCTTGGACTAAACACGGCGATCTGGAGCCAATGGCGCAATCCATTTGACAATTGGAGTTAATCTCCAAAAGTTAGGAGGTTGGTCTAGCGTAGATAGATAAAAGTAGTTTTTTAGGGATTAGGATGAAAATCTTTGAAGATGAGGATGAAAATCCAAGTTGATAAGGTTGCCTTAGAACTCTTGAGGGAGGGGTGGGGCCTTAGAAACCTATTTAAGGTCCCCATTTTTCTCTCAAGAACACCCTTAAATCTTGTTTTGGGTCCGTGGGTCCAACTTATGTTGGGATTTTTGGCGTTTTAGCCAAGAAACCTCTACGGTGTTTTCGGAGCACTTTTGGCTCCGGTTGTTGTTATATTTCAAGCTTTGAAGGTCCTTGGGGTCCTTCTACCTTGCCTTGTACACACTTCGTGTATGTTTGCGTATACACTCGTGTTATTTGGAAGTCTTTCTATCTTTGGTATATCTTTGTGAACTAACTTGTGTGTTGAAGTCTCCTTGGTGCTTTGTACTAATCCTAAAGCCACCCCCCACCGTACCTTGGCGATGCCGCTTTGGGGGGCCTTTACTCTTTGAGTGTTGCCCATTATTATTCTTACCATGAGTGTACGATTACCTTGGATGTGAGTCCTAACCATAGTCACCTTTTCCATTGTTGCTTGTAAATGGACCCCACCTCCCTTGAGGCGGCGAAGCTTTGAACCTATGACTTACCCCAGTCTTAGAGTGTGTGTCAAAACAAGCCTTAAACGGTGGAGCTTTGAACCTGGGAACCTTACAAGTCTTAGAATTGGTGTCAAAACCAAACTACGGCGAAGCTTTGAACCCCCGTATATTGTAAAGTCCAAAGTTTAACCCCCAAGAGTCGCCCTAGGTCGTAGAGAAGTGAAGAAAAAAACCTTGTTACGAGATAGTTTTGGATTGTTATAAAACATCTAGCCCACCCCTCGCCACGGCGAAGCTTCGACCTTAGACGTCCGGTTTAAAGTTGTGTTAAGTGGGTTCCCATACGGGAACCCGAAGAGAGTAGATTGTAGAAAAAGTAGGTCTAGCCCTTGAGGATCAGCCAAGGGATCAGCCGTAAGGAGCCAGCCTACAAGAGACCAGTAGTAAGGGATCAGCCGTAAGGGCCAGCCTGTAAGGGACCGGTCTGATCGCAAGAGGGAGTCGCTGGTTGCAGAGAGAGGTCGATGGGTCGCAGAGGGAGGTCGCTGGGCAGTCCAGGGAGTCCGGGGTGTGTGTCCAGGGAGTTCAGGGGAGTTGGGGTCCTTGTCTTTTTTGGGGGGGTTTCTTCAATTTGGGTTCTAGATCTAAGTCTAAAGGTAGAGTTATCTTAAAAAACAAGAAACCACACTACCTCAAAATACCAAGAGAGAAAGGGGGGAAGGAAAGAACAAGGGGGAAAGGAGAATAGGGGAAAGAAAAAAAAGGAGAAGTCGCACATTCAATTGTCTTGGAAGAAAACCCTGCATACAAACCTTCCATATCACCTCTCGCCCTACACCAAATTGAAGCCCACAAGAATGAGTGAGGATTAGAGGAAGATGGGGCGAAATAGGAGAAGAGGGAGAGAGACGATAAATAGTGACCTAGGCTTAGGATTAGAAAGACTTAGGAGGGAGATCGTGAGAATTCGTAGTGGCCATTAGAAGGTGGGTTAGAATGACACAAAGATAAATCGCGTAAGAAGGTAGGGGAGAGGCATTAAACCTCCTTGGGGTTCGAATCTATAGTTGTAAGACACCATCAAAGTTTAGGTGAAATAGTATTAGTGTAGAAAGAAAAGAAAAGGAGAAAAAAAAAGAAAAAAAAGGAAGGAGAAGGAAGGAGGAAGGAGAAGAAAAATGTTAGATCACACGGGATCCAAATTTGCGAAACATAAGCGTTGAACTTGGGAAAAAATCCCCCAAACCAAGGACTACCATGGAGTATGGGGATGGGCACACAGATGCGGACGAGTGTATTTCCGACACCAGTAGTGACGAGGTGAGTCCTTGAATCAACACTTGGTGTTCTCCTCATTAGCATTGATTCCTTAATTAGCCCTTTTTCACGTGGATAGTAAACCGTGATAAACAAAAAAGGTAAAAATTAGAAATAGAAGTTAAAATTTAGAGTTAGTGTGAGGAGTTAAACTTAGAATTAAATTTAGAAGTAAAAATTTTAGAGTTAAAATTAGAAGTAAAACTTAGAGTTAAATTTAGGAGTAATTTTTGGAATTAAATTTAGGAGTAAATTTTAGAGTTAAATTTAGGAGTAAAAATTTTAGGGTTAAAATTAGGAGTAACACTTAGAATTAAATTTAGAAGTAAAAACTTTAGAGTTAAAATTAGGAGTAAAACTTAGAAGTAAATTTAGAAGTTAAAACTTTAGAATTAAAATTAGGAGTAAAACTTAGAAGTAAATTTAGAAGTAAAAACTTTAGAGTTAAAATTAGGAGTAAAACTTAGAGTTAAAGTTAAGAGTAAATTTTAGAGTTAAATTTAAGAATAAAAACTTTAAAGTTAAAATTAGGAGTAAAAATCTAGAGTTACAATTAGGAGTTGGAGACTAGAGTAAAGACTAAGCTTAGAATTAGCTGTAGGGTTAAAACTTCCAAGAGAAGTGTCAACCCTCCAAAGATAGTCTTCGACACTCATGGAAGGAACGTAAGGGTTCCCCGCTCACGTAGTTAGGGACGTTAGAAATGACGCCAAGTACCCAGCCAACCTTATACATAGGATAGACAGTTAGGGAGTTAGGAATTATCAATCACCTTTGATCATCACAGTCAGCTTGTTAGTTATCCATGCATTTTTAGTAGTATTCGCTGCCATCCACGACACTTAGAAAACGTTAGCACAAAAAGATCCATTGCTTGGAAGGCACAGTGGACCGCACTCACAGCACCCCCATATATTCAAAAGGTGGATAAAAGCATAGAACCTGGTCGGTGTTCGCCTGATTACCAAGGGTGGGTAATCTTGCGCCTACAACTTGTTTTTCAGATCATCATACATTTCACCTCCTGTAATGCTCAATTCTAAATGCAAGCATTTATATTGAGAAGAAAAAAATTCTTCATGCATATCCAATTTTTAAACAAGTGCATTCTTTGAGATGTGACAAGTACACACATCTAGATTTGGATATTCTTGATTTTGTTAAGAAGCATTTATGTTTAAGGATTGCATCATCTGGATAATTTCAATCCGGAAGCATGAGTGTCCAAGATACTTCAACATTTCTAGTTTGTCCTTATAATGTTTCTCACAACTACACACATTGCTAGATTGTGAATATTTTTTTTTGTATGACTTTTTTGGCCTTGAAATTTGACACACATGTTATTAACATAAAAATCATTTTGTGAAAAAAATTTCATAGTAAATAAGAAAATTTTCAGCCCTTGGGAGGGTGTCAAAGTTGGCAGTAGTGAAATGGTTTCCATGATTGTTTCTCAAAACGACACATATTGGTAGACTATGAATATCTTTTTTTGTATTGATCTTTTGACCTTGAAATTTGGAGCATATGTTGTTAAATAACATAAAGAAATTGTTGTTCCAAATTTTTTATAGAAACAAAATAAATTCAATCCTTGGGAGGCTGTTAAAGTTGGCAACAATGAATTTTTTTTCACAACTACACATGTTGGTAGATTTTTAATATCTTTTTTTTTGTGAATCTTTTGGCCTTGGAATTTGTTACACGTGTTATTAACATAAAGATGATGTTGTGAAAAATATTTCATGGTAAAATATCAAATTTTCAGCTCTCGAAAGGCTGTCAAAGTTGGTAGCATTGAAATTTCTTTCACTGCGGATTCAAAAACGCCATTGTGATTGGTACCCCATTGTACAATGACTAATGAGATTGTATATTTTCAATTCCAAAAAAATATTCACTATCATTATTATCATGAGAACCAACATCATTCATCCGCATGTTTGCTAAATTGTGAATGTCAAAGTCCTTCAATTTTTGTGTGCAACAATCTCAAATAATGTATACCACCATGCCGAGGTCCAAAAAGTTGTTTTGGAGTTCTAAGAAAAAATTGACAAAATATTAAAGTAATTCCAAATTATGACGCACAAAAACAAATTTTAGACATGTTTAACTTTGAAATTCATTTTCTTTCAAATCACAACTAATTTTTTCTTCAAACTTCTATAGTAACATGCTACATATTGTATGCTACAACTTTCATATACATCTACTTTTGGACTTTGTCCATTGATGCTTATAACATGGTTGTTGGAATGAAAAAGTTTCAAATCTATATTCACTTTTGTTTGTCATTGTATATCTATTTTGTACGTATGTGTGATCAAAATTGATTTGGGCTATGTGATCATATGCCATATAGTCCATATTCATATATTGTATTTATGTACATATCATACCCATACATCATACCGTATCCAAATGCCTATATTGTATTTGTCTATTGTGGCCATATCCAATTCAGCGTATAGCATACATGGGGGTTGTAAGAAAAATATTTTATAAGGGGTCCTCTTTTCAGGAGATAGTGGGACCAGAAAGAAAAAAAAGTGTCCCTTTAGGGGTATCTACCTTTCGGCTTTTTCCTCCCATCCAGTTTGGGTGGCCGAGGGGCATCAAGGCGCGTCCGTCCCCCATCAGCCATCTTCGCAGGCCCAATGACCCCGCCTCCGCTTGCCCGTGTGAATGCGTCCTCCCCCCCCCCCGACAGCCACTGGTGCCGCGCCACGTGTCCACCAGCCGGCGGATGGGTGTGGGCCATGTACCTCCGGGCTCCGGCCTACTGCCTGCCCGTCCTCGCCAGCCGCAGCATCTACGGATCCCCGCATCTACGGATCCCAGCAACCCTCCATCTCTCTCCACTCCAAAGCATCGCCTTTTCTCCTTGTCAGCCTTTTCCTACAACCCCAACTCTCATCAGTTTTTCACTCTCATCAGACGCTCCTGCTGCTGCTGCTTTCCGACGAGCTCGGCGTCTCCTCCTGACGGTGAGGGTTTCGAACGACGGGTTGGAATGCATTGCAAATCGATCAATGTGTCATCGATCGATCGGTCGGTGTGTAACTTGAGAGAGCTCAGATTTGAAAGCTGGGGTGGGAGCAGGGTTGTTATTCTGGATCAGATGCGTCCCGTTTGTGTTGTGCTTTTTACGCTTAGGGTGCTGGTTTTCTTGATTGGGATGGATGTCGGGATTGCAATGTGAATGAGCCTCGAGGTTGATCTCGGATGTGGCGGTTTGGGGTTGGTTGGTTGCGTGCGGGGGGATCTGTGGAGTGGGGAATTGGCAGTCGCAGGGGGTTCAATTTGGAGTGTTTTCGGCTTGATTTTTGGGTTTGAGTTTGGGTTTGGGTGAGGCTGATGGCTATGGATCTTTGAAGTTGGGGCTAATAAGAAAAAAACCCTTTCTTTCAATGCATTGATTTGAAATAGTCTAGGTGCTTGCATGTTTTAGCCACATGGGAGTCTCTGCAAGGTGGATTGGAGAGTTGACCTCCACTTGCTTGAGGTTTACAGGGTTACGTTAGCATATCAGGTCTAGCTCCGCACAACAGGTTTTTGGAAGTAATGAAAAGTCGTGCGCTGTTCAGTTGCCATCTTGTTGCACATCCAGGTCTAGATTGCAGTTCTTTTGATAATGACCTCAAACAGGAGTGTTATTGTTATTCGGGACGAAGTTTGGTAGGAAGTTTCGGATACCCCGAATACTTTCCTTTCTTTTTCTCGATGCAACAAAGATTCGGTAATGTAGAAATATCTGAGAGCACTTTAAAGGTTCCGTACTTTACTGTCCGCTATTCGATGCACTCAACTTTTTGTCATTTCAGAACGGTTGGGGAGCCCTTTTTAAAGTTTCTTCGCTGTTGTGATTTTGTGCAGCTCTCGCTGTGAGACATTGCCCAGGAGCCATGATGGCGATGCGCACCCTACCAGGCCTGGCCTCCTCCAGCCTTGGCTCCATGTCATGTCACAGCACGAGCAAACCTCGAATTCAATATGCTCTTCCTCGCACTCAGGCTTCCCAAGTGCCGAAGACACCAAGCAATTTGAGCTTCCACCCTTTCTTCGCAGGTGAGTCGCTTGGGGTGAGCAAGAGAGTTCCCGTTTTCAGGAGAGGCAGAATCTCGGTCGAAGCTTCTGCAGGGGGTGCCGGTGGTTCTGCTTCGGATGCGTTGCCGGAGGAGCCATCCAAGGTGGTGGTTGGAGATGTGGAGGTTCCCAAGCCTGTCATGGGGAAAGTCAAAATTGGAATTTACTTTGCGATTTGGTGGTCTCTGAATGTGGTGTTCAACATTTACAACAAGAAGGTCTTGAATGCGTTTCCGTTCCCATGGTTGACATCCACTCTGTCGCTGCTGGCTGGATCCACTATCATGCTCCTCTCTTGGGCTCTGCGCATTGTGCCCGCACCGGACGTGGATGCCGACTTCTGGAAAGGGCTTGCTCCGGTATGTCTCGGCCCCTGTTAGCGTCCTCGGGAATGAATCAGTTTTTAAAATATTATTTTAACACCTGAGGGACTAAAGACCCACTGATTTGATGGATCATATTGTGAAATACATATTGAATATGGGGCTAATTTATTATTATTAGAACCAATGTAGAACATTGCCTGTTTTAGTTTACTGATAAATGAAATATTTTAGATGGGTCAAAAGTAATTATTTTTCTGACCGACTCAAATCTTAATAAAACATGAAACTCAATGTGGGCCTCTTAATTCTTTAGGGGTCAAGACAATGTAGAATTATTTAGGGTTAGATCTACCTTTTCCTGAGAGCCAGCTTGCTGCTGGTATGAGAGATTTTTATAGTTTTTAAGTGTAGCAAACTTGTTTGAGCTCTTATTATGCATGATCATTGATGTGTTTCTCGCAAAGAACACGTGGGTGCAACACGGAATGTTCCGTGCATGTGAAGACCTAGGTCAATTTTGAGAGTATGTTGGAGGGAATTTAAGAATGTTACTAATTCTTCAATCCTTGCGCTACTCAAGTCTTGAAAGATACCAGCAGTTCTGAAACACTAACAGTAGCTAAAATATTAAGTAGCTTCAAGAAAGTCACATGCAGGCCTCCGCGGGTCTGATATCAGGTTATTTAGATGCAAAATATGGGTTTGCTGTAATACCAAGCGACACAAGAATTTTTTCTGCAGTCATAAGCTGTGTTTGGGCTGCTGCCGAAGAGAAGCTGCACTTTGGGGATATTTTTAGTCACCTTATTTTGCTCATGCTCTAGGATTGCTGTTGCTAGTTAATGAGCCATACCAATCTCAATCTAATTGAAATGTAATGCGGAATGAAAGGTGGCGCTGGCACACACAATTGGGCATGTGGCAGCGACGGTGAGTATGTCAAAGGTTGCAGTCTCCTTCACACATATCATCAAGAGCGCTGAACCCGCCTTCAGCGTCGTCATTCAAGCGTTGCTGCTTGGGGAGAAATTCCCATTGCCTGTCTACCTGTCTCTGCTTCCCATTATTGGTGGTTGTGGTTTGGCTGCTGCTACAGAGCTCAACTTTAATATGACAGGTACTCCACCGTATGCACCTGAGTTGGTCCAATAACACAATACCTCTACCACCTGTCCTTGAACATGTCTGCATCAAATAGTAAAGACTTATCATTCTTGGTGTGGCAGGCTTTGTGGGAGCCATGGTTTCGAATGTTGCTTTCGTTTTCCGCAATATCTTCTCCAAGAAGGGCATGACAACCGGCAAGAGTGTTGGTGGCATGAACTACTATGCATGCCTGAGCATGTTGTCCCTTGTGTTCTTGACGCCCTTCGCCATTGCTGTCGAAGGCCCCAAGAATTGGGTCACAGGATGGGACCTTGCAAAAGCAACTGTTGGGCCTCAGATATTCTGGTACTTCGACACACATTTCTTATTTGGACATCAAATATATATATGGTCAAGATTGTAGAACCTTTTGCATTTACCATGTAGCAGGCTTGCCCTTTGCCATTGCTGTCGCGATCAGAGGATGAAGCAATTCATGGATTAATTTTTTGTTTACTTTTGCCATTGCTGTCGTGATTAGTGGATTAAGCAATTCATGGACTAATTTTTTGTTTACGTGCAGGTGGGTGGTTGCACAGAGTGTATTTTATCACTTATACAATCAGGTCTCGTACATGTCATTGAACGAAATTTCCCCACTAACGTTCAGCATCGGTAACACTATGAAGCGTGTGACGGTTATTGTGTCCTCTATCATCATCTTCCACACTCAAGTTAGGCCAGTCAACGCTGTTGGTGCTGCTATTGCCATCTTCGGAACCTTTTTGTATTCCCAGGTACGGAGTACTTTGTTAGCCACACTTAAGAAATGAAACGAAAAGAAAACATTATGATGTACATTTTTTCAACAGTCGAGATATTCCTCAGAAGTTACCATAATCAGCTATTAGTTTCCGAAGTGGACTTCCTACTTTGGGTTTAGGCACTTCAGGGTTAAGGTTTCTGATTGTTCTACATACTTGATTGTGGGCAATTTTGGTTTCTGACCTAGTGTTACTTGGTTTTGTGCAGGCTAATCAATAAATTTGTGAGGATTGCGTCTCCTAGACTCGGCAAATCTGTATTTCTTAAGGCTTATATCTGTAGTGTAAAGGAGGCGTCCGATGTAATAATTTTATTCCGCAATATATGTTCACAACATTCTCCTGTGCAAGTTGATGCTGAGTTCATGCCTGTACGTTGATGTCTTGATGAGTTAGTTGACACTGAAAGGTAAAATACTCTTCTTTTCATCGGTGTTTGAATACAAAACAGCAACTTTTAATTGTTAACAGAGTCAACTTTTTAATGTGAACAAAGTCAAGTTTCTGCATTTGCTTGCCCAAATGATCCTGTTCTTTATTGGGCCTGCCCCTTGAGGAGGACCCTGCCTATTCCCTCGAGGTCAAAAATCGACCTTAGCTGCAGTCCGACAATGCAAAGTTTCACTTGTTTCACACTAGACTAATAATGATATTTAGTGTTTGCAACACTAATGATGAACTTTAAAACTAAATGTCAATAACTTTATTAGTGTTACCAACACTAAATGTCAACTTGAACACTATTTGCAACTATTATAATTTTTAGTAGTGTTCATGTTGACATATAGCCATTTAATGTCAAGAATACCTCTAATGTCCACCTAAACACTATTTGTCAACTAAATGAGAACTAAAGTGAGTTCAATAGTAGGGTAAGTTATACTCCTTCCATCCCAAAATGACCTTGTTGAATAAAATGTTTTGGATTAAGGTTAAAAATAATATTTTAAAAATTCGTTTTGCACTATTAGTAGAGTTTTGTGCACTCTAGTGTCCTAAAAACTTTGAGTTTTGGAACCCTTTTCAAAGTGCAGTTTTGGAGTATTGAAAAGTGAAATTATGGGGGCATTTTCAAAGAGCACCAATGGGCACTTAACCCTTAAAGGATGAGCCGGTAAATTTTGGTACCATGTGAATTGTTGGCTTAAAAAATTCAAAAGCACTATTGGAAGTCAAAAGATTGTAGAAGATCCTCAAGAAGATCCTCGAGAAGATCTTCCCTTTTCACACAAAATTGGAAGGATGAATAGTTGCACTCTTATCCTACATAGAGAGATTGTTTGTCATTCATTGGTTGGAAAACATCCTCAACATCATTTATGGGTTAACTGTTGAGTGCGGGGCCATTTTGTGGGTAGTTAGTATAAGTCAAAGACCATGTGTAGACCTTTGTACCATTTCCTTTAGCTTCATCTCCTTCAATCAAGCAACACTCAAAGAAATGCAAAAAATAAGAACGATTGACCCCTCTGGTCATTTCATTTGTCTTTCAATTGATGGTTTTATAGAAGGAAGGAGAACTATTGCTTGGAGATGTTTTGTTGGTTACAAATAGCAATCAAAAGCCAAATTTGACCAGTTCTCAGTGTCACGTAGTACAATAGGAAGATCAATTTGGGACAAAAAATTGAGGCCAACATGAAGATCATTTGAAGATAGAGGGAGTACTAAATATCATAATAAGTGTAATGTCAAAATTCCTACTTATATTTGTGAGTTAAGTACAAAATTGTCATTAATCCTTGAAGGACCAAACTTTCTACTTGCATTTGTAAGTCAAGTACAAAATCATCATTAATCTTTAAAAGACCATCCATTCAAATTTTGAACAATGTACATTCAACATTTTTTTTGGAAGATTGGGATGTACACAAAAAAATGTGTTTTTGCATCCATCTTCTTTTTCCAGAAGATTCTTGTCTTAGTTCTTTAAAATTTGTTCAACATAGATTTTGAAGATTTTGCTTTGCAAATATTTCGTACTTCAAAAGAAATAAAATGACCCTTCAAAAATGATTTAATAAAAAAATAAAAAATAAATCTTCAAAAATATCTATGTTTAGAATTTAACATTTTGAACTTAAAGAAAACCAAAGCTTATAGAAAAAAAATAACAAATTTTCAATGTATAATTGATTTTAGAAGAAATTTTTAATTTTTGGCTTCAAATATTATTGAAAAATATTGGTTCAGGTAATAGATGATCTAGCCATATGGATATGATCTATGGATCATATTTTACAAGTATTGGTTGAAAGTCATTATTAAATTATATTATTCTAAATTGCATTTTATTATACATCTTTACAATTATGAAAATCTAGACTATCCTTTGGTCGTTTAGGGATTAATAAGAAATTGTCACATCTAAACTATTGCTTAGAGTGTACATTGATTTTAAGGCTGTACAGTACAAGCTTAATGCAATAGAACTTTGTATTGATTTATGGTACACTATTAGTAGCACTTAGAAAATTTATAACTAACTATTACGTTGTCCAAATAAAGCATTGTAAATTACATTGGAATCCCTTTTCAATTACCAATTTGACTTGATAGAAACAAATCTTGCCATTTAATATTGTAATCTGAACTTTGGACCTATGACCATGGTTTGTTGATTTTTCAATATTAGAATGACACAATGACTTCGGTTTATATTATGATGTCATAGACTATAATATACACCTATGGTGTGAATTGTAGATCTTTTTTTAACATGTTTTATGACTCAAAAATATGGGGTTTCATCCTTGAAAAATAAATTTAAGAAATTCATTCATATATCCAAGTAGAACCTCTTTTAATGCATGGTGTTAGAACTATGCACTAAAAAAGGGTTGTGCATTTAAAGAGGCCACAGATACTATAAACATTTAATTCAACTTTCCATCCTACATCACGCACATGCCCAACTATTGTCTACAAATTCTTTTATTGCATATTATGCAATAAGAGAGGTTTATTCATTTAAAGAGGCCACAAATACTATAAACATTTAATTCAACTTTCCATCCTAATCACGCACATGCCCACCTATTGTCTACAAATTCTTTTATTGCATATTATGCAATAAGAGAGGATGCACCAAGAAAGGTTCTGTCTTTAGTGTCAAGATGGAAGTAAAGAGAGTGAACAAATGTGTGACTCGTATGGGCCCATCCTTTTAGGATTAAGGAATATTTTAGATGACGATTCTGGGTGCCCACAATGTAACATTATGAGAAATTGTTTGCAACTTCATTTGCAGTCAAAAAACATGATCTACCTTTCAATAAGGAACAATAAACTAGAAGTCCACTATTTGGAAACCAATTATATTTTATCATTAAAAATTCTAGGGACCAGTTTCTTTTTGTAGTGATGTATTTTTTCACGTCCTTCGAGCTTTCTAAAATGAAGGTGGCAAAATCGCTTCATGATTGTTATCATGCTATGTCCTATCTGCACATGAAGCTTGTACGAAGAAATTTGTTCAGTCGAAGGCATTGCATATGTATTACCAGTGTGGCAGTATACACTAATAAAAATTGTGTGTCAATGTGACAGTATAGCCGTAGTCACAGGACTACTATTAGCAATTTGAAAATTATAGTGATTGTAAATTTTCTTGCTATAACATGTGGGTGCTGAGCTCTACTGGCGCAAACTCTCCACAATGTACGAGGCGTACAAGTTCCTGCACATGATTCAAACGTCAGCACAATTTAGTATATCCCTCGGAGCCAAGACATGTACACTGCTCTAAGCAAACGCATTACTTTAGTAGAATCTCTATGAAACAAGAGATGCTAGTTCAATCTCTAAACAAGTTGAACTAAATTACTGAGAAGCAAAGTATAGAATGTGTCCCCTTACATAGAGTGACCGATAGCTTCAATTGCAGCCTCATGACCGAGGAAGTCATTGACGGCGACTTCCTTGTTCTCATTCTTCTTGTCTGTTAAATAGAAGGAGAACTAATCAGCGACCAAGACATGACTAGTTTCAACAAAATTCAGAAAAAAAAACTCCATAAAAAAAAGAGATGCACAAAGCAAGAAACCAAAAATTCTCAGATCAAATACAGGAAGATAAAACACGAACAAACAAGCATGAAGACACTTACAATCCTCAAAAAACCGACGGATTTCGGCCAATCTGTGGGGAGGCAGCTCGTTGATGTCCTTGAAATGTCTGTATTCCGGATCGTCAGCACAGACGGCAATGATCTTGTCATCCTTCTCACCCTGCATTATTTTTACAGATACGTCCAAAGATTGGCATAACTGGCGTTTGAGAAACTGAATACAAATTTGAAGAGCTCAAGATGAAGTTCACGCCATTTTTGGTACAAAAAGATCAAGATCTAGACTTCCTACAGCTACCCACTTTTACGGTCAGAAATGGTCAGTTTCCCATGTTTTTATGACCCTGCCTTCAGTGAGCAATAAAATCCAAAAAGGACTCTGAACGGCAATCACCTGATCGATCATAGGCATGAGGCCAATGGCCCGAGCACGGAGGAAGCATCCAGGAAGAACAGGCTCCTGTCAACAATACCACAAGGGCCATGAATAATTGACCGACGTCTACCCACTCATTCTAGTAGTCAGAAAATTCACCAAATAAAAATCCAAAAAATCATACCAGTTGGCATAACTTGCAAAAATGAATACCTGCATGATGACAAGGACATCAATGGGATCCTCATCTTCACAAAGCGTGCGGGGAATGAAACCGTAGTTGTGGGGGTACACAACCGATGAGTACAAAATACGGTCTACCTTGATCAAACCACTCTTCTTGTCGAGTTCGTACTTGACCTTGCTTCCCTTTCCGATCTCAATCACCTGCAAAATTCAGACAACGAAAATTCAGCTTCTCACCCTAACAAATGCCTTCAAAATTTTCATCCTACAGACACTACAAACTCTGAGCTTCCGCAGTGGAATTTTTACATTTTGCTAGGAAATTTACAGGTTAATTATTCCCGTGTTGTGAGCGATGAAATCCACCAAAAAAACATGCATTAATCAGACACTCTCAAACTTACAGTGTTGAAGATAGCGGGCGCCTCAGGACCTGCACAAAATTTAACATTGAGACTGACGAAATCAGAAAGGTTATCAGAAAGAAAGTAAACACAAACTGGAATACTAAAACATGTTACTGAACATAGCATCTTACACAACATAGCATGGTAGCTACTATCTTACAATCTTCTCTCTTGGACACTGGAGTAATGTACCATTTCCTGCATAAGAATGAAGCCCATGCTTTTCTAAAACTGGACTGCAGATCTAGCTCTCAATAAAAACAAATTTTTTAAGTGCTCCATACACGACTGAACTCACCAATTTCCAGATCGTGCCACGGATGGGCAGCTACTGTGCGACGCTCCATGGTGGAGAGAATGCGTTGGTTGAGAGGAGTGCTTTGAAACGTCGGCTGCTTGGAAGGCGTTTTCACTGCACCAGCTGGTGGTGCAGCCCCATTAGACGTCATACTTCCTAGTGATGAAAGACGAGACGCCCTTGACGCAAGGAGGAAGCAACCAGCCTTCAAATTGAAAAACAGGCAAACACAAAGAAGCCCATGGGTCACAAAATGTCATTGTATACCCACAGCAAAAAGTACATCAGGGTCATAGATACATGAACTCTGAGTGTCATTGACGTCCATGATCACTAAATCAATGGAAACCGTGAAGGACATAGTGTATTCTATTGCCAGAGATGAGCCCACATACAAACATGCTGAAAATTGCTGACGAAAGGACAGGACGAACGGAATAAATAATTCACACGTGAGCCAGACCTGTCGTTACAAAAATAATATGAGCTCAAGATTGTGCATGGATTTCTTTTCTTGGCTCACTGTTATTAATTCTAAAGGTGCTCAGGGAGCTCCTCAAAAATGTTATGCTCGAAATCTCCAAGAAACCATCCTCGTAAATATTTGTAAAAATTTGCAAGTGCGCAGGCCCATCGCAAAAATCTATTCACGCCCTGAACTAACAGGTTTTTAGTACGCGAACAATACTCTCTGTATGCGATCTCAAACCAACCAACCAATTCTCAACACACCTCGCCATCGTTCAAGGAAAAGGCTCCGATACAACGAAAACAAAAAGTAAAGATTCTAAAGTCCTTTTAACTACCACAACCAGGGTCGCCCTACCGACATGTGCAAACTTTGCAAGCATGCATGCCCCTCACAACAATCTTTTCACCGTACTCAACAAGAAAAAAGCTATCAAATACGCAATCAATCCACTGTCTGCGATCTCACACAGACCAAACCTGTCGACGTGAACCCCTCACACATTGTTATCATAGAAGTTGAATGAAATAACTTCGACTCGGAAAAAATCGAAAACGAAAAATTAACATAAATCAGCAGTTGCTCTAAACGTCCTTTTACCACCACAACCTTCACCGTCCAGAGCATCAACTCAAAACAAGGAAAACCTCCCCCAGTGTCGTAGCAAAAGTACCGAGTACCACTGTGGTGAAAAATCAGCAATGCGCGAACAATGCACACTGCACACTGTGCGCGTTCCCAATTCTCCCCTCATACCTTGTCACCTCAAATTCCAACAAAAACCTCCGATACATTAAATAATTCAACACAACAAAATGTATAAAAAAGAAGTAGCAAATCGGTAGCTGCTGTTGTGAAAGTCCTTTTGCCACCCCCACCAAATACAGAGCGTCACTCAAAAGCCTCTCGCACCATCGTAACGAAGGAAATGCGGAATATCTAAAAATGCAATGTGAAAAATCTATACCCGAAGTCAGATCCAAAATGGAACAGAGGAACCAAGACCTGTGAGAGCCGTCTTTCATGAAAACACGTACAACAGAACCAAAATTCCAAACGCGCACTGCTCAGGGAAGGGGCATTCTCAACCCAAACACACTCAGATCCACTCACCTTTGCTAATAAAGCTGTGCCTGTCTTCACTGCAAACACACATACACACAAACGCTCGCTTGCTCGCACTGCACCCTTAAACCCTTGATCTGAAGCCCCAGAGGCCAAGAAAAGCACCCACGAAATACCAAAAACGCAAAGCTATAAGTGGCAGTGGCAGAGAGGAGACTTATAAGGATCGCGGTGATGCGAAATCAACAAGGCTTCAACCGCGTGCTGCAGGAGACTGGGGCCGGCACGAAGGACTGCCCTTGGTTGTCTCTGCAGCCAGCCAAGCTTCGGAAATCTAGGTGGGGGGAAGACTTCCTGGTTGAACTGAGAGGTTGATATGTACTTGGAGGGTACATGTTTGGAGGCGTGGTTGGTGGATTGGGAGGTGTCGTTGATTTGGGGTTGATCTGGGAGTCCGTAGATTGGGTATTGTTCTAATGAGATATTCTGCAGAAGGGTAGTATGGTCTGTTTGTTGTCAGGCGGCGAAACTGCACGTGATTATATGGAGCTCTGTAACATACCAATTCGTTAATAAATTTTGAAAGAAAAATTTCAGAATTCCTTCTACATTCGATTACTAGCAAAATAATATCATTTTTTGTGTGGAATTTGTTTAAATGCATTTGTAATGAGGTTCTCTTGACATGGTGATTTTTTGAAATTTTTGTGTTCTTAAAATCTATGTCTTTCATATTTGCAAATTTAATTTTGAGCTAGAGTTGATGCAATTTGGGCTTAGTCAACCATTTGACATTCTTCTACATTTATAATTTAAAAAAAACATGTACTCTAGTAACACCAAATCAACCTTTAAATAGGACAAGAACTTGATAAAGTATCTCCACAAATTAAGATGATTTTCATCCAAGTAGAATGAGAAAGAACCAAGAGTTTTTAATTTGTTCATCATTCAAAAATTGGATGCCAGAGCGCTTACGGATTAACCCTTAAAGGACAAGCCGGTCATAGTGGAAATCATTTGTTTTGGAATTGTGTACATTGTTGGCTTAAAAAAAATGCAAAAGCACTCACTGGAAGTCAACATATTGTAGAAGACTTTTCCTTTCCATACAAAATTTGGAGGATTAATAGTTGCACTTATGTCCTGCATAGAGAAATTCTTTATCATTCATCAGCCTAAAAATGTCCTCAACGTCATTTATGGGTTAAGGTAGGTGGTACATAAAGCGACCATTTTGGAGAAGTTAAACATCTTGAAATATTTATCAATCAAAGTTTTCACTAAAAGAATAATGGAATTGGCATCTAACTCAAGTCATTTCATATTTTTTGAACCTTTATAGAATTAGTTACAAATTTTTGAACTTGAAATGCATGGTCACTAAAAGCATCTACTTTCCTAAAATGTATACTTATATATTGATGGTGCATTGAAGAAAGCAAACTGTGTCTTTTGAATTAACAAATGCTTTTAAAGCCCAATCACTTTAAGAACCTCCTACCTTTGCCCTTTTTTCTTTTTAGCCTTAGGTGTTGATTACATATAATGAGGTGAAGTATTATATTTCTACATTCATTCATTTTTTAAGGAAAAAAAACAAAAATTTGCAAGCATATTGAAGAATTTTTCCTTTCAAAATTGATAACTTCATCCATATTTAAAGAAAAAGTGGGAAAACTTTGGCAGAAACAAGAGTACTTTTATTTGACAAAAAAATAGAGTTTTATATTGAAATGGTATAGGATGATCCTATGGTGCAAAAAAAAAGGGTTGGTTGATATGATCAAATGCAAGAAAATTACCACTTATGCTTTCAAAAAGAAATGAAGAGAATCACAGGGGTATATTGCAAAATTATTAGTTGATTTTGGAAAATCAAGGGGCTTACGACTTTTCAAGTTGAGATTCTTAGTGTGAGTTGATTGTAACAATAAATAGTGTTGTATGTAAAATTAAGACTAATGGGGTACTTGAATGATATCTCTAGATAGTCATATATGCACATGATTCTAAAAAATGTGTAGATTTTTCAAAAACTCTTAGTTAATTATGCCATTTCTTGTAAAAAGTAATGAGCTTTTTTATATTTGATTATCTTCAATATCTCCTTAAAAAAAACTTTTCAACATTTTTATGAAGATATTGTAATTTTTTATTGTAAAAAGCATCCTCAATTGTGGGAGGTGAAGGGACTCAATCCTTGAAGTTGCTAAATGTTGTATTTATAGGTAACTAACCCATTTCCAATCACTTAAGCAATTGAGCATATTTTGAGTGCAAATATGTTGAGTGGAAAAACTTCTCTGTGGATAAAAATAGATTCTAGAAGGATCCCATAAATTTTCACAATTTTATTTTTCAAAACAAAATTAACATGAATTTTCTGAGTAAGGATTCTATTTGTCTCATAGTATTCATATTGGTCATCATGTTTCCAACCAAGGGCTAGTTGAAAAATCAAGAATCTTGTAGCCAATTATAATGCAGCAAATGTGTGCCACAACTAATTATTTAATTGTTTCTATATGCACAAAAATAGAGCACCTTACACTACCAAAATGGGGCATGATCAAGAATAGGTGAGCTACCTTAGCACAAAAATCACTATAAGTGGATCTACAATTATGTAATGCACATAAATAATGGATTGTAAGTTTAGGTGATACATGTTAAAAATACTTATTTTAGTTCTTAACTAAATTCAAATTGTTATATTATCATGTACTAATACAACTACTTTAGCATTTTATAAACTAAATGCTTCATGTTATAGACCTTTAATCCAATAACAACACTATTGACATTAAGTGTCCAATGAATGATTTTTGTTTGTGCTCTTGAACAGAAAAAAGTTGTTTTTCATCAATCTTTGTTTTTCCAAAACTATGTAGATAGAATACAATATTCAAGGAGAGAAAAATATGTCATTGGAGACTATGCTTATTTTGTAGAGAATAAGATTTGAAAAAAGTGATAGAAAGGTTCTTCAAAACAATAGTAAGGTAAAGTCACCCATTACCAACTAGGATCCTATCGAAAATCTATTGGATACCGAAAATTCATCAAAGACTAGAACTAATTTTTAACCATCAGTTGTTAGTTTCCAATTCAATGGTGTTATGATACATGTCTTTGGGTTTGAATGCCAAAGTAAGTAGAAATTAGTCTTTGAATGAGCTATTATAGAACACTTTAGACATTGGTTACAAGTTCAAACCAACTTTTGTGTCAAAGACATAAATATATTCAGCATTGGAAAGCTCCAAGCATTTCAACATCAATTTGAATTATAGTTGACTTATTGGCTTTAGACCAAAGAAGAGGAGGCTTTGCATCAACGACAAGTTACCATGAAGTTTGAATAGTTACCTTACCTAAAAAGCAAGATAGTTTTATGTATTGTAGAGGGAGAGATGTCATAGTGTACATAGTGCTCTCATATCGATCTTATAGGTAGCTACTTGTTTTCTTTTAGATCTTGTCTTTCAGGTCAAGTATGTAGATGATACCCTCTAAAGTTCCAAGTCTCTCCTTAGGTAGGTTCTATTGATCTCTATTTTTTACGTGGTATTTTGAAGGGTTTTTTTGAAGATGGTAAATTACACTAGCTTTAGGGGAATGTAATGTTTATTTCAATTGGTGCCTAGGAGCAAAAGTTATGCCACCCTAAGCTCAAAAAACAATGGCAAGGACATCACAAAAGAAATCACAGAAATCCAAAATTAATTTTTAGTTTTTAGTTTCTCATAGAAAGTACTTTTCTCTACATAGAAAGCTTTCATTCATTTAATTTGGACTCATGATGAGAAAGTTGTAGAGAGTCTTGTTTTTTTAGGCAATTGGAGCATTTTTGTCAAAAAAAATAAACTTATACAATTCATTTTTAAACTCAATTTTCACAATTTAAAAAAAAAAAAAATTACATAATTTAGTTTTCTTCTTAGAACAATCTCAGTGTTGGAATAAGTATGTATTAATTGCAGCTTAGAATTACTAATACATTAATTTTTATTAATATGTTAGTAGACTATTTTCCTAATCAATGATTGCATTGCTTATTGTCCACTCCATCTTTTGCAACATTTTTGTAGATCCTAAAATGACAAGTGATAAAGAGAAAAGGACATTATATTTCTCCTTCACTTAATTGGGGTTGAAGAGCAAGTAGTTTGACAAGTACAATAGGAAGATAGAGAGAAAAAATAAAGGATGGAACTATGTTTGTTGATTTTTGATGTTTCATTTTCTTTACTTAGATGACATGATGCTTACTTGGACATCTTAAAAGCATTTTCATTCATTTTGAACCCACCCCAACTAGTTAGTTTGGTTGACACATCCACCATCACATAAATTTAGCCAATCATCCAACAATTTTCAAAATTAATTTTGTTGACACATATTTATAACTATTACTAATAGTTCACTAATATGCTTCAATTACTTGTTCATTTTTACTTAGAAGTAAATTTTTGAAGTACAAATTGATAATTTTTCTAAAGTTGTCATTTTGAACAAATTATATGGAAAAATGAACCAACTCGTTTGAAACTACATAACATTCAGTAGCAATGAAAAGGCATGCCTTCCCTTGGACAAAATGATGTGGAATATTCTACATCCATTAGTAACTAATAATCCACGTGTCGCAAATTGTCAGAAAATTGAAGCTCTCTCACCAAGGTAAGGTAGTATGCTCTACAAGCGATCATTTAAGTATTGGTTTGTCTTTTTTGTAGGCTTCCATGGACATAGATATAATTAGATCACTTTTTAGAGAGTAAAAATAGATGTGGAACCTAGCACAAGTGGTATTGTATTTTTCCAAGTATTTTTGAATTACTTATAAATTTTCAAAGATTGGGGGCATAGGCACCTATTTGTGACCATAGGTCTCCCAAAATCCGTCCACTTGTAACTTATAAAGAGATGTGCAGAAATTTAAGACAATGATTGGCTCTTGCAATAGAAAAACAATTTTCCTCAACGCATTCAATTGCTATAGTGGTCCATTTAAAGATCACTTGATTTCCATTCTCCACCTAAAAATAGGGGCGGTTTGAAGAAAATGGGCGCTTTTAGAGCATACTACCTTACCTGGGCTAGAGTTGTAGTTAAGCTTAGTAACAAAATGAGTTAGTAAAAAAGAATGCATTCAATTGGGTTAGTAACAAAATTAAAAAAATTGAATAAATTTTTAAGAAAATAGCATTCAACTCAGTGTTTTCAATTGCCTCACTATATTTTGGGTGCCATTTACAATTTGTGTTTTCAGAATGAGAAGGCAACTCTTTATATTCATATAGGGGGATAGGAGGTAAGACAAATAATATGGGATACATAAATTAAAATGAGTAGGAGCTCAACCGCTCATAGTTAAGTCAAATTAAAACATGAATTGTGTTCAAAGTAGAATTTCAAACCTCATTTAGACATAGTAGAATAATTTTTTTTGAAAAACTTTGGACAACAAATTTGGGAAACCAAGTTCAATTTCATTTTTTCATTTTATTTTTTTGATATTTCAAGCCTCCAATAAAAATTTATGGACAAAATTCAGAGATGATGTTTGAAAATGTTAAAGAAAATGTCCCTTCCAATCCCTCCTTGAAATTTGTCCATAATTTTTGACTGGAATCTTGTAATATGAAACAAACTTTTAGAGATGAAATTCAAATACTTTTACCAACTTGTTTTAGTTCAACTTTAAAAAAAAATGTTATTCTACTATGACTAAATGAGGTCTGAAATTCTACATCAAACATAATTTTGACATTTTGACAATGAGTAGTCAAACTCTCATTTTCAAATTATCCCATACCCTTGAGAATTCATGGTGAACAATTGTTTTCAATATAAAAATGACATCTCCAACCTTCATTCCCACAAATGTCTTCCGAACAATTCCTTCATTGGCCATCAAGATTTTTTTGATGGCACAGGGTTAAATGACATTGGTTTTTGATTCAAAGGGCTCTCAAGATTTTTGGCAAATCATCATAACATTTCTTTGTGTACTTGTTTTGTTGGTCCAAGATTTAACAAAAAGAATATTGTACACTATAAATCTACTGCCACAATCATCGTACCCAGTGTTGAAGCTTATTTTAATCCTCATGCGGATGTTTTTTGTGGATGAAGTCTCCAGAGGGAAAGGCAACCTTTCTGAAGGCTACTTAATGTTATGTAAGTTAATTGTTGCTTCTCTATAATACACTCACTAAGTGAAAGTTGATTTTGACCATAAGTAAATCAAACTGATAATGCCTAATTTTATTTTCGCAAGTGCCACATGATATATTGCCAATGATTGAGTGTTATTGAATGTTACGAGGCACTTTGAATAACAATTGTTTCACCCAATGTTTAGGGAGAATTGTCAGTTAGTTCATTTTTAGCCAAAGGAATTGGAAAAAACAAACTGGTTACAATTGGGAGACATAATAAAAACGTTGAAGAAATCTATAATTTTTTAAATGGAAAATGGAAAAAAAAAAAATAGAAAAAAATAAATAAAATCTAGACACTTGAAAAAATGTTTCAATATGGGAATTAAAAGAAAAATAGTTGGTACAACTCCAAAAATATCCCAAATGTCGGTTTCACCACCTTGTTGTTGCAAACTTACCATGTCATATCCTTTGGATATACTTCCAAGTTCTAATTCCATGTAAATTAAAAAAAAGTCTTTTTCTACAGTGTTGAAAGTTTGGAGTGGCGTTGTGCTGGATCTCAATATTTTGGTTGCACGAGATAATTCAGGAGGTGGGCCCTTTGCCTTCTCAAATTTCTGGCTTTCTCATTTTAGGGGTCCGGAGGCTTTTTTTTTTAATTTTTTTTGGCAAATTTGGGGCCTGCGGCCCCAATTTACTCTAGGAGGTCCCCTTCTACTTTAAAAAAAACCAAAAAAAACAGGGGCAGGTTTTACCCCACCCCACCCCTCCTGAAATATCTCGTGCAACCAATTTATCGAGATCCCGTTGTGCTAAGCTTAATATGCCTTATGATTGTGGCTCACATGCTTCGGAAGTGAATGGAGGATGTGAGGGGGATGATGAGAGATAACTTCAAACTCTGTGGTGCTCCCAGCTCTATCTCCGTTATCCTTGGGGAAAGCCAAGGAGAGATCCCGTTTGAAACCACATATTTTAGTGCAATTTGAGTCCACTTGGCACTCTGTGCTGCACTTTCCAATCCCTAAAGGGCCAAGGAGAAGGAGAAAGGGGGGTCTGGCCCAAAAGGACATGGGTGTGTGCCCTGCGTGGTTTCTGCAAAAGCCATCCTCCGTGAAGGGGCTTCTGCTCTCATGCATCAAGTCTAAGTCTACCCTTGGAATGGATACAGGTAAGCTCTTTAGTTTCTGGACTAAAAGTTACAGACGAACTTCAGTTGACATGGAGGGCGATGTAACAAGGAAGAAGCGCAGAAGAAGGTGGGCAGTTGGGTACCTCCAAAACTGCCACCTTTTTGATGCTGTGGCTAGTTGGACTGGTCAGATTTTTTTGTTTTCTTGTTGGCAACAAGGGAAAGGAGGTTCCAACGCATCAAAGAGCGTGGCATTTGGACAGAGTATGCAAAAGTTATTAACCCCTAAGTGCCCAGTGTGTGTTTAGAGCATGCCCACCCGTCTTGTAAAACGGATGACTAGTTGCCACCGGCTTGCAAAAATGCCCCACCCGTCTTGCATAATGGATGAACTTGTTAAGAGGCCAAGCCAAAAGTCGCCCATGACTTGCAAAAACGGGCTCTTTTGCAAGCCAAGGGGTGGCTTGCAAACCGGCTTGCAAACCACATGAGACAAGCACCTTTTGCACTTTCCCAACAAACAAGGACTTGATCCGTGAATGTGGACGTAGCCGATTGGGTGGTGATGGCCTCTTAAGAGGCTATGGGTGGGGCGACCCATCATCCCCGGCTTGCAAATTGGATTGACTGGCTGGCAAATTGGCTGGCATTTTGCCAGACGCGTGGGGATGCTCTTACTAGAATCCATTCAGACCCTTGTGAACTCATTCAAGTCAAACTATCACCTAACAAGAGATTCACATAAATTGATCGTACCAATTAGTAGGGTAGGATCACCTATACCTAATCACTTAAGCTCCTATGGCGCAGATGGTGAGCAATTGAATGTGATGGAGGTTTTTCCCGTGTAGGAAGATAGAAAATACTAAGATTGTGAAATTTTCAGAATTTTTTTTGCAAAACTGAAATTTCTGTGAATTTGGGGAGCCAAAAAGTGTTCCGAACCAATTCCCTATCACTAGAGTCTTCCAATTCCGATCACTCAAGAACTAGCTTCCTACTATCTATTTTCTTGTTATTTTTTGCATACTTAGGACATGTGTCATGATCTTACTAGTCCGAAAGTTAAAAAAGAGTAAAAAACACATTACAAGCCTTGATTGGAAATAGGGGCACTATCGGTTGGGAATTGGTCCTTGGTTGGAAATGGGTGGTCCGACCCTAGTGGAGAGACAAGCTTGGAGTTGAAGGGGAAAGGGACATGTCCTTTGACTGTATTGTTGAAAAGATTATAATAGTCAAACAAGGAAATCTTTAAATTTAGAGATTGAAACAATATCCCACCGTTGGAGTGCTCAGGGATTACAAATCAAAGTTTTTTTTGGTAGAGGTTCTAAAATAGTTTCTTCAATGTACATGCATAGAGCGATGATGGTAGTTTAGGCAAGCTACAATTTGGGGTGTACCAACCGAGTGACCTTAACTCGTTCAAATTGTTCAAATTCGAAACTTCACTCTAAATTTATTAATAGAAAATATTTTTGAACTAGGTTAAGACCCTCATCTAGACTAATTTGACATATAATGATAAGTTAGACTAGTTGTGGGTCTAAAATGTTAGTCTATTATGTAAGTCTTTCACTAGCAATGAAGAAGATGACTTAGAACATTAATTGCATGGAGAAAGTTGGGTTAATATTTTTGTGTTGTAGGATTCATGTGGAATTTAATCAAGATGGATAGTAATAAGTACAAATCATCAATAAACAACTTTTATGTCTTCATATATTGTTACGTATACTAATTTAATTTAATTTTAGTTAATTTAATAATTAAATCATCCTAAATTCACAACTCTTTTCTTCTTTCAAAACTCTTAAATCAACTACAAATTATAAACACAAGCATTTATGATTTACAACATTGATTTGTCCCACTAGTATATTCAACTATTAAGGTTGGCAAAAATTAATTATAAAAAAAGATGCCAAAATTTTAGGAATTATTTTTTCAATTTTTTGCCATGGTGAAAATAAGGATTTTGAAGGAATATTCTTATTTTAAGCATTTGTTGAACCATATTTTTCAACTTTAATTAAGTATTCTGCATGAAATTTTGATCTTCATAGAACATTGATTTTGATAATAAAAAAAAAATGCACAAGCATGGCCACTTGCACTTTGGGAGGGAACCTAAAATACAACTATTTACGTTCAACGAAATTTGTTCACTGTAAGGATCCCCTTTTCAAGAATGCAAAAGGACCCCATGTGTCATTGATAAATTAAGTTATGAGTTTGAAATGAAGAACTTGTACCACAACTTTTCATTGGTGTAGGGAGAACTTGACCCCCTCAATGCTCCAACCAAGGATAAGTGTAAGAAAATGCCCTCTAATTTGTGCCACATTTTTTTTGTATTTCTTCACCTCCATAGATGAATCTTGTGCCTTAAAAAATTTGCAATTACGAATTCGAAATTTTGCGAATTTGATCAAATATTGCAAATAAAAAATTCCAGTGTTTTCTCAAGGGGATAAACTGCAGTGCAATGAACGGGTCAATTCGCCCTGGCCGGCTTTCATTGGTGTGTGACTGATGGAGCAATGGGTGTCAATCATACAGCCACTCAGTTGCTTGCAAATAAAAACAGACTGAGGCTTCGTCTCAACTCTAATTCACGATTGACTCAATTGAAATTGACTGGTTGACCCGTACTGTTATGCACCTCATGGCAGTTGTGAATTGACTGCTCTTAAAGCGACCATTAAAGAGCTGATCACATATTTCGGAGAAGCTAAACTCCTCAAACCAATTTTTAGTAAATTTTCATAGGAAGAATGGTGGAATTGACATCTAACTCAAGTCATTTCATATTTTTTGGACATTTATAGAATAAGTTAGGAATTTTCAAAGATTATAATTGTTGTAGGCACCTATTTGTGACCATAGGTCTTTCAAAATCTGTTCCCTTGCAACTTATAAAGAGATATGGGGAAACCAAGGAGATTGAATGGCTCTTGCAATAAAATAACTCTTTGTCCTCAATCCACTCAATGGCTAAAGAGGTCCATTTAAGGATCACCTCATGTCCATTCCAGAGCTTATTATAGGAGCGGTTTGAAGAAGATGGACGCTTTTAGAGTAGACTACCTTAAATGGGAGTAAGGTTGAAGCAGCAGTTGTCAACCATGCCCAATACCTAACCAGTAGGGTGCACTGTTTCCAACTTTAGGCTAGAACTCAAGCTTCAAATGTGTTTTTGTGTCCTTTTCAAAGTTAAGACTGATAAGGTTATAACACATGTTTGGAAATAGTGAGCAGGAAAGAAGTTCTTGAATAATCGGAATTGGAGAACTCTAAATATTGGTTACTAGTGAAATACACTTTTTTGCCTCCCAAAATTCACTGTAACTTCAAATTTTGGAATCAAATTGTAAAAAATTTGTCATTTCCATATTTCCTATCTTCCTATACGGGAAGGATTTCATCTACGTCATATTGCTCAACATCTGCTTATATGATTGGACAATGGTGCTTCAACCTTAACTTACATCAGTACGAGATTGAAGCTCACAACCATGAGATGAAAATGTTTCATGTGCGAGAAGTTTGGAGAGGAGCAACAAGTGGAATCCTCTTGGACAAGAATGCTTCAACCGGGGACCTATATCTCATTTAGTTTAGGCAATGCTAGGAGTATGGTGTAGGAAATACTTACATCCACGGGAATTAATGCCGGATGCGTGGAACATGTTAAAATATGGATGAGAACTTGATCATCTATTCATTTGGAAATATATACATTCACCCAAAAAATGAGCAATATCACTTTAGATTTTATCCACTGAGAAAATTTGAGCAAATTCTTGCTTGAAAAGGTTACTTTAGGTTTCAATGTTCCAAGAGCAACCCCTAAACTTGACTATCAAGTTTAGATGGCAGCAACCAAAGTCCTTATCAAGATAATTAAGTTACTTCCCAATTTTACTTCCCAAACTAAGCATTTCAACATGGTTCTTATTATTGAACTATTTCATATTTCATTGGGTCTTGTTGGGAGTCAAAAGACCAAGGATTCTTTAGATATTCCATGAAGAAACTAAGAATTTTTAAATTGATCCATTGTAGGTAATTCCAAAATTGATCTTTAGGCTTCATGAATAGAGGCTATAAATTTTAGATAAAACCCTGTCTAAGACAATTGTTTTAGAAACTATTTGCAATTATGTTTAGTAACCTCATATAGATTTTGCACAAAAAAATTGCTCAAGATAGTTTCTGTTTTCTATGTTTGTAGCAAATGGATAGAAGGATTTAAAATGTAACATGCAAAATACAAAACTAGGAAATAGGAGAAATTTATTGAATCTATTGCTTCATTTTTTACTTAAAGAGGCACTTAAGAGGTAAAATGAGCCAAATTACTAAATGATTATTTTGTTTTTCCATTCAAGTGAAATCCAATTGTTAAAGAGGAACTAAAAAGAAGATAGAGTCATTCATACGTTGTCAATTAGATTTGGAAAACCTTTGTGGCAATAGAGATCATAAAATCAACTAAATAGATAATATCTATGGTTGTAAGATTTTAGGTGTTATGGTTTCTAGAATTCATAGCAAGATTCCTTACAGAGGTGTGAAAGAATAATGCTTTTAGAAATCAAGTAAACATTATCTACTTAGGTTATAAGGTAGGAGGTCCATAAATTGCTCATTTAAGAGCTAAATCTGAATTTTGGGGAGGTAAAGCTTCTTAAAATATTTTTTAGTAATTTTTCTTTGAAAGGCAAGAGAAATTGGCATCTAACCCAAGTTGTTTCATATTTTTTGAAGCTTTGTAGATTTAGTTATGAATTCTGAAGTAGCAGAAAAGTGCATTTTTGTAGGCTCTAAAGTTGACCACCTCCTCAAATGCACACCGCTTGTACATTGGAAAGTGCAAAATGTACTTATAGAGCCTGATTGGTTTTAGAACCTGCTCCATTTTAGAACCTGTTACCTTAAAGGATATCAAGTGGACTTCTCATTTACAGAGAATGTCATGGGCCTTAAACTAAGTTTAATCCCTTAAGTCTTAAGGCCTTTTTTCCATCAGAAATCACTCAAAACTGTCATTTCTATTACAAAGAGTAAAAGACCTTTAAAATTATTTTCTTTGAATATCTAACCGTAGGATCTTGCACTAGACTAGTATAAGAATGCGTGGAAGAAATATCAGAAACTTTGATTGCGTAGATTGCAAGATATTTGCATTTAAATAGTTAAGAAACAAGTTTTTTACACCTTGTTCAACTAGATTCGTTGACTTTAAATCTTCTTAACTTAAATTTTTTTTGCACTACTAATTTTGATTTTCTAATTTTTTTATGTCAAAGAATTGAGTTGAAAATCTATGAAAAAAAATTCACCCCCCCCTCCCCCCCCCCCCTTAAATTTCACTCATTAAAAATTTATTAAATAGAAGTACGTTCAAGATTGAAGGAAAAACTAAATTGTTATTAGCTCAAAGATGGAGTTGAAACATAATAATTCCAACGATGAGATTGTTCTAGCAAGGAAACTTATCCATGTCCAACAAATTTTTCTAAAAAATTATAAAAATTGCATTAAGAAATGAATTCTATAAGTTATTTTTTTCAAGAAGATGCTTAGATTGCCCAAAAAACAAGATTGTCCATAATTTTTTCATCACTAGTCCAAATAGAATGAATCAAAGCTTCAGATGTAGACAAAAAATATAATCTTTGATAAAAAAAATTAAAACTAAAATAATACATTTTTTTGTGATTTTTTTTGGGTTGCCCTTTGAGCTGTTTTTTGGACTTTGGGTGGCATAACTTTTGCTCTCAGGTATCAATTGAAAAAATTATTACATTTACATAAAACTAATCTGATTTCCTATTTCCAAATAAAGTTGCAAAAAATCATGTCAAAAATTGAAGCCACACAAGCCTACTTGAAATCCCAAGAGTCCCATGCAGGGACTTTAGGACTTCAGGGGTTAAACCAAACTTGATTGTGTTCCATTTTTGTCCTTGGTTGTTGTAGTTTTAGCCCTTTGTTCAAGATTTCTTTTTTCCCTTGGATGGATTTGCTTTTGAAGCCTTTGATTTGAGTTCCCTCATTGCCTTAAGGCTATAAGTGAGCACCTTAGAAACTACCATTTTTTTTGCTACTATGCCTAATTACTATTATTTAATCAGTCAAAATTTTCATATTTTCTTGTTGGCAAATGAAAGGTGGTTCCACCCGTCACCAAAGAACTCAACATTTGAATAACACATGCAAAAGTTACTACGAAGTTTTTTTTTGGTACAGTTTCTTAAAATTGTTTCTTCCACACACTTACGTGCACCCTTATTGTTTTTTGAATATGTACACCGAGTAATGCAGTTTTGGGCCAGTGGTGCATTGGAGGGTCCGCCCACCTGGTTTCTCATTGCCCTCCAGGCATGACCATTTCTCATTTGCATTCAAGTTGTTCATGAAGGCTGCTTCTCACCAAACGTGGGCCACAAACCATTTCTCCACCAATCACAGCTTTTAAGAAAAATTCGCGTGGGCCCTTCCTCTGATCCTTTGGTGTAATCCAACCCTTATTGATACCGGTGATTGGTCCAATCACCTTCCCGAATGATGAAGTTGTGACAGGGGAGACACCAGCTCCTGTGGTATATGCTTTTCACCTTATTGAGTGCCAGCTGAGACAGAATAAATGCTCATCATGCCCACAGCCATGCAAGCAAGAAAGAAACACACCGAACTTTTCATTCTTCGCAAGTCAAACTGCAAACATTGTTTTTCAATGAAATACAATGATAGAAGAGTGCTGTCTCAAGTTGTAAGGAACAAATTCATGCTTGATACTTGTTTCTATGGGGGTCAACAGTGAGTAAGCTTATACTGTGATAAAGCAAATCAAAGTTCTAAGAAACTCTTCAATTTGGCCAAAAGTGACTGCAAGTATGAAGGCATCCCTCCTTGTAGTCACCGAGCAGTACTTCTAGAAAAGATACATGTATAAATCTTGTTTTTCAGTTACAATAGTGTTCAAAGATGCAACTTTGATTTGCAACTGCAGCATGAAAATTTCATGGAATTATGGGCTGATATTTGACAAATGAATACAAGCTAGTATAACTGAAAAATATACGAGGATTTCAATTGGACTTGTGTGTCTCGGTTGAACAAGAAGATAGGTTTCCAACGCACACTTTTGAGTTCCAGAAAATTACATATCTTTTCAAAATACAACTATACATGGGATGTACTCTCTGTGCCCATGTGGCATAATTAATAGAACTACCTGAGACTCTTGAATAGTCTCTTCAGGAGCAAGAAATTGCACCTTTTTTCTTATCTACTGGTACATTTTATACAGGTCAAAATCTTTATCAAAATCTTCAGATTGAAGCACTTTTTTTCTACGGGATAGTATCGATCAAAATCTTCATGAGTGCTTCAATTCTTGAGTTCTATTCCTTTTCTCTCCAAATATCTGGAATTGAGAACAAGAAGAACCGTAGAGGGGCTTTAGGAATATGCTACTGTCATTCACCACATCCAACCATAATTGGGCACATGTCCAAGCAATTTGTACAGGAATATGTGAGATGCATGAGAAGAAGAAGGTTTGTGGCGAAGGGAGGAAGCAAGGATCCTCCAGGTTCTAAACCCTAACTTTCAACCTTAAGGTCTTTTATTGCAGGCTTGCTTCGGTTTCGAAATGTGTTTGCATTCCATCCAATTTCTAAGTAGAAGCAAGCGGTCACTTATAGTATCAATGAGATTTTATCAACAAAATGGGTGTCTCCGCTGCCTTGTATCTCTTCACCTGTGTTTCCGCCTCACTTGTTTACTCGTGTGCCTCCCCAACGTGGCTGCGGGTACACTCAAGTCCTTTGTTTTCTTTGATACAAGATTGTATGTGTTGATCATGAATGGCGCCATGCCCTGCGTTAAAATGAGAGTTTGGAGTTAGTCTTTCAAATTGTAGCTCAAACTTGAATGCAGCTTTTCTTACTCACTCCTGTAGGTTTGCTAAGAGATAACTGAACTAGTGAAATCTGAAAGTTCTCTCTAGCCAGATACAGAATAGTTGTAATGGTCATATTGGTCAAAGTGTCAAATTTGTGATATTCAAATGCTTTACCCCGTAGCGCCTGAATCCTTTCTTTCTTGAATTTTTGCATGTCTTTGCAAAGATCTTTATAAATATATATTATTTATCCCAATTTCATCAAATTCGTCATACAGAGAGTGTGGTTTTTAAAATAGTCATGCACTGAATGGATGAACGAGAAGTTTTGATTTGTCCTACTCAATTCTTTTTTTTGGACGATTGACACTCTACTAAACCTATTTTGTGACTGAAAAAGAACAATAGCTTTGATCCGAAGACTAACATGAATAAAGAGTCTTATAGGGTGATTCTTCTGAAGACTCAGCTCGTCAGAGGTTGGCTCCATTGTGCCTGATCGGAGCTCAACTTCTTGGAAATGCAAATGGTGAGCTTCAGAGTTGCCACTCGACTCATAAGAAATGGCACAGTTTGTGGTTACCTTAATTGTTCTAAGCAAGGTGATGACATTGGTGACAGGTTGAGCAGCCTTCAAGCCGTGGACAGCAGTAGTGCGGATCTTCATTTCATCCTGGGGTGAGAGTGGCACGATTTTGAACTATTAGTCATTGTGGCAACCGAGATTCTTGGTTTTCTGTATTCACCATTTCACTCTGGAGAATTTTGGTTTGGCATGATATACGAAGTATGTGTCTGATAAAAATATAATTTAATTGGCAAAATCTTGATAAAGTGTAAGACTTTTTGGACTCAGTGATGGTGAATTACTTGGGAACTGAATGAAACTTAGGCACCAAATCATTCTACACAATTTCCTTCTCGTAAAAACTTTGAACATCTTATAGATCATGTCTAATGGAAAGGAGGGAAGGAGCTGTGGATTCAGTTGGCTGGGCCATCCTGAGGTTGTCTTCCTGAAGTCTGGCTTCATTGCTGACTGTCTTGCTGGAGTGTTCCCTCGAACAAACTTGGTGGGAATTTGGTTCAAAAATCAGTGTCAATTGCTGCAAATACTCAATAATACAATTACTGAGGTCTTGTACCATGCGAGACAGGAATTTTTCAGTTCTACTTGCTTCACAACAGCTTCACTGCCTCAGTGATTCGTTTCCCCTTCTCTGCTTCCGGAAATCAAATTTAATGAAAAATTAGCGGTATCCGAGTTCTGTCAGGATTTATGCTCCAAAAATAGAGGCGACTGAGAGAAATGTGACTAAAAATCTCTATGGGAAACTAACTTTGCACTGAGAGGCTCAGGATTGTGCAGGATTGATTTAAAATTCAAATAAATTGTCAGTCCGTACGTCAAGCGGCATGTCCTTTTGTGTACAAAGCAATCTCGCTTTACACTTGTAAGGTATGTGCACCCATAATCATCATTGTCCAAAATGTGACAACAAAAAGCAACACTAAAACTTAAAAATTGATGGCACAAGATGTATGCAATCAGAGGATGAGAGCTTGGTGTCGATTTTTAGTACACTTGCAAAAAATACTTAAAAATTTCATAACTTGAATTCCTATAATGTCCAAATAATACATACTATTGTGCATTGGAATCCTCTTTCATGTTCCAATAAAATCCCTTAAAAATAATTTATATTTTGTAATCTAGCTTTGCTCATTTGCTCTTAATTTTGATTATGTTTGCATTTACCTTAATCCTGCACCGCCCAAGGGGACCAAAAGTGTCCTCACTCAGTCTAGCTGTCAACTTCAAATTGATGTAACGTTCACATCAAATGTCCAAATTCAATAAAACTTGTTGGTAAAGTTGCGCATACTAGTCTATTTTTTGTGATAAAATTTTCAGATCTATCAGAGACGTGCTGAGGTTTTGAAAGCCATTCAAAGTTTGCAGGTTCAATTTGAGTTCACCACACTGCATTGAGATGGCTGCAACTTTGGGGGCTTGTATCTTTTTCATCAAATTTCAATTTTCAATCAAATTTATTGGGTTTTGTTCCCCATAAAGTCTAATTTTTGTGGTAAAATTTTCATGTCAATCCAAGTTGTTTTGAATGCTTGGGAGCAATTCGAATTTCAAAATCCAGACATTTTTGCATTACATTGAACTTCGGCGGCTTATAACTTCTTCATACAGGGTTTGTTTTCAATAATTTTTGTTGAAAAAGTTGCGCACACTAGTCCAGTCCTTGTGGTAAGAATTTCATATCAATCCAAGAAGTTATGATTGACTGAGAAGCATTTAAGTAGAGGTAGGTTCAGCCATAGATGTGTTTTTATGCTACTTTTTTCACTGTTTTTTGACATTTCAAAACAATATTGCAAACGCAATGAGTCAATTGAATGATTTTTGTTCCACCAAAGTATATGTCTTCTGGTTTTGAATCATTTTGTAGCTTAAATTTTTTTCATTTGAGTAGGTTTAGAAATCGAATTTCACCTCCAAATGTGTTTTTAGGAAAATTTCAGCATCTTTTTTCAACACTAGAACATTATAATCTTTCAATCTATACGGTCAAATGATCCCAAATTTTGTTTACACCATCTACAACATGTATACTACAAGATTGTACGATTCAGATTTCCTTACCTCCCTCACATTTAGACTTATAACACTTGAAAAGCAAGGTTGTTTTTTGACGTGGTTAGGCCTTGGGCGGTGTAGGGTTAATGGTTGTTGCAAATCTAGCTAATTTTATCTACTAACCAACTAGAAGATTTTTTTGATCCAGGCAAATTATGTTTTGACTTGCTCATTACTTTTTGTATTGTTTGCATATAGAAATTAAAGACCTCAAGCCAATTTTGGATGCACTTCATTCTATTGTTGTGGTTTGGGTTATGCTAAATCCCTTGTCACAAAACACTTAACCCCTAAAGGACCAAACACCATTTTTTGGCAACATAGCGTTTTGGGGCAGCTCACCACGAATGGATTTTTTATTTTTTTTATTTGAAATTTTCACACAAGATGTGCCCGAGGAGTAGCTTTAGGGCCCAACAATTTTCATAACTTTTGACCACATGGTTAAAAAGTTATGGTATGATATGTAGTTTTCATTGTTCGGCGGGCAGCCCGGGCAGCAAAAAAAACTTCTTTAAAAATCATTTTTTAGAGAAATAAAAATTTGAAATTGGTTCTCTAGATTTATGTGCACAAGGAAAGCTTTGAATCATTCCACTTTGATTTATGAGATGAAAGTTATGAGGAATTTTAGTTGTGGGTAGTTTGCCGGTAGTTATGGAATCTCTACTCTAAAATAAACTTTGAAGTCCTTTATTTAACTCAATTTTCAATATTTTTGGAAAAAAATATAAACACAAGGTGTAGATTGTTTATTACAACATTACAATCGTTTGGATTGGCATTTTTCAATTCCATAGTTAAATCCTTAACAATTTAGTGTTTTGAATCATTTTTTACTTCTTTCTACTTACTATTTTTTTCCTATATGTTGTACAATTCCAAATGATCTGAAATTTTTCAAGCATGTAGCTAACTTCCTTTGAATAATGAACCCAAAGAGTTACCACCATTTTGGACATTTTTTCATACAAATGTGACCATGTGAAGTGCAGCTGCCCGGTTTTTCGCAGGGACAAAAAAAGGGTTTTTGTCACTTCAAATGCTAATATCTTGCAATCTACACGGTGGAAATTTCTGAAATTTTTTCCACATCTTTTCAAACTAGTTTACTACAAGATCCTACGGTTACATGTGTCCAAAAATGTTTTTTTTCCAAAATTTGGTACTTGTACTAGAAATGGCAGTTTGGGAGCGTTTTTTGTGAAAACATAGTCAAAAACCTTAAGGGGTTAAGCCGTAATACCTAATTATGACCACTTTCTAAAACTGATCCCTACAAATTTTTGCTTAAAATGTATATTCTATTCATGAGAGCCTAGGATTGCATTTGGATATATCTATTTTCAACACTTTAAAAATTTATAGTTTATTCTTAAAATGTCCCAAAAATGAAATCTTAAAGAATCTAAAATCTACTTTTGATTACCAATAAGAGATTGCAATTTTTTCTAATATAATAAGAACCATGTTGAATTGCTTATTCATAAGCATTTAGGTAAAGTTACCTTAAGATCTATACCATACATGAACTTTGTTATTGAAAAATACAAAGCATGTTTATTGATTTATATATACAGTGATCTAAGGTAGCCCCACTTAATTGTGATTTTTTTTTTATTCCTATAAGATTGAGGGTGTTTGACACAAAAAATATTAAAAATTGTCACTTTCTAGTGCATTGAGCATTATTGAATTATAATAACATTTCCATAAAAATATTTAACCATAAAAATTTGTAGAAGACTTCCCAAAAAATGTGTGGGAAAAATTTCAATCCATTTGGACAATATAGATTGTGAGATTATAACGTTTAAAGTTAGAAAACCAAAATTTGGGGGCCCTACCTAACAAGGTCAACATAATTTGACTCAAATTTGTAGACAATAAGAGAAGGAGGCATCATCCAACTTTGGGAGTTTAAAATTAAAAATTAAATCTCATGAATTTACACTAGAATTTGAGCTAATGGTTCTAATTTTTTTTTAAATGTCATTTAAGGTATTGAGTGAAAATTGGAAAAATAAATTTACTTCATTTTCAATTGCACATCATTCTCCTATATTGCAATGAAAATGCATAGAAAAAAATTAAGCCCATTTGACTTTATAGATTGCAAGATATAAGTGTTCAAAGTTAATGAAAAAAATTCATTGCTAGCCGGACTGCATGCTTGATTGATTGTCCTCTCTATTAGTACACTATACAATCTGTCTCTAAACTTTCTAGCCTTGTAACTTTTAATTCATGCATTAGATAAAATATATATATTTTTCACAAAGCCAATACAAGCGCACATCTTTGATTCTTTGGTAAAAATTTCACTTTCATCCACTTAATTGTCCATTTTTTGCATGCATTTGTAAGGTTTATTAATTCCTTAAGTTCCTTGACTATGTTCTCACCAAAACTGCTCCAAAACTGCCATTTCTAGTACAAGTACCAAATTTTTGAAAAAAACTTTTTTTGGCACATGTATCTGTAGGATCTTGTATTATTCTGACTTGAAAATATGTGGTAAAAATTTCAGAAATTTCCACCTCGTGGATTGCAAGTTATAAGCATTCAAATTCACTGAAATCATTTTTTGGGCCCTGCAAAAAATTGGGCAGCTGCATTCACAAGTTCACTTTTCTTTGAAAAAATGTCCTAAATGGTAGTGCTTCTTTGGATTATTTTGCGTAGAAAAGTTGGCTACATGCTTACGAAAATTCACATCATTTATAATTGTACAACATATAGGAAAAAAATAGTATGTAGAAAGAAGTAGAGAATGATTCAAAATACAAAATTGATAAGAATTTAGTTATAGAACTGAAAAATGCCAATCTCAATGGTTGAAATGTTTTAATAAACAATATACATTCTATAGTTTTATTTTTTTCCAAAAATATTGAAAATTGAGTTTGATAAAGGACTTCAAAGTTTATTTTAGAGTAAAGAATCTCTAACTATCTGCAAACTGAAACTCCTCGTAACTTTTGATTCATTAATCTAAATGGAATGATTAAAAGCTTTCCACATATATATAACTCTAGAAATTCAATTTCAAATTTTTATTTTTGAAAAAAAAAAAATATGATCTGTCCGGATTGCACGGCCAAGGATAGAAGTAACATATTAGACCATAATTTTTTATTCATATTTCCAAATGCCATGAAATTTAGTGCATATGAAAGACATTCCTTGTCCCCACCTTCTATTAAAATTTCAGCCTAAAATATGCAAATCTCCAGTCACAAGTACTGAGGCACCTACCCAAAATTTATATGTTGCCAAAAAACGCATGCTAATCCTTTAGGGTTAAGTTGTATACTAAGACAAAAAAAACCCGCATGCTAGTCCTTTAGGGTTAAGTTGTATACTAAGACACAAAAAACGCAACAAAATTGGATCAAGGCTAGCCTAAATGCCTCATGCTACAATTACAGTATGAATGTTGGAAAATGGAGACATGGTGGAGAATAGAGACATGGTGGAAATGGATTCTGACTTTCCAAGGCATGTCCTTAAATTTGGTACTTTGTTATTTTTTTTGTTGTAGAAACCATAGTTATGTTACAAATTAGAGATTTATGACAAACTTCTAAAAATTTAATAAAATCCAACTTTAAACTCAAGATCATTTAGATGAGTTTTAGAGGTTTCTAGTAACATATTATACTTTAAAAATAATGAAAAGTAAGGAAGATAGCATACAATGAAATTGTCTAGTGAAGAGCATTAGTTTTGGATTAAAAAATATCAAAATTCACCCAATTCAAGTCATAAATAACCTTCAAATTTAGGTGACATTTAGAATCCTATCTTCAAAGTAAAATTTAATTTTAGACTTAGATGTTAGACTTGGGGGGGGGGGGGGGGGAGATAGTGAGCAATATTAGTAGAAAAACTGCGTGCAAACAAATGATAGTGTGCCTAAAAAACATTTGAGATAAAAATTATAATTTGTTTTTATATACTATAGGATACAAAAATGTCATACCATGACTTCAAACTACTATAGGATATAAAAAAATAGGTTCAATTAGAAAAAAACTAGACCTAGGATATCCTCTTTTTTATTCTTGTTTTTGGCCAAAAATATTAAATGTTGCTACTTTGTGAGTGGTATATTCAAAGTATTGAATAATTTTAGACTTTACTAATTTCTACAGTAGAAGTTGGTTGGTTTTAGGTGTCGGGTAGATGCATGGTTGAGTGGACCAAAACCGGCACTTGGTGACTCAACGAAAGTCCCTAGAGAGTCCATCCGCGATGGCCAAGCTGGCTGCCATGACGGAGCGCGCTGCCCTGCAAAGGCGGGAGAAAGAATTTGAATATGATGCGCCCGTAGTTGTGGGTCGTTGGATCTCAGCGGGGGGGTCAATCTACGGCCCGATGCCCGAATGCTCGATGCCCGATGCCCAAGCGGCGGCAGTCCTTGGCCGGGAGGTCTCGCTTGCGGAGTGTTGCATTGGTTTGGCACTTGAGTGCTTTGCGAGGACAGATTGCTTTGCGTAGGACTGATTGCTTTGCATGGACAGATTGTGCCAGCATAGAGAGACCATGGCTTCAAATCTTAGGGTGAGTAATACGAGTAGTCTTGAGGGCGGTGAGGAGAGGTGTTTCCTAAAGCCTGTGAAGGGTGAAGGTGGCGAAGAGAGGTCCTCGTTTGTAGATTCCATTTTAGCGGCACAGGTAGACCTCATCTTCGATAGAGTAACGCCGCCAACTCAGGGTCAGTTTCAAAAATCGTATGGCCTTAGCAATGAAGGTCATAACCCGAAAAAGCTTAAGATAGGGGTGCACCTCGAGGAGCAGGATGTAGAAGCATTGTTCGGCCCTTGCATCAACAGAAGTGGCTATAGATATGATCGACTTGAGAATGAGTGGTTGATTTGGGAGAGTGAGGAGAAATACATGATTTGTCATCAGCGAAATGTGCTCCCGAACAACAGGCTGATCAACAAGGTTGAGGCGCGCGGCATTACTTACGAGAAGGTGAAGGCGAAGAAGGTCAATTGGTATGCTTTTGCTGAGTGGACGTGTCGCAACGAGATCAGGAGGAAGGATAACAAGGACGAGGCTCAAGACGTGGTCCCATCACCAAAACAAGGAATTCCACGAGACGGGTCCGAAGGGGATTGCTTCCCAGTCTCCGGCCGTAAGAGACTAGTTGGCGATTTTGGAGACCTAACGGCAACAATGCCTGAAAGCAGCAATCGGCGGCTTACCACGGACTTCCGAGAGAATAAGTCCATCGTGGAGTGGCAAGATTTCATTTCTGGCTTGGAGAGGAGCTTGCTGGCATCGGAGGAAGTGGTCCTTAATCTGGAGCGGAAGAAGGACGAAGCGTCGATGGAGAAAGTTCGAGTTGTGAGCCAGGTTGACTTCAGAGCTATGATGGTGAGTACAGCCGAAGGTCACCTCAGGGAGCTACAGGATTTAGTGGAGAGTAAAGAGAAATGTATAGCCGAATTATCCTCGTGCGCCCCGTTTGAAGGCAGTAAATTGTGTGCAGAGTCTGCCTCCTTGGAGGAATTGCAGAACTAGGTCGTTTTGCAGAAGAAGGTCATTGAATCTTTGAAGATGACCAAGATGAGTGGTTTAGGGCTTAGTGACCACACATCAATCCTTCTTGAGTACGACAGGGCAGTAGAAGCATGCGCGACTGCCGTGAGAAGCTTGAGTGTTTGGAAAACTCAGAAGCTAGCGCTCCAGGGACAGCTACGGCAAATGCAATTAGGGTTCCAATGCCCCGGATTTTTCCCAGCTCCTTTACCTTTTGTGACGTTGAATTCAAACGGAGAAGTAGTGTCAACCACCACAGTTGAGGTTCATGAGTGTCCTTTTTGTTTGCGTGGTTTTGATCCAGCTTGGGACTGTAGGATTGCAAGTTGTAAGCATGGCTATCATTCGTGGTGCGCTTGGACACACTTCAGTAGTTCATCACGTTGTTGCCTAGAGAGTTGCGGTATGGAGATGCACGAAGCCTGGTGGGCACTGGCTGGAATTCCAAATGCACAGAAAACCACGGATTTGGAGGGACCAGTATGGGAGGATGGTGAAGACCAGCGGAATGACGTCCAAGGCAAAGGTAGTTTATACTTCATAGTTCGTAGTAAATGTCTTGTTTGTCCCTATGTTCATAGTGATAGTTCTCGAAGTACCAATAAAATGTCAATTAGAATACTCCATTGTGTTCTACAAGATTGTAAGATTCAGTGATTTTCCTTGTATTATGTGGATGTGTCCTCAAGTTTTGGGCGAGAGTCAATGGGGTTCCTTGTATTACGTGAATGTGCTCTAGAGTTTCCAGCAAGTATTGGTGGAGTCCACTGGGGTCTTCAATGTATCCTCAATAGTACTCTATATTACTTTAGTTCACTTTGGATTCAAAGAATCTCCATCATGGTTGGTGATAGTCCATTCACCTATGATAGGGTTTCTAATAGTCCATAGAATTCTGATAGTATTCCAATAGTGTCTTTGATTCTCCATATACATCTTCATGGCGTCTCCAATAGGAAGAGCTTGAAAGTATTTGTTGAATTGGTCTTCCGTACTTGCAGATTCAGGGATGGTTTCACTTTCTTTCTCCACTCAATCTAGGCGGCATTTGCAACCTACTCGATCTCGGACCCTAAGCCCATCAGTTGGGAGCATTAAACTCAGTCATCAAGCACGGCTGGAGCTACCTCAGAAGAAGGTAGTTTGCGCAGTACTTGAGGAGCCCCTTAGAGAGCAGGAGGCATCACCAGTACAGCAAAGCATGCCACAAATGCCACAAAAACACAGTGTATTGAACGGTAAGAGGAAGAAAGGCGCAAAGAAATCCCCGGCCATGGCTGTACCTGAAGTGTTTGAGGAAATGCAGACATCAGGGGGTGCTGAATTTGAGGATGACGATGATCAGGCGGAAGGTAATTCAGGATCCAGCACGACTAGTGAAGATCACATGCAAGAAGATGATGCAGCCAAAGAGTCTCCAACCAAGAAGAAAAATAGGCGTGGAGGAAGGACCAGCCCTCACCCGAAGCCAGGAAGCGGGAAGAAGAAGGGATCGACCGAGCAAATTAAAGGGTCTGTGGAGAAGGGTCCGAAGGTGCCAGTCACTGAACGTGTATCACAGGCAAAAGTGACTCGCTCAGCACAAAGACAGAGCATGAAGTGATTACCAGCAGTCACTGAACGTGTATCACAAGCAAAAGTGACTCGCTCAGCTCAAAGACAGAGCACGAAGTGATCACCAGCAGCGGCAGGTTGATTTTTCGTTTGATGACTAATGTTTTACGTTTGATGTGTGACATTTTGGTATTATGAAGCTTCTGATGTTTTACGTTTGTGTGCGTTTTGGTATTATGAAAATTCATTCTTGGAAGTCTAATCACATTGATTGTAATCCAGTCATGATGCTCAAGGCTAGGTGCGGGTGTTCTTAAGCCGTTGGGGGAGACCCTGAATTGCATTCTGCTCTGTGTTTTGTTTGGTCATTGCTCAAACTCAGCGTATGCTCAGCTGCTGTCTTTGCTGTTTCCTAGTAGCCCCACGATGTCTTTCCTTCTTGAAACAAAGCGGGAGCTCGCGCAGTACCTGACCTCCGTTGATCAGGAAGTGGATTTTCGGAAGGGAAAGCTCCCTTTTTTTGAAACTGAGAAAGTGAGGACGCTTGTATTCGCAGGTGGCGGGGAGAACGTGGAGTGGATCAAGGAGGCCAACGAGGAGTTCCGCATGATGGAGTTATGCAGCGGTGTGGGGTTTCACTCGTTCTCAATCATCAAGTTGTATGGGGGGTTGGCGGGCGTTGGCTCGGACGAGTGGAGTGTGCAGCGCATTGAACCACATGAGGAATTGCTTGACTCCAACGAGGACTTCAACGACACGCACTTGTATTGGTCTGACAATGAAATCCAGAACCCGACGGAGGCGGGGAGCGATGCAGATTGCTACCGAGATGGAGGGGATCAAGTGGGATTCCCGACCCAAGCGCTGGAGAATCATGTGGAGCCACAACGGCCCGCGCAACGATATGCACCCTGAGTCAGGCAGGGCGGTTGTCACGTATAGTATCACGGATGATGACGCACTGTTTAGTGCTTAGGTTTTTGGAGATATACTTGATAGTGTGATGCAGCTAGCGTGGTAGTACTCCCCCTTTTTTTTGTTCCATCTACTAAGCGGATTCCTAGTGCTGTTTCTCGGAGAGCTTGTTGTGTAAAGAAGCTGAACTTCAATGTAAGAATTCAGAATTTGCTCCCAGTTTGTGAGTCCGGTTTGGAAGCTCATTTGCACTTGAAAGCATTCATTCTACTGAATGTTGTGCTCAGATCCAACGTCGTGTGAAGCGATTTTGTGAACAATATAACTACGTTGTACTCAATGTCATGAGACGGTGAATATGCCCGCTTCAGTATTTCTGAATCAAGTAATTGGTAATGGAGCTTCCACGTTCATCTGTAATTCTCTCATTTAATTGACCAGGTACTCAAAGTTGGAAGGGGTCCAGAAGCATGACTGTAATTTTTTCAAACCTTGGTATGTTATGAAATGGCACCTCGGTTCATGTTCAAATGTAATTTAGTTATTTAACTGACAAGACCCTAAATGGCATGAGACGTCTACAATCAACTATTTTTTTTTTAAAGCCACCTAACTATGCCTCATCACATTTTAAAGTAGGTGAACAGAGCTTATTCTAGAAGCCAATTAACTTAAGTGTGTAAAATGGGGACTAGTAAACTGCCCCACAACCATTGGTCTCCCGAATTATATAAATTAATATAAGATTTTCTGGATAAACATGTGGGGAATTTTTAGAAAATATGTCAAGGATACACATGTACATAGGACTACAACCTGCCCTATGAAGCTTGTTCTATAATGTTGGGTGGAGGCTTAATGAGCTACTATATGAATATCCTGAAAAGATGCTTAGGCATGCCCAAAGACCAATGAGATGTACCAACCGGGATTAAACCGTGGTTGGAACTGATCATTGGTCTTTGGGAACCTTTTTGTGAAATTGAATTTATGGATTTCTAAAGATTGAGGGGGAATGTGACATTTACATTGAATTCAAATGTTGTGCAAATTACATTTTATTCCTTGAACCCTATAGTTTCGTTGAGTTCCCCATTCTTAGAGCTTCACTATTTTTTGATCCCATAACGATTGGTGGGGCCAACATGGATTCCTATAAGAGTATGGACTTGGTAAGGGCTTACAACTACTAAGACATGTGGAAACTGGGTAATTCCAATTAATTGTGATTGGCACTTTCCATTTGGCTATGTAGTTTTTACATGTTGACATCATTGAGTTCTGATGACACCATAGTGTTCATGTATGTATATATATATATATATATATATATATATATATATATATATATATATATATATATATATATATATATATATATATATATATTTTGTACAAGTACCGAAAAAAAAATAAAATAGGCCTATAAAAAAAGTGTATGAATTTCAACTCTATGTTGTAAACATCTCTAGTGTAGGACATCTATGGCATAGTCTCCATTTCAAGATTAAATTCATAAAATGGCACATCACCCAATTAACTCCCAAACTAAATTTGGGAACCCATCCATGTTGTGGAAAGAAATATGCAAATGAAAAAAAAAGATGGAATTATCCCCTTCAAGATTAAATTCATAAAATGGCACATCACCCAATTAACTCCCAAACTAAATTTGGGAACCCATCCATATTGTGGAAAGAAATATGCAAATGAAAAAAAAAGATGGAATTATCCCCTTCAAGATTAAATTCATAAAATGGCACATCACGCAATTAACTCCCAAACTAAATTTGGAGACCCTAAAAGATAGAACCTAATTCCAAACCCTAAACCCTAAACCTACAGCCTGAAACAGAAATTGCCTTCACTGCGGTCACTTGGGATTCCCTGTCTTCGGATTCCTTCTGGCTGGAGTTCAATGAGTTGTGATTTTTTGTGGCGGGGAATTCACCTACATCTGATTTCTTGGGAAGGGCGGATTTACAGCTCATAGCTTGGCAGCACTGCAGGAGTAATTACTGCATTGGAGGAGGGTTTTTGAACCAGAACTCATGGATTTTCCTTAAGTTACAGTAAGGGGCGATTGCCTTAACTGAGAATTCAAAGTATAATGCAATTGTTGATTTCGGGCAAGTGTACAGACATGAAAAGAAGGCAATATATATTCACTGAGCATCCACAAATGCTGTTTCAATTATAAAAAAAGGAATGACATGAGCATCCGCAAATGCTGTTTCAATTAAAAAAAAAGGTATATATGCTTCCTATAGCTTGCCTAACTTAAATTTAGCTCTAAGTCTACTCACAATGCATGCCCTAGTGTGGCATCCACAAATATTGCTGCAACTACCGCTACAAATCGCGAACGCCTGGCATAGCTTGTCTAATTCGACTCTCTACGTCCACTGCCAATCAGGGTTGTCCTTGTCACATTCTGTCAGTCCGTCAGGATGTTCGGACGGACGTCAGGATTCAACCCCGGTGTCCGTTAGGATCCAGAATTTTTTTTTTTTTTTTTTTTTTTTTTTTTTTTTTTTTTTTTTGTGTGTGGACAGTCTGTCCGTCCTGTGGACGACTGGTCAGTCCCTGTGGCCGTCCGTCCGTCCTCGAAAAAAAAAAAAAAAAAAAAAAAAATTTTTTTTTTTTTTTGTGGACGGCTGGTTTGTCCCTGTGGACGGCCGTCCGTCCCTGTTGACGGCTGGCCGTCCCTGTGGACAGACGATCCGTCCAGGTCGACGGACATGCCGTCCTTGAAAAAAAAAAAAAAAAAAAAAAAAATTTTTTTTGATCCTGACGCAATTCTGACGCGTCAAGACGCATCTAGACTGACGCCGACGGACATCCGGACGTGAAAACCCCACGTCACGTCCGGATAGACAACCCTGCTGCCAATGCATACACCGGATCTTTCCCCTGCACCGTATGCGTCTGCGGAACCATGGGGAACTTCAGTGCCCTTATGTCCTCTATGTGGCAACAAGCAATTTGAGACTTCGCCCTGTAAACATAATTCTGAGGCCCCGTACCCCACTTCTGATAGTAACGTCCTTGAACAGCCAATTGTCCAGCACAAAATTCCTCTCCCCACGGGCAAGTGAAAGACTCCTGCACAACAAATGGCTGCAAGTAACAAACCAGCAGATAGAAGTCCACACCTTCTTCATTGCCCTCCTCAGCCTCAGTCGCAAAGTTGTCCCCAATCTCCAAACATGACGCCAAGTTCTCCCCATCTGTCCCAAAATCATCCCACAACTTAAGAACAAAAGCTTCTTCCATACTAGCTTGCACATACCCTACATTATCCATTCTTAGCATCTCTACTCTCCACTCCTTACACCATTCTACATTTATACAATGACCCCAATTTTCATCAACACAAGCATTGCAAAAACAAGCTAGACTCCTCACAAGTAATTTATGAACATCCATGGCTGAGACAGATCGAACAGAGTGCAAATCCTGCGTCCCGCTCACTGTTTCACAAGCAAATTGATGTTCTCGATCAACATCGTCAATGCCAATGAGCCAGAATTTGCGGTCCACTGGTCGCCTATCCTCGGAATAAGAGGTCTCTGGACGCCCACTCAATTTTTCCTGCAATAGTCTCACAACATCTTCTGCAGTCTGCAACTGGGGACCATGAGGATCCAGCTCTACCTGTCGAATGTGGCGCTTAAGAACCGCACCAGCCCCATCATGTGGTCCCTTACCGTGGCCTGACCCAAAGAAACTCCAAATACAATTGCATCCACCCGTGAGCTCGGGATAGCGACTTACAAAATACCAGGATATTCGGGACTTGAATTGGGATGCACACCCGTCCGACCAAATCCAGTGATTCTTAGGCTTCAAACCACTTTCCTCCAAGCTATCCCAGTGAAGCATTAGGCAATGCTCGACAAAGTAACTGTCGTGTTTTCTGTCATCTGAAAGGTAGAAATGATACTTCACCAATGTCTTAGAACTGTCGTCATTTGGGTCAGGGTTAGGATTCCTCATGAATGAGATGTGCACCAGAATTGTGACTTGGTAACTATGCCAGTGCATAGACTGAACCTCGTTTTGTATCTGAAATGAATAATTCTCAGCAAAATCTACAACAGATACTATTGTGTCTTCTAGAAAATTTTCCAAACATTGCCTAAATTGGCGATCCTCCCATCTTGCCACAAAACTGTGTTGCACAAAAAATTGCAACTTAGGCTTGAAGTAAGCTAAAAATTCAGCAGAAGTAGTATCTTTATATACCAGTTGTAGCTTCCTCCGGGGCTCTCCTTTCTTCGTGACTATATCCACCATTTCGAAGCACTTCCATTGTACCCTTTTCTCGGGTAGCCCTTCCTCCTCCAAGGGGCACAGTGGAAGCAAATCAATTCCGCACGCATCACACTGAGCATACACACAGTTCCTCTTGTGCCACTCACAGAACTCATCCTTTGGGCATAATATAGCCTCTTGTAATTCAGTGGTCCCAACATACGTTAGCAGTGACCCTTTACAGCATTGGCAGTCGTCGTTTCCTTCAGGCCGGCAAACCTCATCGCAAAAACAGAAGCAAATTAAAGTGTTGTGCATACCTGACCTCAATCGCATATTGTTGAAGCCCTGCCTCAGCTCGTCCATCTCCACATGATAAATGCAGCAACAAACATTTCGTTCCTTCAATCTTTTTACATACCAGGGCCTCAAGGAATCAAACATCCTCTTACCTATAATGACGGTAGGGTTGCAAGCATGGAATCTCAAGAAAAATGCCATCTACACAGTACAACCACATAATTAGAATCTGCCCACGTCTAAACCGGCAGTGGCTCCAGAACTCCCATGTGTGACCGCAAAAGTGTACTAATTTGAACCAAAACCGTGAAGCCCTGGTCACTGTTCCATGAAATTCATTGTAGTTCCACTTACTGTTCGCAGTTGTCAATGAACTTCATTGCATTGTCACGTACTACACACAGCACTCACTGAACTGAATTGTAGTTTCACCTAATGTATGCAGTACTCTCTGAACTTCATTGTAGTTTCACCTAATGTATGCAGTACTCTCTGAACTTCATTGTAGTTTCACCTACTATACGCAGCTCTCATTGAATTTCATTCTAGTTTCACCTAATATAAACAGATCTCCCGCTGTGATCCCGTAATCATCCCCTGAACAACCTGAAATTGCTAAAGCACTCATCAAAAATCACTGAAGTATCCAACAAGGGTTAATATCATTCTACTAAGGTCCCTGCGTACTCCCCAAACCCTACCCGAACTTAAGAAGTAGTTCCAATCATTGACAGAGAAGTCAAAGAACTACACCCCAAATCAGCTAATGTACCCTAAACTTTCCTATCAATCACTAAGCGTCCTCTAGAGCACCTGAAGTTAACCCCAAACCCCAATACAGTTCACCCGCAGTTGCATACACCCCGTTGCAGTTCCACCATGATCTCTTCAATCCTCTTGAATATCAAGGGAAGTCCTTCAGCCAATTACTGAAGTACATGAGTTACTCATAGCAATTCACGGGAGTACACTCCATAATTAATCAAATTTCTAACTGTACAGTCACGAATCTGTAACACGGCCTTGGAGTTCATTTGTATGTACATTCTCCATTGCTTCTATTGCATTCCAGTCTGAGTCACTCAAACAATGAATTGAGTTTCCCAGCACTAGATTGCTTCGGAGACAACTACCCCAGGCCCAAACACTGACCCTGCACTTCCTATATGAATCCAAGGGTACGTGTAAGATTGTTGACCTTAAGTTCTGTGTTAGCCAAAGTATTGTTCAAAATCACCTATGTAGTTGCAAACCCTAAGCACGGGCAAATGATGGTCCACATTACCCTAACTCCAAAGTAAGTAAGAACCCTAAACCCTAAATCTTGAATTATCATAGATGTTTGAAAATTGCATATACGCCTGCAAACCTCAAGCAAGAAATCATGAGGGGCAGAAACAACCCTAAGCCCTAAAGCAATGAATCCTAAGGCGAAGGAAAATGCAGATCAGCTAATGGCGACAGCAGCCACAGTGTTGCCAAAGACCTACAATCCTCACCTGAGTTTCTAGCAAGTATTGCGCTGACTTCTCTTTGTACAGCCTTCCCCCAATTTGCTTCTTCGCCATTTCTTTTCGGTTTGGGCTCATCCTCGTCTGTGATATCCACCATGAGATCACAGCATTCTTTGTTTTTGTACTGAGGACGTCCACCCGAACCTTCCGCACCGATAGCACCCAGTGGAACTTCTCGGCCGAGTCCATCTTGCACCGTCTAGAAATTGCAGCTGACACATTTCGGTGGTGAACACCAAGTAATCGTGCCTTCTTCCGCATTGAGCCGCCTCTCCCCGAACCTACCACTGCTGTCAAGATGGCGTGCTTTGTTACGAGCTAGGCCCTGCTCTTCGACTGCTTAACCTCGTCAAGGGATTGCACCAGCCCAGACAATATTTCCTGTTGTTCAACGCTTCCCATCCGCAGCTCTTTTGGCAAGACAGAATTTGAAAGAGGGTGTTCCCACACTTTGCGTAAAACTAACTCCCTCGCCTTCTGACTGGGAAACTGGCTTATCTCTTTTGTCATTGAAGCTATAATTGCAGATGCATCCCTTCTAACATCTCTATCCCTTGTAGAGCATTCTACAGCACTTGACCCAGTACTTGAAGAGCATCGTGGTAATCGACTTGCCTCTCTACCCTGAGCCACCCTCTCTTCTACCTCTCTGATTCTCTTCCGAATTCGACTCAACCTCTGCCGTTCTCTATCCCTAGCCCTCTTCTCTTCTAAGTTTCTCTCTCGATCTTGCGGCCCTACTCTAACGACTCCGCTGCGTCTTTGGGCATCCCGAGCATTAGCCATCTGCCAACCCTTTCTTACCACGCGCATCACAAAGCCCAAACCCTACCCTAAAACCTTCACAAAAATGAGCACTTGCGTCACAGAGCAATCGCACGCAACAATCGAAGAGAGAAACTTTGGTATCGCTAATCCCTGAACCCTAACCCATGTGCTAAACCCAAAGCCCTGAATGCGATTTGTCCAAGGCAAGATGAAGACCACGTGCAGTTTGCTGACTCATCTCGGCCACGTCACCTTCGGAGTCCTGTAAGTGCCTGAAGTCCAGGGAACTGAATGTTTCCACCAACCTCCATTCTTGTGTAATGTTCCATTGAGAAACACACCTATGTGTACACTATAAGAAAACCCCGTTTTTGCTGTCGTTGGACTGAAACATGCCATGTTTGCTGCGATGTCACGCGTTAAGCAGTGAACGGATGCAAAAGAGTGAATTTGATTTGATGTTGCAAAAAACGTATGAGATTAAGTTGGAAAACAAGTAGATGTCACCGTAGACAAAGATGTTTTTAACGATGTTTAAAAAAACAAGCTCATGTTTTGTTGTGACATCTCAACAAACATAGACTGCCACGTCAGCATGAAGTCCATTTTCATTATAGATAAATTACTAAAAATTATTACGGTCAATGGAAAAATATTGACTTTATATAAAAAATTTAGGAAAAAGGCAGTGACCTGGCATGCTTTCCAAAAAAAAGGAAAAGGGATGGATGAAAATGGATGTGTTCCATGGATGAAAGCAGATAGTCTTTATACAGGTGGGGAGGTGGAAGAGAGACAATTGATATGGGATATATCAAAAAAAAAATTGTGTTCAAAGTGAAATGTCCACAAAAACGTCGAGATGAATGAAACAACATCCCTATGTTTAAAAAAACATCTCTATGTTTAGAAGAACATGTACCTGTCAAAAACAACATCGACATGTAAACAAGTGAAATAACCATATTCTACTTATCCCATATTATTTGTCTTTCCATGGGCAGAGAATGGATATAAATACAATGTCTTTGTCCTTCATTTTTATTAACTTTTAATGAAGTAATTCCTTCATTTGGCCATTAAAAATTCTCTTAATGGTTGATGATAAGTTTTCTTCAATTTTTGTTGAATTTAGAAAAAAAATTTGTTCATTTCATTTTTTTAATTTTTATTAAATTTTTATTGATATTGCCTTGTAGGTAGGGTATGTAGCAATTGATGTTTGAAAAAACGTGTAATTTGACGTTGCAAAAAATGTCTAATTTGACATCTCAAAAAACACCATTAAATTATTCAAATGACACAAAAATGAGCTGACGTGGCCTCCACGTCAGTGACCACGTCACAGTTTTCCAACTCCACGTCACAATTTCCCGCCTCCACATCAGCAACGGCATGGATGAAAAAAAAGATGACATGGCAATGGTTGAGCATGTGGCACTGACATGGCGCTTATGTGGCCTCCACATGTCGACCTCTACAGACCTTGCCAAACATTGTCATGAGCTACATTTTTGGAAAAACATGCCAAAAAATGATGTGTCCTCTGAGATTCGCACATGTTTTTATCCCGTCAAGTTGAACGGATTTTAGGAGACGTCAACGGTGATTCTTTTTCTGTTGAATAAAAACGTAGTGTCCCGTTTTTTGAGACGTCTTCAAAAAGTCCGGTTTCTTATAGTGGTAGGATCCTAAACCAAAGGGATTAGCCAAAAAAAAATCAAAAAATAATATAGTAAGGCTTTGGTAGGGACATTTTAAGATCTATATCATTCCAGATATAAAAAAAGTCCCTAACTCACAAATGCAATACATGAATGATATATGAAACATCAATTTAGAACCCTTATTATGATATCTATGTATTAGAGAGTCCCTTTTCTTACTTATAGAAATCCATGCATATAAAAAAGAAGCTTAAACACATGGTGTTGACACTGTGACAATCCATAATAATCCTTACAAAAGTCCCCCTACACTTCATATAATTCATTTTCTCAAAATTAATTATGTGGTTTCCTAAGCAACCATGTATAGAATGAAGAGTATAAATAATAATTCTAAAAAAACATTTTTTATTATATGCAATAGGGCTTGCAATGAGAAGGGGTCTCTGAAAACGTCATTGTGACAAGGATTTTGGTCCACTCAACCATGCATCTACCCTGTCTGTCATTTAATTTTAGAAATTGGTGGTTCATGTTTCGCGCCCTTTATTTGTCATTTTGGCTTTTTAGGATTCAAGGTTTGCTCTGGGGTTTGGAGATTGCCCAGTCTGTCTTTTCCACTATCTTTGGTTTAGGGTTGATGTTCTGTGTTTGCGAATTAAAGGTGCCGGGTTTAGGATTGTGAGGAAGATGGCGTTGAGTTTAAAGATGAAGTTGTTTTCCCTTGTAGACAACAACCCGTCTGCCTAGTAATATGATACCTACCTAGTAAATGAGTGTCATTGACAATTTTTATGGAAGATACAATAGTAGTATTGACTATATTATTCTGTTAAGTTCTAGTTGTAAGTAGTCATTAGTGGGGGAAAGAAAAGTAAGTTTGAGAGAAATTTAATGTAGGACAAAAATTGTTATAAACTTTTTTTTTTAATCTAAATTACCATATCATCCATTCATATCAAATTAGAATTATAAGTAATGCAAGCCCCTTCTCTACTAACCCAAAGTAGGAAATTATATAATGATAGCGTGTTTTAAAAATAAATAAATTATAATACCCCCCTAAAAAATATTTGGTGTTCGCTTCTATCCCTTTAGTTGTTTTACACACTATCCCCTCTGAGTTCAATGTACATGTCTTCACAATATGCACAATAATATGTAAGATTTATTTTTGCACTATCATGGTAGTATGAAATCATAGTATGAAATAGAATGTAAGAAATATTTTTGCACAATCATGGTAGTATGCAATGGTAGTATGAAATATAATGTCCTTATTGTGTTTACAAACACAATGAATGAAAAAAATGATTGTGCATATCATAGCTAATTATACAAAAACCAAAAAATTGAGCTCATACACCTAAACTCAACCATGCAGTATTGTAACTTATGGAAAAACTAGAAAACAATTGCAATCTTCCACATGAGAGATAAATGCGAGGAGAAATGCATTTCCGTGATTCAAACAATCCCCTATAGTTCTGCATCTACATTGCAAGAGATACACACTTGCAAACACAGAACATCAACCCTAAACCAAAGATAGTGGAAAAGACAGACTGGGCAATCTCCAAACCCCAGAGCAAACCTTGAATCCTAAAAAGCCAAAATGACAAACAGAGGGCCCGAAATAGGAACCACCAATTCCCAAAATTAAATGACAGACACCTAAAATCAACCAACGTCTACCGTAGAAATTAGTAAAGTCTATAAAATTATTCAATACTTTGAATATGCCACTCACAAGGCAGCAACATTTAATACTTTTGGCCCAAAAAAAGAATAAAAAGGACGGTATCCTAGGTCTAGTTTTTTTCTAATTGAACCTATTTTTTTATATCCTATAGTAGTTTGAAGACATGGCATGACATTTTTGTACCCTATAGTATATAAAAACAAATTATAATTTTTATCTCAAATGTTTTTTAGGCACCCTATCATTTGCTCGCACATAGTTTTCTACTGCTATTGCTCACTATCCCCCGAGGGTATATAGTGGCGCAAATAGGATGGCTTTTGAATTGTGGCACAAGTAGGGTCTCCTACCTCAATTATTTTATTTTTTACACCCGCATATCCTTTTGCAATAACATTCAAGTCAAATTTTTAGTATTTGGCTAAGTTTGGCCTTTCCACAACTCTTGACAAGCCTTTGAAATTTAGGATTTTTAAAAATGTCCAAGGGATTTGAGTGATGTAATTCAGTAACGCTAATATGTATTGCTCACCACACAGGTGAAGATGAAACATAGAAAGATCGACATATATCCTGGAACCAGGGGAGATCAAAGAACCACTAACTAACCTTCTAACTACCCTAATGATTGCTAACTAACTCAGTATATTGATGAGTGCCTTATACGGAGGAGTAGATGGACTGTATGTTCAACACTTCCCCTCAGTCCGCTACTCTAATCATTCATAGAGATGAATCTATCTTGAGTAAGTATCGGGTGGAAGCTCCCGATAGACCACCGCATCTGTTAAAACGGGTTGAAGTTCAGAATGGTTGTTTGCTTGCGTCCTCTGTGGTAGTCATTTTGAATTGTTCTTGAATTGTTAGTCGCAATTGACTTCTCATCCCTTGAAATTGTACTTTGCTTAAGGGCTTCATCAGTATATCGGCTATCTGTTGTTGTGAACGCACGAACTCAAGAGAAATCGTTCCCTTCCTGACATGATCCCGTATAAGGTGACAAGTTTTCTCGATGTGTTTTGTCCGACCTTGGTATACAGGGTTTTTTGCCATCTTAAGACAACTCTGATTGTCGCAAAATATGGTAATAGGGTGTATGATGGGTAAGTGGATTTCTTTGAATAAGTTGTGTAACCACATGGCCTCCTTTGTGGCTTCTGCGAGGGCTCTGTATTCAGCTTCTGAACTTGACTGGGCCACTTCGTTTTGCAACTTGCTTTTCCATGATACTTGCGATGTGCCAATGCTCATCAAGTAGCCAGATGTGGATTTTCTCTCGTCTGGATCTCCTAGGTAATCACTATCGGAGTATCCAAACAGATTTATATCTCCCCCTCTTGGATAGTGTATTGCTAGATCTGATGTACCCTTCAAATATCTGAAAATATGGAGTACAACATGAAGATGAGCTTGCCTGGGTGCGGAAGTGAACCTGGTGACAATGCCAACGGCAAATGCAACGTCAGGACGGGTATTTGTAACATGCAATAGCTTTCCAACCCCCATGCGATAATGAACAATGTTGGATTCATCAAGCAAGGGAGAGTCCATGTTGGCAGACAGAGTGTTGTATAAGGTAGCTTCCATGGGAGTTGGTGCATGTAGACAATCGAGCAAGTCCATATCGTCCAGGCATTTGTGAATATATCGTTGGTGAGACATCATGATTCCGTCACTACTGTACAGGAAGTCGACACCGAGATAGAGTGACATGTTGCCAAGGATAGTCATAGCGAACTCCTTGCAGAGTTGTTCCTAGATCGTAGCAATCTTCAAGGCGTGGTTGCCTGTCAACATGAGGTCATCCACGTAGATGACTAGTAGAATGATTGAGTCTTTGTCGTGAAACACATATAGACTGGGGTCGGCCAAACAGGGAGACAATCCAATTGATATGAGATAGGTATTAATTCTCTCGTGCCAGACACGTGAGGACTGTCGCAAGCCATAAAGGGCTTTATGTAATCGACAGACAAGATGCTCTTGGCCAGGTTGAATGAAGCCAGGCGGTTGTTTGACGAACAACGTCTCAGTGATAGTGCCGTTGAGAAAAGCAGTCTTCACATCAAGGTGGAAGAGAGGCCAGCAGTACATAGCGGCAAGGCAAACGATTGTACGCATGGTAGACCACTTGACAACAATTGAGAAAGTTTCCTGAAAATCAAATCCCATGTGCTGTTGATCTCCTTGTGCAACCAAGCGTGCCTTGTGTTTTGGACTTGAGGAAGCTGTGCCTGACTTAAGCTTGTAGGTCCATTTGACAGCAATGGCCGTGTGGCTAGGTGGAAGCTGAACCAGAGACCAAGTGTGGTTGGCGCGAATGGAAGCCATCTCTTGCTCCATAGCAGCTTGCCAATTGGGATCGGTGGCAGCGTCTTTATAGAAAAGGGGCTCCTCAAAGGCCGTGACACAAGCATGTATGTAGTGTGGTTCAGTAAATGCCATGAAGCAAGCTCGGATATCACCAAGGAACTTGGCCTGAGTTGCATAGTCGAGCAGCTTGGAGCTTGGGCAACGAACTCTACAGGATCTCTTTAAAGTGGGAGGATTTGGCGTAAGGTGTTGCTCTGGAATATTGCTATGCGATGACATAAGCAAGTCTAATGTCGGTGAAGCCGGGACAGGTGGGCCGGCGTGTTCCCCATGCACTGTAGTAGTGTCAGCTCCTTGATCGTAGAGATCAGACGGTGATGGGGCGATGAATCCTGCAGAGGCCGATGTTGAAAGTATTGGGTCGAAATTTTGAGGATTTTGCTCTGGAGAAGTTGGGGTGTTATGTCTGGGAACTGGACTAGCGCATTGGGATGGTAATGGGGGTACTGTAATAACTGGATCCAAAACTTCCAATATAACTGAGCGGTCGGGAGGAGCTTCGAGAGAGACGCTTGGTCTGGCAGGCTCGTTGGAAGGAGAGCTATGCCAAAAACGATCTTCAGCAAATTGCACGTCGCTGCTAACCAGGATGCTTCGTGACGACAGGTGATAAAATCGATAGCCCTTTGTGCAATCAGAGTAGCTGATGAAGATACACTTGATGCTGTGGTCGTCTAATTTGTGTCGCTTCTCCTTGGGAACATGTACAAAAGCAAGGCACCCAAAAATGCGAAGGTGGTGGAGCTCAGGGACAGTTTTGTACATCTGTTGAAGGGGACTGATGCCGGAGTTTGCTCGTGTCGAAGAACAATTTGTCAGGTAGTTAGCGGTAGAGATGGCTTCTGACCAGAGGAAAGGTGGTGTACGTGCTTCTGAGACCATGGCACGTGCTTTGTCCAATAGGGTGCGATTCTTGCGCTCACTGACTCCATTTTGATGTGGATTGTAGGCTTGAGTGAGCTCCTGATGGATACCTGCTATTTGGAGAACTCGTTGAAATTCCAAAGACAAGTATTTGCCTCCTCTATCGCTGTGGAGTGTCTGTATTTTGGATCCTAACGCCAGCTCCACTATGGCCTTAAGCTGCTGAAAATATTTGAGCGTGTCTGATTTTTGGCGAATGAAGTAAATCCAGGTGAAACGTGAAAAATCGTCGGTAAATGTCATCATGTATGAATTGCCTCCAAGCGATGCGGGTTGAATCAGACCGCAAAGGTCAGAGTGGATTAGCTGAAGTGGAGACTTGGCGCGTCGAGATGCGGTCTTTGGAGCGGTAGTGCGTACTTGCTTCTCCGTTGCACAGCTATCGCAAAGGTCGTGGGAGCTGGTAATGAGGATTACTCCTTTTGCAACATTATGTGATCCCATTGACTGTATGCTATGGAAGTTGAGATGTCTGAGCCTTTGGTGCCAGAGGTGTGCGATAGACGTTGATGCTACTGCACATATGTGAAACTTGGGATCCGGTACAATGTACCTGTAGAGTCCCGTTTTGGGGTCACGATGGCCACGTCCCACAACATATTCTTCCCTTGATAGACAAGACATTCTTTATTGTCAAACACCACGGTCAAGCCCAAGTCTGCTATGGCTCCAACGGAAAGAAGATTAAAAGAAAGGCCAGGCACAAAGTAGACGTCATTTATATTTATTTCATGGTTGTTGCCAAGATTCACAATACGCCTTTTCTCTGTACGAGTAGGAGTTGCTTTCCAGCAGTCTGCACCATGGCAGAACTTGAAGAGATCTCTAAACTGGAAAATTGCTTGGGATCGCCACTCACGTGCTGGGAGCATCCGGAATCAAGAATCCACGCTGCTTCAGGTGCGGGATCGCTGATAGTTTTGTAGTAGCTGTCGTGGAAGGGGTGCTCCCATGTTGGATCAGGTTCGTTGATGTCTTCGATGAGGATGTTGGTATGGAACGTAGGACCGGAGTGTCCCTTCCCTGTGGCGTGACTGTTGGATTGGCGGGCGTGTGCTCGTCTTACGAGCTCCCTAGCAAATTCGTGACAATCTTGTAGAAAATGTCCCTCGCCCCTACACCAGTTACAAACGCGAGATGGTGCAGTATAAGGATGGTGTGGTGGTCGGAACGGACTCACCAATGGATACCTCGGGGCTGAGTGGTAGGGTCGATAGTTTGCTCCAGCTGGTCTGTATACTGGCCGTTGGAAGCGTGTTGCCAATGCTTCGGTGTGCTGTACTGCTCCAACCGATTGGCGAAACTGCATGCATTGCTCGTGTTGGAGTAGCAATGTGGTGAGCTTCTCAAGGCTTGGCATGGTGGTGTGTGTGCTCACCTGGTTGTACACAACCTCGTAGCTTGGTGGCAGGGTGTTGAGCATGCGCTCCACCATATCAGTTTCGGAGGTTGTATGCCCAACGCCTTTGAGCTGCAGCTTGGTGTCTTGAATTTTTCGGATGTAGTCGTTTACAGACCCTCCTTCTGGTAACTTGATGGAATTTAGTTTATCCAACAACATTAGTCTTGATGCATTGTTAGTCCTTTCAAAACACTCTTTCAACGTGTCCCATGCTACTAAGGGGTCACTGATCTCAGAGAGTTGATTGAAGATGGATTCACCGCAAGACATGGTGATGGAATACATGGCTTTAGCTCTGCCTCTAGATGTTTCCTCTGACTCGTTAATTACTAGTCGGTTGTTTCCTGCAGGGTCTACGTACTTCCAAGTGTTCTCTTTCATTAAGAGTAGCCTACAACAAGTTTTCCATGTCTGGTAATTTTCTGCAGTGAGTTTGTGTGCTTCGGCTAAAATGTCTCTTGTCGACATAACTTCTTGCGGTGGGAAGCGGAATACGGTAGAATGAGTTTGTAATTGGAAAGCTATTATAGAGACTGAGGGCTAAATGATTTTATTTCTTGTTCCGTTGATGGTCCTTCTTGGATCCTTGGGTTATAGACTTCGAAAGTGGGACCTGTATGTAAGCGTTCTGCAGGTTACGTGCATATATTTTGATCTGTGATTGTTTTGCTATTTTCTCTACGCTAAGCATGTCTCTATCTCGTATCTATTCTCTCTACACACATCGGACTAACTTGCATGTTTCGTTTATCTTGTGTCTATTCTCTCTGCACACAGCGGACTAATTCTTCAAAATAACAGACTATCTTGCGAGCTACTCGTTCAATCATGCATGAATGCTACTTCCTTCTTTCTCTCGATCAAATTGTTCTAAGAAAAAAATGCGAAGATTGTCCCCTCGGGGCTCTGATACCATGATGTAATTCAGTAATGCTAATATGTATTGCTCACCACACAAGTGAAGATGAAACACAGAAAGATCGACATATATCCTGGAACCAGGGGAGATCAAAGAACCACTAACTAACCTTCTAACTACCCTAATGATTGCTAACTAACTCAGTATATTGATGAGTGCCTTATATGGAGGAGTAGATGGACTGTATGTTCAACATTGAGACATAACAAAGTTGTGTTATAAAATTTAGTTTCTTCAATCTTTTTGGTGTTTGCATGAAAAGATAAGATGTTAGTTGTTTACTTCTTGACAACCCCTTCCTCAATGGCTAGTGGTTCCCCCCTCCTCTCACAAGGTTATAGTTGCAAACTTTTATTTGTTAGGCCTTGTTTTTTCTTTAATTAGTATATAATCAAATTTTGAAAAATGCTAATGGATCTCTTTTAAGATGGGATTTGGAGGAATTTCCTTTAAAAATTCACAAATAATTAAATTAAAAAAAAGGATAATTATAAAATTTTATTTTCATAACACAAATTCAAAATTTTCAAATTTGATCATCCTTGGTAAATAATGTGTTCTAACATCTCCCCTGGGTGAAAAAATTGGATATGATGAAAACAATTGGTATGAAGAGGACAAGCTAAGTTGTGATCTCAATTCTATTTATTGGCTCTGTCCTTTAGACAGAGACTATGGCAACGACTCCACATCGACTTGGGTTTCTGAATTCCAAAGTCCAAATCTTATTTACAACCGCGTTCACACTACATGATGACGGGGTCCAGATTTTTAGTGCCAAACACGGATAAGCTAGACCCTAGCAGCATGATTGCCATTTCCAGTGTTTTTTCCTCATGTTTATCGATTTGTTGGGCGAGTCTTGATTTTCTTCTTTTTGAAGGAAATTTTTTCTCACATTGCCAACAAGGATTGCATGCAAGTGAAATGTGTGTGTTGTTTGCTTTATAAGTGTGTGGTTCGTATGTTTCTGTAGGTATCTTTTCTTTGTCTAGTTGTGGTCTGAATTTGGGCACTTAAGGTACTTGGAATGAGCGTTCATTTGTCATATTTTGAGCTTGTTGTACTGTTGTTTCTGCTACAAATCACTCTTGCAAACTTGAAATTGATGATGAGAACCAAATAGGAAACCTTTATGAACTGGATCACTGCATATAGAGAAGGGAAATGTGAAATTGCAAGCGAATTAGACATGAAGGATTTGATCTACTCACCTTAATAAAAGAGATTTTGGGACTATGTTGGTATGATTTTCATGCAAATCCCTTCATCTTGGGCTCTTGATTGGGTAGTTGTAAGTGACTTTAGATTTTGCTACCAAACGAGATTTTCTCCTAAGAAATGATCTTAGGCTACCTTCATCAAGAAAATTGGATAAGGTGGTCATGGATGATGATGGAAAATGAACAAATTACTACAACCTTGATTTTGAATCTTTAGGTAATCATGTTGCCATACTTGTTTAGTGGCCTGACAGTGTGTATCTTGTAGTACTATTCTATCCAGTCTTCTGATGAGTTGTCTTGGAGTTTAATCAAAATAAAAGCTTTGCCTACTTCTGTTTGGGATCTTGGGTTAATGTTGAATTTTTCACTATGCTTCTTGTATTTTGCTTAAATGTGTGCTTCATGTTAGAGAGCTTGTGGGTTGTCTTAAAACGTCATTGCAGGTGATAGGAGGCTTGCCACATGGAGAAGTCTTTACATCCCAGATTCTCGTGCAAGCACATCAGAGGCAAAATACAACAAATTGGTACAGGCTTTTAAAGCTTCAAAGGTTGCTCGTGTTAGAGGGGCTAAGCAAGTAACTAACCAGCGGCTAGACATGTTGAGTCATAAGTCCACAAAGGATTGTGTGGAAGCTTTCCAAACCACGCATTTTGATGTGGGTCTATTTATGATTTCTAGGTAAGATTGAAAGTGGTCCTTGAACGGGAATGCGTTGACGTGCTCTTTGACGTGTTATGGTACAAGGTAGATGGTTAGGTGGCCTTTTGCTGCATGACATTTAGCTTTTACCTTGCACCAAACTCATTGAAATCTACATGCACCGATATCATTGATAGTATTTATCTAATGCCTTGGTTATGAAATATAGTGAGCTTTTGAGTCCTTTATCCCACAAATCCTTCTTTGTATCATATCATTGTTATCATGACACTTAGAAGGCTTACTTAGTTCAAGCATGCCAATTGTGTAGTGTGATTGTGACTGTTGACAATATTAGTGTAGGATTGCAAATCAACTATGATGTCTCCTTGAGCTTAGCCATTGTGCTCCTGATTGACAATTCATTTTCAAATAGAACGCTTTGGATAGAAGATTGGATTGCTTAGATGTTGAAAATCCTCTCCAATCCAATTCTCTGGACATGTGTGAGGGAAATGGAAAAAAATGGTCTCAACGCTTTGAAGAATCAACACCATTACCAACAGGTTTAGAAGGTTTGTAGGTTGGGATTGTGATAAAGCATGACAAGTATAAAGATATTTCCCCTGAGTTAGTGGAGTATCAATTGAAAACGCCTATCTTCTTTAGGCTAAGGTGAGTTCAGTTTTTTGTTGTCACTAGATCAATCCGTGTCTCCGAAGGTTCACTTTTTAATGCATAGGAATTTTATAAGATGCATTTATACAAAGTTTGCAGACAAAAGTAACCATGTTGACCTATTGGTTACCAACAGAAATGATCTTCACAAAGTTGGTATGATTTTTACGGAACTTCTTGAAAACGACGCACCAACGGTTGTGATATTTTTTGAGTTTTACCCGCTATTTCCTTTTATTCCTATATTGAACCAGTTTTTCAAGTTCTTTGCAATTTATTGAATAAATTGCTTCATCTTTTTTTCTAAATTAATATCTTTACATGGCTGTGTCACGATTTAACTAATGGATTTGCTTCCCTAAATAGGAGTCTGCACTTGCAAGTGGGTACTATGAGTTGCTATCAGTGCTCCATATTTTAGGGATGCTGGCAATCCAACAAGCTAATGTGTATTTGACACCGAGATAGCTAGCCAATGGGTACTCTTGGTATAGTGTATCTGATGGTAATTCCTACTAGCTTTGCCACTTTTTGCATTGCAATTGCAGTAGCATTTATTTCAATTTTAGTTTCGCCTGCAATTGTAATAGAAAAGGGTCACCATTATTATTCTGCACACACAAGCTATCACATCAAGAGGGTTGAATGTTGTACCTAATTTATGCCAATGGGTTCTTTGTCTATCAGTATTTGAATATTTTCATATTTGTATTCTTGCAAGAGAGGGATTTGATGAGTTGCTAGAGGATTTGATTGAATTGGGCAGTCTTTATGGTTCATGGATTTTGTTGTCTATCCAAGGGGAGAGATTAAGTAGTGGTTTTCAAACATAGAAAGTTCTTGTGTCCATCTAAGATTTTAGTGGACTTGTGACGTATTATAGGCATAGTGACATTTTAAGATGGTCAAGAGGGCTTTTAAATTATTCAATCAATGAGCGCTACCCTAAGGATTATATTGATGATTGTATTGAGGAGTATATGAAAAGATATATGGAAATTATGCAATTCTATTTGGAGTAGTTACGCTTGCGATTATCCGCCTATTGTGATATTTTAACCAAACGTGTGTTTTGAATAGAAAAAAAGAGGAACGCCATCGAGATCTTGCAGAAAGCTGCAACATATCATGTTTTGATCTAGCATATGATTAGAATATCAATTAGTATTCTTGTATTTGAAGAATTTTTTAATAATAATCAAGTAGATTCCTTAAGTTTTATAAACTTGTGTCTGTTTGCAGGGTACAAGGTTCTTGTGGGTTGTAATAATCAACAAAATAATATTTTATTGGTCTGTATATTTTGAATATTGTTGGTGAGGCAGATTGTTGGATTGTATTAGCTCTAGCAGTTGTTTTTGCATGGTAGTGATACAACTTTGTCTAAATTCAAAATCTTAGTAAGAAAATAATAATTCTTTAAAAACGTCATAGTTATCATGTTGTTTGGAGTAGTTGGAGTATTCATTTCTTTTGCAATTATTTGACTTATATTTGAATTTGAATTCAATGATTTGTTTTATCAATTTAACATCTTTTTTTATTTTGTTTTGCAAGTTTATTTGTATATTTTCACATTTGTATATTTGTACTGTAGTGACATTGTATAGGTTTGTACAATTTGTGAAAAAAATTGTATCAAAAAAATTTGTTTAGAAAAATTTGATTTGTTAATTTTTTTTTATATAAATTATATGTATATATTAGATGAAAAATTAGATGTTATATTCTTTGATACAATATAGGCTACATAATAATCTAAAAGATTGTTTATTGGATTTAATTGCATATTTACTATAATACATCTAACTATCATCAAATTTATAAATAAATGTAATACATTTTTTAAAACAATGCTTAGCAATGTAAAATTTGATCAGCAGAATTAAATGAATCTTTTTCTAATGATTTACACAATGGAGTAGTTTGAAATAAAATCAATATGTAGAAAGCATATCAATGACTTGTTGGAGAATTGTGGGGTGATTTTTCTACAATTAATTGGATATCTAATTATTTGAAAAAAGAAATTAGTGTTTGGGATAAAGAAAAGAAAATAATATTTATTATATTTGGTAGGAAATTTAGCAATGAAATAATGTATATAGCCTCTAGAAATACTCATTTTGAACCAATTGAAGTATTAGGTGGTTCTACATATCAATCAAAACAATATAAAATAATGTTATAGATTTGGATTCACAATATAAAGAGATTAAATACAAAGGAATCATCAAAAAAACAAATGCAAATTCAATGGAATTAACAACAAAAAATAGATTCAATACCAAATTCAATTACTTAGACAATTTGCAAATTAATCAATTAAAATTTAATCTTGTATTTGAAAATCCTATTAAAATCAATAAATGGTACAATATAAATCATGAAACAAACAAATCTTAAAAGATATATTAGTCAATTGAAATGAATTAAAAAACGACAAATTTATTGAGAAATTTATGTTCAACTGATATAGAAATAGTATAATTATTTAGGTCTTTATATAAAAATGTCTTTATGTCTTTATATAAGAACTTTAATGTTTATTATTCAATAAATAATTAAATATAATAATTTATTAAAATTAAAAAATAAATTAAATTAATACAAACATTTTGCAAATCTTGATAGTAAAATATATTATATAATATAGAAATTGGTCTTATACAAACTAGAAAGAATTCAATTTTTATTTTTGAAATAATTTTAAATGATCTTAAGAATAGTAATTTCAAAAATAAAGCAAATCATTTTTTGGAACTTTTTAAAAATAGTAAACTAACATATAATCAAGTTAGAATATATTTACAATATAAAAAATATTAAGAAAAAATTATATAGAAAAAATTACATAATTCTATAGTATAAAAACATTTTTCATTACAGACAATGTTTTACAAATACAAATACAAACTAAAGTAGTTAAAACTAAACTTCAAATTAATTCAATGATGTCAAAAGAAAATTATTTAAGTATAAATAAGATAGTCAATAAATAAGACTAAGACTTTGAAACATAAAAAAATTATAAATTATAAATTATAAATTATAAATTATAAATTGAAAAATTATAAATTTTATTTATAAATCATTTAATTATTAAAAAATGACAATTTCTTTTTCAAAATCAATATTAATAATTAGAAAACATTCTATTCATTTTAATGAACAAATAAATGATGCACAAAATGTGTGTAATGCATTTCAATGATTATTATTTTTTAAATTTCTAGCCCATTAACACTTATATTCATATTGCAACAAACAATCAAATCTTTATTACAATGTAATTTTACTTTATAAATAAATTAGTCATTGAATGTTTAAAATCAGTATCTTAATTTAATTAAGAAAAAGGAATCCCACCATATTTTGTATATAACAATATTTGTAGAAATTTTATTATATTTCTAGAAATAAAATTTTATTATAATTATTGTAAGTTTTCTCAACAAACTTTTGTGCCTAATATTGGTATATCGGTTGCACCTAATGAAGAATATCATCCTAAAGATCTTTGAATATAATCATAGTGAAAGAACTTAACAGTTTTACAACATTTTTTTTATCATCCTTATAATGAAAAAATATAAAGTAATTTCTCTTATCATGAAATACCAAAATTATGGAGTATACGGCATAGAATTCATGATTTTACTACAAATGTTCAAAATATTTTTTTGCAAAGTGACATAAAATTTTACAATATTACATGGTTGAATTTTTTTCACTGATTTTTTAGTATCAATTTACAATCAACTAATGTAAATAGTTTTAACACTTGCCACCTAAAACAAAATCATGTTTATCAATTTTCTCGCTATTAACTTTTGTCAAAATATTTCTGCTTAATTTCCCCTCTATCTACTATCATTCTATCAATAAACTAATACTGCTATTTACCTCGGACAGGGCCTTACGGTCACACCCTTCTTGTTACGTACCCAAGGGATACATTTCAGAGAGAAAGTATACGCATTAGGTACATGAGGGCGGAACTGGAATTGGAGTTTAGGTTCAAGTTTACTCCTATTTCGGGACCCTCATCAAACTCACGCCAGGGACCCGTCTTTTCCTTGTTCCTTGTTGTGTTGTAGGAAATGGGAGTACCTCCCGCGCAGAGCTTTTCAGAAGTCTTTGCCGCAACATCGGCAGTGTCGATCTTAATTGACTTGGCTGCTCTGGTCAGGTCGGGAATGCTCCTGATAGCTCCATCGATCTTGTGTCGGGTGCTTGGGAGTCGAACGTAACCAAGAGCTAGACGTGGATCGAGTGGGAAACTCAAATACTCGTTGCAATTGCAGTCTCCCCAGCTTCAGGTTAAATCTAATTGCACAGACTATGGAGGGTTCTTGCTTGCTCTCGATGTAGGGTGTGTGTTTCTCAACAGCAGTGGCCCTGGGTTGTCGATTCTGGTCTGTGCTCACGAGTGGTTTGTCGGTAAAAGCTAGCGCTCGCAGTTTGACCATTAGGGTTTTCGTTTCATAATTACTGAGCAACTCTTTCTGAACTAATTGAAGAATCTACCAAGACGTTGGCATGATTTCGTTGTTCTCCGAATGAAGGCGTGTTTGGTTTGTTTTTGAGGGCCGGCTGTCCAGAGCGGAACGGCGCGTACATACGGCCGGTTTTGTCGTTTCCTCTGTTGCTTTCGTATGTTTGGTGCTCCGTTTGTCCGTATAGTTCAGTAATTTCAGTAATCTAGCGTTGTGCCTTGCTTATACTTGAAGTCATTCCACGCGTTGAATGTTCAGGTGAAGAGCGGCACACTTTCAGTTCCAGGAGTTCGAATTCTCGCCATTCAGCGGCTGGGTGCTGGTGCTTCCGTGAGCGTTGTCCGAGTTCGACTGTGTTTCAGCAAGTTACGCGAGTAGTAAAGACGTGCCCTGGAATTTTGAACTGATTTGACTTGCACTCCAGTCGCGGATGTCGAGCTTCTCTAGGTTTCGCATAGGATAACCCTCGAGGGGGATTATCCCAAACAGAAGTTTGTAGAATTAGTAAGGCATCTACCCCTTTTACAGCCGCTTTACAGTATAATGTGTTGTAGTAGTGTGTGGTAATGCTTGAATCTGTGGCTCTACATCAAAACCTTCTTGAATCCATTATCGTATGCATGCCCCAGTTAGGTTCATGAACAGTCTTGATCTCGCCTCGAGGGAATGGGATGGTTTTTAATCAGTCCATGGTCCATGCTCAAGATCCCCTCTTCAGGACCATGATTCTGTCAGTAGCCTTCGACTGAAGACCAGTCCGCATCGTGTAAGTGCATGGTCCCTGACCCATTTAATAATTTGAGTGTCTCTTTTGCAAACAGAGGCGAGGTTTGCTGATACACTTGGACGTCTTCCTATATTAGCTTACTCGTTGACCGTGGTTGTGCAGGAGGTAATGCCAAATGCCATCCATGCTTAGCACTGCACGACAGAAGTCTCCCGACGCTTTGGCCTCGGCAAAGTCTCCGTCTGGGGAAAGTTGTTAAGCCTGGGTGCAAATATTTGGATCGCTGTTAGAACTGTAACTGGTTATGCAGTCAGTTTTTGGTGTGTTCGTCATCCCAGGCAAGTGCATTCGTCCCAATGAAGGAGATGGCAGGAGGGGCAGCGTGTGCGTCTTCTGTTCATGGTATCTTCCAGGTCCCTCAAACAAGTAATTGAACATTTGGAGATCCCGCCTCCGGCTCCCGTCTAAACAAGATCGGGCGGATCGAGCGACCTGCTATCCCTAATGAATCCGAAGGCTCAAGGCATGGACGACTCCGAAGATTTCCTGTTTTTCAGACCGTGGCATGAATGGGAGGAGCCCCAGCTCCAGCTCCCGGGTTCGGTGACAGCGAGCATGACAGTCGCCTCCATTTCGCCGGCTGCCCCTGTCTCTGTCCATGATCCCCACTGGGACTTCTCCATTGACGACAATTCCACCGCAGTGATGGCTGCACCATCATCACGGCTCTCTCTTGGCTGGGAGGCCCCTCCGCTCTCACCTTCCATTCTTGTAGTTGAAGGGGACATGCCCTCCATGAGTTCAGGCAAGGGGCCGTCCAGTTCCCCAGAAGTCCCAACAACAGGTAAAGCTTACATCAGTTATCACTGTAATCTGGAATGGTTTGCACGTACAAGCACTTTCATTGGAATTGATTAAATGATGCTATAATTGACTACATAGGTTTCAAGTTGAGTTATTGTGGTGTTATTTTGTTTCCTTTGCTATTTCAAGAGATTCTGCTATCTATTGGTAGTTGAATAGGTGGTTTCAAGTGATGGGTGTAAACTTCAAGGGGTCATATAAGTTTGGAGATTGGTAATGTATCAATTGCTTTGGGTACAAAGTACTTTTAGTCTCTCAAGTTTTGTGAATCGTTGAGGTTCAAACCAATATGCATAGATGCCAATCAAGCACGGAAACCTCTTAGTTCAATATGGCGCTAGCAACTGTAAATGTTTTCTCCTTCATTGCTAAAGCTTTTAGTTCGTAATTCTTTGCATGCAGAAATTCTTCTCTATTGCACGGACGAACTTCATTCATACTTGGATATTGCTGCTCAATGTTTGGTACATGTGCAAGAGCTGCCTTCTCGGAAATTCAACAATGAGCAGTGCGGATATCTTGTTGCTAAGCTCAAAGCTACTCTAGAAATGGCAAACCCTTTCTTGGGGCCTAACTTAAATGCCCAGATTGAGGTGATAGATAGAACCTCCGAGGACATGACAAGATGCACTGAAGTCCTTAAGCTCTTGCTTGCTTTAGCTCTCAAAATTGAAAGCTTCATTCGAAGTTGTTGCACAAACAAGTGGCTTCAAGCTGCAATGACATTGACAAATACTGCGGAGTATGTTTCATCCTTGGGATTCCATTTGGAGCTTTGTCGAGTTTATTTTAGTACGGGATGGGCAGCAGCTGAGGCCCTAACAGAAACTCAAGTGGACAGCATTGACAGAGAAGAAGTTGAGATTGTCAAAAGGAAGGCCTGGCAGGATGAGCATGTGTTACTTGATAAAGTGATATTGGAATTGCCTTCCTTACAAGGTGATGATAAGGATCTTGCGATTTACTTACTTCAGAGACTCGAAAGAGTCAAGCCGGTTTCAACCTCTCTTTCACCAGAATCACCTTTTTGGAGTGCCTTCGATGATTTGGGTTTTCAGGGACGAATCTTTCAAATGGTTCGCCAAACCGAGTTGTTGGGGAAAGGTGCCTCCGCTACCGTCCACAAGGCCATGTGGTTGGGAACTCCGGTTGCCAAGAAGACGTTTTATGGTCCCGAACATCCCGATTATGTGAGGGAAGCTCAAATCCTTGGAGGGTTGTGTCATCCCAACATCATGTCCATGTTTTGTTGTGCGATGGACAAGCGCAAGTGTTCCATCGTGATGGAGTTGATGGACGAAGATCTCCATTCGTTTATGCAGAGAAGATTGGATGCCAGTCCCTATTCTCCACCCTTCAGTGTTTTCGAGGCAGTGGATGTGATTCTCCAAATCGGTGAAGGTGTCCATTACCTCCACCAAAATGGTATTGTGCACCGAGACTTGAAGTCCTTCAATATTCTTGTCAAAAACGTACTGCCACCAGATCTTGAAGTTCAGTATGTGCTCATTAAAGTCGCTGATTTTGGATTTGCGAAGATCAAGGAAAGCAGCACCAGGTATTCCAATCAAAGCTTCAATATTGGGACCAATCGATGGATGCCTCCTGAGGTTATTAATTTTCATACCAACGATGGACAAACGAGTGCATCCGTGCTTCAATCAAGGCCTAAGTATCCCAAGAAGTCCGATGTGTACAGTTTTGGGATGGTGTGTTATGAGATTTTGACCGGAGACGTTCCTTTCCCACACGAGACTTCCCTCGTCAATATCAAGAAGATGGTATTGAATGGCGAACGTCTCAGTGTACCTGACTATTGTCCTTCAATTTTGAGGGATTTGATTGAAGCATGTTGGGATCCCGAGCCAACTAATCGTCCATCTTTTGCAAGCATTTGCTCGGCACTGAAGCATTTGAAATGTCTATTAATGAATGGTACGTCCCGTGAACTAGAACTTTGAATGATGATGATTTTGTTTTGTCTTTCAATGTTGTATTTTCTTTTCAGAATGAATTCAAGGAGTATTTTGTTGTGGGGTTACATTGACAAGTCCATTTGTTATTTAAGTTTATTTTTTATACCTCTCTTTCCCTCGTGGCTTCTACTACTCATGCAGTGTTATACTCTATTGACTGAAGTATAATATAGTTCAGTCTTATTTGTTTACTCCAGGTTTCGAGTCCCATGAAGATTCCCACGTCAAGATTGGTGAACCGTTGCCAATGTCACCAGAAATCACCCCATTTGAAGCTCCAACAAGAGAAAGGGTAGTGCGAAAGAGGCCAGTCCAAGGAGGGCTGGTAATGAGTTCTTTTACAGTATGGAGACGTCCTTCGCGTTTTCTCATATCACATGTAGGTGGTCGAAATGGAGCTGTGAAAAACTTCTCATCGTGGTTGCATCAATCATTGATGAGCCACCGCTGGTCGAAATCCAAGTTCCACGTCAAACCCTTTCTTGATGAGGATATCTCATATGGGTCGTTACATGAATTAGCAAGACTTGATGTTGGGCTTGTGGTCGTGACTCCGGATTTTTTCCAAATGAAATGGCCTATGAGAGAGTTGATAAATCTTATGAAAGTTCAGAAGGAGGATCCTGAGGGAAGAATTCGCGTATTGCCATTGTTCTATGAGCTCACGCCTGGTGAACTTAAGCAGGGTCTACATCAAGGAACTTGGGAACAGTACTGGGTTGAACTTTCTGCGGGCAAGCATCCGCTCCAGTTGGAGGAGTGTAGAGATGCAGTTTCGTGGCTTTGCAAGCAAGCAGGTATTCCTTACAACTATAAGACGCGCGCCTATGATAAAACATACATTTATACAATTTTGGCGGTAGTGGACGGTATTCTGCATGCCCAAAGGAGCATTGCAGCAGATCTGCGTTGGGCCATGTCGTCCCTTCTTCAGAGAAACTAAGACATAGTAGAATATTCCTCGATCTGGTCGATCTGTCTTCAAGCATTGCCATCTATACCAGAAAATGTGGATTGATAGTTTTGAAGTCGACTCTCGCATGGATATCTACTAAGCAAACTATAAGCAAGGCAAGCCTGCTAAGCCACAAGGAGCACAGAGTGGGCTAGATTTCTTGCTCTTGAAGGAGAACAAGGACACTTGTTTCTCGACTCAGGGGATAGAAAGCAGCAATGTTCCATATGTTTGCGCATGGAGCTTCAGCATCTATCGCCTTCAATTGTTATTGCCCAGATGCAACTCCAGGTGCACCTCCACCTCCACCCAGTGTGTTACCATCTCACGAACAATTACTCTCAACATCATTTTAAGGTTTTTGTACACGAAATGTATCACTGTGATCATCATGAAGTTTGGATAACATGATACATTAGTTATGGTGCTTGTGTTTAGGTCTACAGAAAATGCCTGCAGTTCTTTTATTGCAGTGCAGACATATTTCATTTCATGAAATATCTATATCTATAATACTTAGTATTTTGGTTGCATATGCTCATGTACAGTAATCACATTCCATGTAAAATGTGTGTGTAAGTATTGTTTGATGTGTGATTAATTAGCTTGTACACACACTTTTTGCACGCAAATTTTACAGAACGACTGTTTATTTAGACATGTATGTCAGAACCACCCATAGTCGACTACTTAACTGATTCTGCGCATGTTCTGGAGTAGTGTAAGGCGATGTAGAATTTTTGTCATGTACAAAGATAGAACCATGTGGATTGCAATTTTTTGGGTAATTATATGCCTTGAATTGAAATTACTACAAATTTTAGAAGTCAAAAGTTGGCCTCAACCCATACCCAATGTATAGAGTCTTCCAATTCCAACCATTCAAAAACTACTTTTCCGCTCAAGGGTCATTGCACAAAACACCTGCCGATTTTGTTGCGTTTTGCATAGTACTTATGATTTTTTCGGGAGTACTTTAAAAATAGAAAAATAATTTCTCAAAAATTTGAAAAATATGACTAATGTATATACCTCTAAAATGAAGGTAACCACCAAAGGAAATGCACAAAAAAATTCTCTAAGTAGGAGAACTAGAAAAGTGCCAAATCTCAAGAAAATAGATACTTTGATGTTTTAATTAGTTAAAAATAGGACATAAATTTAAATAAATAAAATAAAAATTGGCCATTTGTAACAACTTTATGGAGATGGTCATTCACCAAAAAAAACACCAAAATAATGTTTTATGTGTTTCAAAATGCAAGCAAAAAGAAGCTCACTTTGTGGATTTCCATACAACATAAAATTAGTTGTTTTTAGAATTCCTTTGGACAAGAGCTAGAAGTCTATTAGAAAACCATCTCTTCCAAATTTCAAATCAAAATTCGTTTTTATGGGTACTAAATAGTACTAAAAAACTCCAAATTGGCAAGTGTGACATATTATTGGGGGCCATTTTTAAATAGTAAAACATTTTTTAAAAATTCCAAAAAATTATACAATGTGTATAATAGTCATCAGTACCTTGTCTATAAATTTTGAATCATTTGGAACCAGATTGCAAGAGTTACAACCAAAAAACTAATCAGCACACAACGTGTGACAGAAAATAGTACAAGTGTTTCGTGCAATGACCCTCAAACATTGTTTCCTACTTTCTTGCTCACTAGTTTGGGACATTTGTCATGACATTATTAATAGTTCCAACCTTGAAAAGGAGAAAAAAACCATTCCAAGCTTTGGTTGAAAATTTGTTCTAGCTTTGGTTGGAAATACTTGCATCCTATAGGTTGGATATGGATTCTTGGTTAGAAATAGGTGGTTTTACCAATGTGAAGTGTTGCAATTTGTCATACCACCATCCGATGGTCTTGTTGTTGCCCCATCATTGCCTCCACTTGCGTCAAAACCAAGTCCTCTACATGTGCCTATACGAAGTCTTGCCTTTAATATTTCAAGTCCATCTCCATCTCTAGCAAGCAATCCTTTTGCTTTTCAAGCTCCAAATCCTTTGCCTTTCAACCCTCTTAGTTCTCCAAGGTCCTTCCTTGCTCACTAAAGTAGCACAAGTATACCTTGAAGTGACAGTTATTCATTGAGAATGAAATGAAATTCCAAAAAATTGGATGAAAAAAAGTATTTCTTGCATTCTTGAGGTCTCTTTGAAATCACCCAAAGGACAAACATTATAGTGTCACATATTTCATGATTAAAAAAATGGGTGTGGATGATTGGATCAATCAAAATGAAGATGATGCAATCAACTATAGATTTGAAATTTTTAATAAATAATTAAATTCTTCTATCATATCTATATCATTGGTTTATATAGAGTATTTTTTCTTCTTTCATTGATATATTACATGTTTTTTCTTAAAGCTTCTTCAATGAATATTTATTGATGAAGTTAACTCTTTTCACAACATTCACCATCTATCTAGTGGATGTTGAAGTGCTTAAGGATTACATGAATTTTATTGCCAAATGATTAAACATTGTTAAACTCAATTTAGCTCTTAAAATTATATTTAAATCTTTATCTTATATTCTCATTACATTAAACTATGTAATCTCTATTAATGGGTAGTTGCAAGAAACACTTCACGGTTCTTGGCCAAAAACGCGTTTTCAGGGCATAGGACTGGAAGTACTATCGATACTACAAGTACTGTGGCGACAATCTCCTCCATTGGTTTCAAATTTCAATTAGGTTGCGATTTCAATAGGTGGCTGGTACAACAATAAGCATATGAAAGCAAGGTGGCATACAAGGATGAGGTCCCACTGCAAAGCGTTTACAAGTACTCAATAGTACTATGGACTGTTGCGGGGTACTACCAAAGGCACTGTCGTTCGAAAATGCTAGAAAATAGCAGAAAAAGGGTCTGTGTTCCTTTTCAATTTAAAAAAATGGGAAAAAAATTCAGAAAATTTCCCCCCCAAAAGACATTTTTATTGACAATGAAAGCCTCTCATTACACCAAAAAATTCCTTAGGAAATTTTTTTCCCTCTCTAGGACTTTTGCGCAAAGGATGGTCACATTGAGCCCTTGTGAGCAACTCTGGTATTCTTTTTTTCACAAAATCTCCTCGTCAATCCTTGTAAGGACCCTAAACCTCCCTCATGTCCAATTTGTGGCTTCCAATTCGCATTTTTGGGTCGAAAATAGGAATAAAAAATCCCAAAATGCCCAAGGTAGACACCCAATCGGGGGCAGCTTAAAAATAGTAAACTAATTTTTCAAAAACTATTTGAAACTTGTCTAACTACCTTCTCTCCAAATTTCACGCCAATCAGACAAAGTATGCAAAAGTTATGAGCCAAAAAGTACCCATCCAAGGGCAAGGACAAGGGAATAAAGAATAGGACAAGTGTTTCTTGCAACTACCGTAATCTGAAAAATCTCTATTAATTTTTCAAAAAGTGAAAATAATTTGATAAATATAATGAAGAAAATCCAAATACTCATTTAAAAGATTCAAGTTAATTGATACAAATAGCAATGAAGGAATTGTCAAAATAATATCAATAGTCTTTTTTTACAACCATAGCAACCTTAACTATATACTTCAAGTCAAATTATCTAATTTATATTATTGTTGAGAAAATTTATTAATATTCATATAATATCATTTATTATCGTTTTACAATATTGATTTATTTACAATTATTGGTGGAAAATTCAAAGTATTGTGATTTTAAAGTGTTGTATATAAAGAGGAGTTTGTCAATTAGAATGTATATTAGAGTGAGTTTTTCATTTATTTGTAAAATTATAAATGAATTAAAAGTTGAACTTGTCAAGCTTAATTCGTAAAGCTCTGTCAATGGTTTGTCCACAGACAAGATAAAATTGTACTATAAAACATAAATTAGTTCTATACCTTTGTTGAAGGTTGTATAAAATGGAACTGTGACACCGTCAAGAATAGGAAGCCTTTTTTTTCATCTAAGTTTCAAAAACTTATTATAAATTTGTTCTAATTTATTTTTTTAATTCACCAAAAATATAATTTGTAGCTGAAGCATTTGAAAATTTCTATGATTAGTCAATATTGTAGTGTCAATTTATCTTGGAAAAAAATTAGTAATGTGAATATCATCACTTTCTCCAAATAATAAACTTTCCAATACTACAAAAATACTGAATTCTTCGCTCTAAATTCCTTAGAATTTTTGTTTGATTGTATTGGGTTTAGTTTAGGAATAGAAAGACAAATAGAAAGACAAATTTTAGTTTGTATAGAAAAAATAATTGAATTTCAATGTTTTCTTGCCCAAAAACGTAGTCTAAAGTCAAACAACTACTATAAAATGGTTTTTTGAGGATTTAGGATTAATTTGTTTGATTCAAATCATTTTCAATAAATAGAAATTTTGAAAAGCTATAAATGAAATGGCCCAAGGTGCATCTTGTATTGGGATGTGAGGACCTTTAACGTTATCATTCTTCAATTGTTTTTCTAAAGTGCACTTGAAATTTAGACTATCTCCACGTTCCGACCTTGACTCTAAATGCCTAAAAAATATATGACAAAGCTAAGATTGTAAAATTAAATACAGTTTCTTCAACATTTTTATGTTTGCATCAAAAGATGAAATGTTTGTAGTTTATTACCAGACAATCGGTAATCTTCCCCTCATCATTTTGCCTACAACATGATTGGAGAGCCTTCGGTATTTTAGACCCAGTTTTGTTTCACAATTTTTTTAACTTTATTTTCCTTACCTTTTTAGGCCATTTTTTGCCTCGGATTTTGTTATACTCATCTTTCCAAAGAATCAACTATTTTTCATTTGTGCCAAACTTTTATAAAATAGAAAAGATATTATGATTTGCATAAAATTAATAATTATCCATATACTATTTAGTATTTATGGGCGGTGTTTTTGAATACACAATCATAGTTACTCTATGTGCTTAAAAACACCACGGCTTCAAGTCAAATTACTAGTATCCTGTTATGTTTAGCCTTTATATTATTGTTGATGAAATCAAGTAATACTTATATGATATTTATTTAGTTACTTTTTAGATGTTAATTTATTTAGAATTATTAGTGGAAAAATAAATTTTTGTAATTTTAATGAAAGTGTTATGTATCAAGAAAAGTTTACTAGATACAATGTATATTATAATATATTTTTGCATTTATTTGTAAATTGAAATGAAGTAGAAACTAAACTTTTCAAATTTAATTCCTAGTAAAGTCCAAAGATTGTAAGCAAAACACAAATGTATTTATAAAACATAAGTTCCATGCCTTTTTTGAAGCTTGTATTACAAGAGATAATGTTAAGCATCAAGAATCAACAGTACCCTTGTATTCAAAATTTCAAAATTATCTATCAATTTGATTCAAGCAAATTTTAAGGTTTTATTTTCAAAAATTCATCAAAAATGCAATTTCTATCTTAATCATTTGAAAAATTCTATGATTGGTCAAAATTATAGTTTCAATTGACTTGAAAAAAACCCATAAGATTTAGTAATGTAAATATCCACACTTTCTCCAAATAATTTATTTAACAATACTAGGCAAATACTGAACACTTTGCGCAAAATTCCTTATAATTTTTGTTTGATTGTAGTGGTTTTAGTTAAGAATATAAAAATAGAAAGACAACCCAATCTAGATTGTTTAGAGAAGAAATTGAGTTTGTTTTTAGCCCCCAAATGCAATCCAAGGTTAGATAGCTACCATAAAATGGTTTTGTGTCTATATAAGGTTAATTTGCTTGATTCAAATCATTTTCATGAGAATAAGATTTTGATCAACAAATAGAAATTTGAAAAGCTATAAATGAAATGGACCAAGGTCCTTCCAATTTTGAAATGTGAGGCTCTTGAGGGTGTAAATTCATCTTTAATTGCTCTCTTCAAATGCACTTAAAAACATATCCTTGCATATTTTTTGAATTAGACTATCTCCTTGTCTTTACTCTACATGCCCAAGGAATATAGGACATAGAAAGTATCATTATAAAAGTATGGTATCTTGAACATATTGATGTTTGCATCCAAATATGAAATGTTTGCTTTTTATTGTCGAGCAACTTCTAATTGACCCTTCCCCATTTTGCCCGCAATGTACCAAAGAGCCTTTTGTATATTAGGTTCAATTTTGTTTCATGATTGTTTTTACCTTTTGCTCTTTTTCATCCTTAGGCCTTCTTTCAACTAGGATTTTGTTGTACTAATCTTTCCATAGAATCAACTATTTTTCATTTGTGTCCAAATTTTATGAAAAGAAAAGATGTTACATTGCGCATAGAATTAATAGTAATTATCCATTATATAGTATGTAGTGTTTATGGTTGGTGCTTTTGAACACACGGTCATAGTTACTCATGTACTCTGTAGTTGATTTTTATTCAAACTAATGCTTAATTTAGTATTTATATTAAACTAAAAGAATCTTTCCAAATATAGTGATATTGATGTGGAGCTACAACAAAGGATATATATATATATATATATATATATATATATATATATATATATGTATGTATGTATGTATATATGTATGTATATATATGCATTCATCAGATCCATAAAACTGCATTTGTATCCATATTTGAATATAAATTCATATCTATGTATTTGCCGTGCAGTGAATATGGTATCTGTCTGTCTGCAATGGAACCCACACAATTTATTTCTTAAAATAATACTCCCTCCACCAATATTGGAAGGGCGGAGGGGTGGGAGGTGTCTTCGAGGGGGTAGTCAATGTTTGGAAATATTTATAAATTTATTTCAGTCAAATTTGAAAAAAAGGGCTTCCTTCACATAAACACTAGAAATACACCACCTGGTTAGGAATCCAATTTTTCCAAACACGAGTTCAAAGTTTCCAAACTTTCATCATCCATGACAAATAAGAAGTTTCGCCTTTTCCTCGGGGATGAAAAAAGCGGCATTGAGGGGTCAGTCGCCCTGATTGGGGAATCCTTTGGAGCAGCCTCGGCGTATGGAATACTTTTTGCACGCGGACCAAAATGTCCTTAAAAATTCAGCAGATACAATTTCGGGGTAAGCGATATCGGGTTTCAGGCGTACAGGCTTCAAAATTGCAGGTCACTGATTTCCTTGGCTGGAGGCATTGCTGTACCATTTGCACGCGCATTACGGTCAGCATTTTTGAAGGTCGGGCAGCGGAACATGTGACGTGCAATTCCAAATCCCGGGTTTGCAATTTCAGCACCCGCGATCTGCATCTGTTTAGGTAGGACCAAAATGCAGGTAGGACCAAAATGCAAGACCGACAACTATGACGTGGATAACGAGGTTCAAATTAGAGTCAATTATTGCCAAATTTCACTTACATTTGTTTTATTTTAATTTAATTTTTAAATAGTCTTCCAAAACAGTTAGGAAATTGAATAAGATAAAAGACTTCAAAATTTATTTAAGAGTAGAAAATCCATAACTACTAGCAAACTAAAAACCTTCATAACTTTTGACTCATTAATGAAAAAAGGAATGATTCAAAGCTTTTCAAGTATGTATAACTCTAGAAAACAAATTTCAAATTTTTGTTTTTGGAAAAAGTGATTTTTTCTTATCCACCCAAATTGCTCAATTACAATAAAATGTAACGTATTAGGCCGTAACTTTTTATTTGCATTTTCAAATGTTATGAAATTTAGTGCATATGAAAGATATTCCTTGTGTCCACCTTTTATTAACCCCTAAATGGTCGAGGCACCCAAATCTATTGTTTGAAAGATTTTGAAGTTAAATAAAATCTAATAAAGTTGCTATTTTTAGTAGTTTATTTTTTTTTAAAGTTCTTCTTGAAGTCTAGTTTTAGGGTCAAAAATCTGATCTTGAAAATAAATGATAGGGATTTCTCTATTCAAGTTTTTGTACAAGGGTACCCCATTGCCATCTTGACTTCATATAGTGTTGAGAGCTTTTAGAAATGAGCCTCAAATACACTAGATCTTGGAGCAAAAATCACATTCAAAATTCATTTAAAAAAATTGTAGAGTAGATTGTACGAAGCTATAGTTTGATCGGGGTTATACAAGTCCTTTAACCTTATATTTTTCTAGTCACCATTTTTTTAGATTTGACTTGCGTAAAGAATATTGAAAGATTTTTGCAGTTTTAGTACCCTTGTGGTCAAATATTATAATCTTTTACTCCATAAGTGATATTGTTGTGTTTTCTTTTCCTATGAGATTTCTAATATGTCCGATTTGAATTTGTACAATTATAATTAAAAAAAAATTGATACGTATATCAAAATATTGGCATTTTGTTTAATTTAGAGCAAATTCCAGAAAACCCAAAATGGGCCTTGGGCATTTAGGGGTTAAAATTTTAGCCTAAAATATAGAAATCTCTAGTCGCGGATATTTGCCTGAAATTTCTATACAACCAAAAATACATGCTGGTCCTTTAGGGATTAAAACCATTAAATTCTCAATGCTTTCTCTTGATGAATCCAATAATCCTTAAAGACATTGATGAGCTAAAACCATTGCACATGATGTATGACATTTTGATGTAATGTAGAATGCATTAGACTCATTTGTGGTGGCACGTAGAAAATACCACTTCATCTTCTCTATTCTAACTGATAGTTCAAAAACTTAAGACTATCTAGACAAATATTTGAAGCCAAAAGTTTCAACTATTCATAAATAAAACTGCTTATGCATTGTAGTTGAGACCAACTTTTTTCTTACCTTGTAATTGAATAATACCATTATTGAAGTCTTCGCAAATTACCCATAGTATAGCCAAATTATAAAGTGACAATTACTTATGGAGACGGCATAAATAAAATTCTATTTATTAGGAATGGTCTTGCAGATTTCATCTTTAGGACTTACATATCAACTCTAAAGGGGTTGAAGTGTTGAATGTGGATTTATTAGCATCACACAAGATAGAGATTCCTAAACGATATGACAAATATACATTTAGAAAGGTTTGAAGCTCAAAATTGAAATGTATACCTAAGAGGTATGTTCTCTTAAAAAACACCAGAAAGTACAAAGGCTAATGAAATGAATATAACAATTAGTCCATGTAATGTTGCTGAAATGACAGCTTCACCCATTTGTTGCTAAATTTGCTAAACCCATATACTTTCAATTTTTTTTTTTTTCAAGTCAAAGTAAAAATCAATATCACAAAAAATAGGATGATTGTCTTTGACTAAGCAATCTAAGCCTAAATATCAAGACTTGTAACTTCAATATACCAACAAAATATTAATGCTAAAAAGATTGGCGACATAAAACAACTCAAGATGGACAACTTGGTAAAACCAAAGATTATATCCAAAGTACTTTGAGTTGTTTACAGCATAGTGGCTCTATGAGTCAGAAAGGTTTAGGGTACAAACTACAAGCATATTATATTTGGACGGTATATGAATAAATTATAAATTTCAAAGAGTTGAATATAGGTTTGTTCCAAAATGGTTTGAAATTTCTCATGGTCTATGTGGTTTCAAAACTCACAATTTGCATTCTAACCATAATAAATGTCATTTCCCTCAATTTCATCAATTTTCCAATTAATCTGCACATAGATTTGCACGTAGATTAATTAAGGAAAATTGGGGGAGCGCATCCTAGCTTGACTGTTTGAATGGGCCTAGTGGCAAGGATCAAGTATTTTGTGCTTGACAAAAATACCGCATGATCATCAAATCCATATTGAATATTTTTGCAAGATTGTATTGGTTTATATGTAGAAAGGCGCGTGCTGTGGCTAATATTGAGGTTCTGAATCAGTCCGCCTAGGCCGTTTATACAGACTTAGAAGACAAATTCATTTAGAATGTTGGACGAAGGGTGCTCCAACAAAACAAATTTGCATCCTCTATTGCTGGCTTCTAAGGCTACCTTCCTTTCTGAAAGCTTCGGTTGAAACAAGAGCTTTACAGGTACATTTCTAGTCTTGTATTAGCTTCATCTTTCTTAAATTACATTAATTCTTCCCCAACAATAAATTACCTAATGCTACTCTAAGATTTCATCAATTCTTTTCAAATTTAAACCTGTGCATTTCAAAATATTGTCTCCATAATACTTGCTGTTGTACAATGTTTTCATATGTCAAAGTAGAATTGTCTCTATTTCAAAATGAAAAGTTGGTCCTGTGTAATAGGCGAAGGTGTTCCTTTCACTTCTAGCTCCACCCCTTCCTCCCGAAAAGCTTTTAGCTGCAATAACCATTGTACAAGTAGGAACATAACGTTAGTACATTGTAGTCTAATCCATGCTTGCGGAGACATTATTTGACACGTGCTTGGAATAATAGGAAAGTATATATTTGGTACAACATTACTACAATTGTTTTCAATGTTTTATATTATGAATAATAAATATGTTATCTTTTTACACATTTGTGGAATGAACACCATTTTCCACAATTTTGGAAAATTGCATTTTCTATTAATGTTGTTTTTTCCAAGAATTTTGATGGAAAAATCAAATTATTGTGATTTTTGTAAGCTAAAAGCGGAAAAAAAAATTATATCAATTAGAAAATTTCTCAAAATAGTTTGTAATTTAACCTATAAAAGAATTAAAAAAGGATAGAATAAAAAATATAATTTTATAATTTAAGTTTAACCCCTAAAGGACTAAGGTGATTTTCCTACCAAAAAACACTCAAAACTGTCATTTCTATTGCAAAGAGAAAAGAGTTCAAATTTTTTTTTTTTAGCATATCCATCCATGAGATCTTATACTTGACTAGTATATAAGTATGTGGAAGAAATTTCAGAAACTTTGACCACGTAGATTGCAAGATATATACATTCAAAGTGAAGAAAACAAGTTTTTTTCCACCTTGCTTGACTAGATTTTTTGGCTTTGAATCTTCTTAGTTTAATTTTTTTGCACTACATATTTTGATTTTCTACTTATTTATGTTAAGTAGTTGAATTGAGAATCTACCAAAAAAAATCAGGAAAAAAAAGACTTAAATTTCATCCATTAAAAAATTGTTAAGTAGAGGTGGGTTCAAGATTGAAGACAAAACTAAATTGTTAATAGCTTTTAGGTGGAATTGAATCACAAAAATTCCAATGGTGAGATTGTTCTAGCAATAAAATCTAACCCTATCTAACTATTATTTTTGAAAAATTCTAAAAATTGCATTCAAAAATGAATTCTATAAGTTATTTTTTCAAGAAGATGCTTAGTTTGTCCAAAAAACTAAGATTGTCCATAACTTTCTCATAATTAGTCCAAATTGAATGAAACAAAGCTTTAAATGTAGACAAAAATATAATCTTTGAGTAAAAAAAAAATTAAAACTTTTTTTTGACTTTTTGTGATTTTTTTTGTGCTGCCCGCCAAATTCCATTTTGCTTATTGTGCCATAACTTTTGCTCCCGGGCATCAATGAAAATAAAAATCATATATTCACAAAGCTCTTGCAAAAATACACAACCTCAAAAAATCCCAAAACATATTACTAAAAGTTGAGATGATAGGAACCTGCTTGGACCCAAATTGTCCCTCGAGAGGACAACCAGTCCTTTAGAGGTTAAAATCCATTTAAATATATACGTATATATATACATATATATATGAATAAAAAATATAACGTCTTATATTATTTGGATTCTAACACACAGAGCTTTCAATTTCAATAATTCTTTTAGTTTTTGACATTTTTCAAATGGAGTAGAAACAAGACTTGTTAAGCTTCATTTCCTTAGTTTAAACCAAATTCCAGAAATAATTATTTTGTCCTAATTGACTAAAAATTAACAAAATTTTGTCAACGATTTTGTCAATTAGGAGACCCTAATTCAGACACTTAGTTGACAAAATTTTGTCAATTTTCAACATCTATTGACAAAGTTTTGATAAATTTCAGTGTCTTTTTTGACAAAAAAACTGTCAACTTTGTGTTCATGTGCCCCATTGCCACAACGGATTCTCTTTGCCCAATCAACAATTCCTACTTTTCTAAATAATCTTCTTGTTAAAAATATGATTACTTCATTACGGTTTCTTCCTTGGAATAGCTGGCTATAAAATTCCCAAAATTTGGGCTGTTTTCTATCAAAATGTATTGATTTTCTAATAGCAATCCGGTTGCATGAGTGGCCTTTCAAGCTAAAAATCAACTACTTGAATGTCAAATAATGAAGAAACCTTGCAAGAGGAAGCTGAAGTGTGGCATGTCCTAATAGCCAGAAAAAGACTACAGAGACTTCATCTCCATTTCATCTGAGATGTACATTAACTAGTCTTTCCTCCAGCTTGCCAGTCTAAAATACCAAACTGGATTTGCACCAAACCCACATTGCACATTACAAAGTTGGAATATGAAAATCAAAATCGAGTTAAATAAAGAATAATCACCCCCTCTTCTCGGCAACATTCCACTACACGGAGGCAATCAGTTGATCCTTGAGTATAAAACCAAAAAAATATTCAGCATCGTCTGTATTCTTATCCTCTACACAATTTAGATCTGTCATAAAATTTATTGCTTTATTTCCCTAGACAGAAACACATTAATTGGTTGTAAGCTCTTAAAATATGATACGGAAATTGAATTTTAATATTCATGCATTGGATTAACTTGTAATTGGAGTGCTTTCCGTGCAAGTGTTGCTAAGAACACATGCTTTGCAAAAAAAGCCGAGAATTGCTGCCTACATTCCTAATGGCTATATAGAGAAGAGTTTCGTATAAGTTGTTGGGGCCGGATTTTGTTGCGTGTTGTTGGAGACTCTTAATAGAGCATAAGCAAAGCACAATGTGCAACAAGCCTTTCCGCCTGCAGGGCGGCCAAGGCTCATCCACAGGTCAAAAAGTTGAATGCAATTCTTGCAAAAGAAGAGAAAAGGCCTACAAATCTAGTGAAAGTATTTTGTGATTAGAGGGGGAGGATTTTTTTCATTATCCTTTATAGCTCAGTATATATAGAAATTAATGTTTATTTAGTGCTAAAATAGCTAGCTAAGTATACTTAGACCATTAATAACACCAACAGTTTAGGATGCCTACTTGCATTAATATATAAACAGAGAGCCGTAAAAAAATGAATTGAAGAATTCATATATAAAAGAACATGCAAGACAACGCTTATTCCAATCCTTGAGCAACAAGTGCATCACAGGTAAAATATATATAAGGGAAAATATGTCCTAATTGACAAAAATTTGACATAATTTTGTCAATTGTCTCATCAATTAGGACTACTTGATTCGGACACTTAGTTGACAAACGTATGTCAATTGATAGAGATTTAACAAAGTTTTGTCAACTTTGTTGTCATCAAGGACTAGAATTTGCCAATTTGGTCTCTCCTAGTATATACGGAGTATAAACAATCTTGTGTCAAAGGGGTTCAGCCACCAACAAATGTATACTGCATGTTGATAATATGCACTTCCAAACATGACAAGATAGTGCTTGCTAGAAAAGTTCTTTATAGTAATAGTTCTAAACAAGGAATTTCAGCATGGCTATGCTACTAGCTCTCTGCCTCCAAAACGGCACTGCAAGGGTTTATTGTGTCTAAATTGACTGAGAATTGACGAAAATGTGTCAAATGTTTTGTCAGTGGGAACCTATACATTTGGCCGCATTGTTGACAAACTTTTGTCAAATATTTGGTCAATTATGACATAAATTGCATCAATTTTTCATTGGACAATTATTCAATTTCTTATCATACAATTATATATAACCCTCTTGCAACGGATGTAAATGGCTTACCAGCACCACCAATGAAAAAAGCACATATTACTTGTTGAATTATAGTGATATAAAACATAGAATATTCAAATCCATATAATAACAACCAAAGACAGAGTATGTGCTCAGATTCAAACTATGGCTGAACAATAAAAAAGCCAAGCTGCCTTGAAGTTAGCTTCTTAGAACCCACATTTGCAACACAATACTTGCTATGATTCAAGCAACATTTCAATCAAGGGTGTAGGACATAAAATAAGGCTTATGAGGGCTTTCAGCTAGTTTGACTTATGGAGGATCTCAAAACATAGTCACTATACTTTGAAAGCTGCTCAACTAAGAATCAACAAAGATCCTTTACACATTGGATTCAACCTCAGATTTTCAAGTTTTCAAATCTAAATTAAGATCTTGTCTTGACTTCATGTAGAACATTCGTTGCTTTTCACAACCCATACAAACTTAGTTTTTTGCACAATTGATCCTCTACTCCTAATTGATGCACATCATCAAAATTTAGGATGATCCTCCCAAATTATAGGTACTAGAACATCCTTGAGGAAGAACAAAATGATTTTTAGGAAACATATGGAAATGCATGACAAAAAGGGCTTCAAGTGTGAGATGCAACATTCTTTAATAAACACAATTCTTCCTTAAGGACGTTACTGAACATACACAGCAATTGATGTAAGATAATGAAATATATTACTGGACGTGCATACCCAAAATAGACATGCATAGCTAAAATCAAGCCTGCTACCGTGTCTATTGCCAAGATGTCCATTCTTATAACATAACTACTCACTTCGTCACCACGGTTGGAAGCCCTTCAAGTATTGCAGCAACCACCAGTGCAACAACAATCTAGAAGCCCCACAAGAGGATCAACTTAGTCATTTTTTGAATTTGAATTCAAGAATTAATACCTTACAGAAAAGGATATTTTTTTTTTAATATTAAATGAAGGCAAAAGTATGAAGCACAACAGAAGGACAATAGGCACAAACCTTCAGCTGTGGCAACCTCGTTATCTTTGCAAAGGTCCACTTTCATTCGGAGGCTTCCATTGCCGAGCGCAGCATGGTACCAGTCGAGGAATGACACCAGTCATGTCGGTTTCCCATAAGAGAAGTAGAAAGGAAGGGGGTGGGTTCGCAACTACTACGAAGAAGAGGTGAAATAAAGGGTGTGAGCACAGCGAAATTTTTGGTTTTTGACTACTTGTCTTTAGTAGTGTAGAAAGGAGTCATTTACTACTTGTCTTAGGAATTAAACGGAAAAGGAATGATGAATGAACAAGTAGATGAAGGATTTTAAAAGCTATGAATAGATTAGATCGGAAGAGTGACAAATTGTCTTAGCATCGGTTGATATTTCAGGTCTCACACCTTTCCAGTAGTTTAAGATGGACAAATTGTCAACTTCTTCTCTCTCACTCTCTCGGTTATTTTTCACGTGTCTTAAGTGTCAAGCTATTTTCTGTAAATTGTGAACTCCTTCAATAAAAATCGTCTTTTTGAAACTAATTGTTCAGCACAGGAGTGCTGCGGTGTATCATTATAATCCAATGATTGGATTGTTTGTGTGTGTGACAAATTGTATTTGAAGTTGTAAAACAATCCAGTGATTGGATTGTTTAATTTTGTGATTGATATTGTAACAAATTGACGAGTTAATTCCAAGTTCTTTCGTTGTGTATTATGTATGTGATTGTGACAAATTGTGAGTGTATAATTGTATGAGAAATTGCGTTTGATTAATTTAATTGGAAGCCTTTGATTGTGTTATGACTAATTGTCATACAAGTTGCATAATTAATTTCAGTCCATTGATCTGTGAGTGATCAATATGGTTTTCATTGTAAATTCTTGAATTTAGTGAATGTTAATTGTGTAAAACAAATTGTCAATTGAGCGTTGTACTTGGATACTGGCTCTGGAACAATTTGTCAATTGCGGAATTGGAGCAACCGGACGAAAGAATCATTTGAAGAAATCAAGTACGGTGCTGGATCGGGAAGGATCAGCCGAAACAATTTAACGGGTATGTAATTCGTAAACAAATTGTTTGAATTACAATTAGCCTTATAATGTTATTGGACTAGTTGTCTTTGAATTGCAATTGGAATGCAAAATTATGAAATCATGTGAGGTCTGATTATAAATTAATCAATTAAACTATCCTGTTGAACGGATTTGTGAGAGACAAATTGTCATTTGAATATGAATAAACTATTCATCATGTTGTTGTAAGAACGACTATAATGTAAAATGTTTTAAATCAGTGTATAAGAAGAAGTGAGTGTAGACAAATTGTCGTTGTAATTGATATGAATTGAATATGATAAAATCAGATTGAAATTATGATTGTATAAGGAATGAAATAATTAATTCTATGGATTTATGTGACTCAAAAACAAATCCATGTATGTGAAATTGATAAGTGATAAAAACAATTTGAGTTGTGTAATTCGAGAAATTATTATATGTGTTATATATTAAGACTAATTGTCATGCTTGATGTATGTACTAAGCTGTGAAATTGCTTAAGACAGAGAAGGACCAGCGGTGTCTAGACAAATTGTCATTATAAATTGAATTATACCGTAAATCTGAATTATGTGTGTTTGTAAATTGTGATTGAGTGTATTCTGTGTACAATTGATATGTGTGAGAATTAAATTGTTTAATCCTACAGTGAGTGATAGTATCAAGAAATTTCTATTGAGCGTGATTAATAAATTTGTCAAGAAATTTAAATTTCTCGATTGGAAATTTACAAATTGTCTCTTGATCCCTAAGTGTTAAGACTGAAGCAATTAAACAAATTGTCAAAGACTGAGTTTGAAGAGTTGAGCCGAACCAGTGATTAGTTCAAATATGAAAGTGAATTACAGTGAATAGGACGAGTCTTGATTTAGTAAATGTGTAGCATGACTAATTGTCTTACCATTCAGCACAGAGTGCGTGAATTAGTTGTCGTGTGAAATCAAATTGGAACTATTTGGTAGATATGAGTATAGTTTAAATGAATTAATTTTGTTCTTAGTCACGACAATTAGTCTGAGGATCAGTTTGAGTAATTAAGACTAATAGTCAGATGCTTTGGTTTGTTTCCTGTATTTGAAATGTATTGTGTACTTTGACGAATTGTTGCAATTGTGCAGAGTATACTAATTTGGTGAATGCATTGCAATCATGCCCTTGCATTTAGTTAGAGACAAATTGTTGTAGGACTGGGACTGGTTTCTACTCATCTAAATTTGTGATTAGGCTAGTAAATAGTGACTGGACAAATTGTCTTGGTAACGCCAATCACCAATAATTAAGGAACATGGATACAACTATATAAATATATTATTATTTGCGTTTGTCTAGTAAGTAGATCATGCGCATGACAAATTGTGGTCAAACTTGACAAATTGTTGAAACTCTCCCCTAGAACACTAGACAGGACTGAGACGGCATTTCATGCATCCATAGCATTATTTAAAGGACTGGCAACCAAATTATACAAATGGGTATAAGAGTGAATGTATGTTTTCTTTGTGTTTGTGAAATATTATAGTAAATCTCATTCCAATCTTGAATACAAGTGACCCTAGTCGCAGAGACGTTAGACTATTTGACCATTCCCTAGATTTTGAACCCCTATACTAGTTCTCTGGGTATTTGCAAAAGTAGCAAAACTTAGACTACATTTTGGCGCCGCTGCCGGGGAATGGTCCTGGCTAACGGTGGCTAGAATGTAGAAAAGTAGTTAACTTTTTTATTTTTTTAAGTAATAAGGGCAAATTTGAAGAACAAGTAGGGAAAATCAAAAGATGTATCTTCTTTGAGAGAAATAAATAATCCAAGGAATGACATAGGATTTGACCTAAAATTAGTTTTCTTTTATAAAACCTCTTAATTCCAAAAATAGAAAAGTTTCTAAATGGGATATACTTATTAAACTATAAAATTTAAAACAAACTAATATGTTACAATTAGAAAGATGGAAATGGGAAAGAAAATAAGTGACGAATTAATAGAAGAGGTCTTATCTGCAGTTTTTCTTGGAAATAAAATACCTAATAAATCAGGGGAAAAAGGACATATCAAAAACAATTGTTTTAAGAAACAAGCCTTTGATAATACTAGAGGAAAAATAATTAACTCCCCTTTTCAACATAATCTTGTAGATCGTCCACAAATTCTTAAACCTAACCAACAAAATTACGTTTCATACAATTTAAAATTTGAAATAATAGCTAGAAAATTGAATCTTTTAGGAGGACCTAATATCCCCCTAGAAGAATTGCTTCAACTTCAAACCGCTATAAACACATTAATATATTTTCATCCATCCCAGAAAGAAATTCGGGAGAGTGAATTAAAAATATATTAAATCTTGATCAATTTATATCAATGAAGCAAAATGAACTACCTATTTCCTTGGGAAATGCCAGAAATAATAGAAGATTTTTATTCTGGACCTTGCCTTTTTATGGCTTTTTATTGTCTTTATAAAAACGCATATTTTGGTCAAGGATTTCAATTAAGTGGAAAGCACATAAAAGATAGAGAACTAAAACTTAAGATAGAAAAATTACCATTAGATATAAAAAGAATTATATTTAGTAAAATTTGGGGAAGAATTGAACCAAAGAAAGGATTTGTAGTAAAAAAGGGTGAATTATTGGTTGATTTTGCTACACATTATTTATTTGTCCAATACGGAAAATTAAAACATCTGGTGAAACCTAAAGTTCCAAGAGTTTATGCTGGTTGGACCGGTCATCAAATAGATAGAAAATTTTATATTTTTACATATGGACCGGTCGATCCATCAAGAACACCTTTAATCCCAGATTTTATGTGTAGTGAAAAACACCATCCCTTGAGCCCTTCTTTCAGTCAATTTGTCCTTAACAAACAACCTAGTAGTAGATTAAAATCCCATATCGATTGGCTAAGACAGAGTTTGCTAGTATAAGAGTTTAGATCGGTGAAAGCGTATAACTTGGTGAACAGTGGTAATCCATTACCCCTATCTCTTGAGATAACGGATCACCAGTGTTTGTTAAGTTTGTTCAAAAATTTAGAATTATTTTTTCCTATCTATGGCTTCTTTCAAATGTCAGATCAAAAACCTGATCGATTATTAAAAGAAGCTACTCGAAGAATAAAAGACTCAGGAAAATTCAGGGATAGACGAACCCCTGCAACTTATATCAATCCTTGTTTTTCACTTCCTAGACTTCCACCTAGCCCAGTTGAGGCAAATACTTCTGAATCTACAAAACAATTCCAAAATCTGGTTGCAAATTCTCAAATTAATGAATCACAAAGTGAAATAGCAGAATCAGATGTAATTGACTTTGAAATTAGTTCCACAATACTTCTAGGACTTGAGGAATCTTCAAAAAACGAGATAGTTGGTCAAGGAACTCTTCTTGAAGATACTGCGACCTCTCTTGAAATAATTGATTGAGCAATCACACCAATAACAGAATCTTCTGTGAACCGAACATTATTTCATTCCACAAGTAGTCTGCAAGGAACTCCAACGAGTTCACCAACTCCTACCCCAGTAGAAAATTTATTTCCTACACCAGGACCTGTAAATTTTGAATCCAATGCTATACTCTCTAATTATTTAAAGAATACATGGGATCAACATGGTCGTAGTGTGGCAGAAAATTAGAAACCTATTTAACACCTATCCATGAAAATTTAAGAAATTCTACCACTAGTTCTATTAAATCTGATCGTCCTGAAACACCACCACATTTGGAAATACCTACAGGACAATTTTTGAATTATAACTATAATGAAACTATTAACCCATATAGTTTTCAAACTCCGCCTAGCCAACCGGACTTAGGAATTAACGAATCTTATCAACCTTTATCATTAGAACTTTATCAACCATTATCAAACACTTTAAATTTTGAAATAGAAACTTCTGACTTAGAAGAAGAAAAGTGGTTAGAAAACTATAATATGGCGCATCCACATCCATTAAATTTGGTTAACTTACCACAGTATAATGGTCAAGCAGGCTCAGATCCTGACTACCATTTAAATCGTTTTAGCATAGTCTGTGCAGCCAATATGATTCCTGAGAATACTTACCTCACTACCTTTCCTGCCACCTTGGTCGGAATAGCGCAAGAATGGTATCAAACTAATGGTCCATTTAGAACCTGGGATGCGCTGAGAGATGCCTTCCAAACCAGATTTAGACCATTAGCCTTTAGGGAAAGTTTACAAGAAAGACTAAAGACTATAAGAATGGCAGTGGGAGAGAGTGTAAATAATTATTATGGTAGAATGGAGTACATTTTACAACGGTGGACAGGTCATGGGATTCCAGACCTTTATTTAATTGGAATTTTTGTGGGAGGATTATATCCCTCGGAATTCAAGATTGCAATAAAAGAAAAGAATCCTATTGACCTAGCTACTGCAGTACAATATGCTAAACAATATGAAGAAGCACGAATAGGGGAAGAACAAATGGGTACTATTGACCCTAGTTTGTATCCATTAGATATGATGTATTCACAAATGGGAATGCAAGTACCTATTTATCAACATCCCCAAGTGAGAAGTTATACTACCCAACCTAAGGTAGTAGTACCAAAGGTACCCGAAGAAAAAGTTACAAAAACAGAATTAATCAATAAATTAGTAGAGGAAATGGCTGATCTAAGGGTACAAATTACAAATGCACCAGTAAAAAGGGGTAAGCCAACTAACTCTAGAACTAATGTTTGGTGTGCAAATTGCCAAGGGCATGGCCATTTGCCCTCCGAATGTCCGTCGCCGGATATAAATCAAAGGCCACGTTGTAATTTTTGTGGAGGAAGTCATCCAACTGATAAATGTTGGAATTTAGCAGCCGTCAAACAAGACTTACAGGCTGTAAAGCAAGTTTTGCAAGTAGATACTAATAAATCGTGGGTAAATAAAACCAACATTAGCAAAAGACCTTTTCAAAGACCGAATAATGGTCCACCGCCTAAATCTAATAACAATCGTCCACATTGGAACAATAATTATAATGAACCACCCGTATGGAATGGTCCTCCTTCTAATCCAAATACACATAGATATGGACCACCAGAGAGAGGAAAGCATTTAGTATGTTTTAGATGTGGTGAATTAGGTCACTATGCTAATGAGTGCCCCAACCCAAGAAAACAAGTTGGATATACACCTTGGTGTGGTAGATGTCGTCAAGAAGGACATTTACCCGAAGATTGCACTGCTCCACCTAGGAAATTTCCATCCTCTGAAAGGGATTATCCTAGAAATAAACAAGTCCAGTTTGAAAACCAGGATGATTCAAGGCCTTCTAATCATGTTTCGCATATTCTAGCAAAAGAACCAATTTATCCAGAAAATGTCTTTGTCGCTACTAGAGCAAATAAAGCTAAGCAAATTTCATTAGAAAATGAAACTCATAGTGAGACTGAAAAAGAAACACAGAAAACTCTAACACCTCTAGAAATAGCACCAATTTTAAACAAAGATAAAGTATCAGTGGATGCACCAAAAACTGATTTAATACATCCTAATAAGGAAATGACTTGGAAGGAAAGACAAAAAAAATTAGGTGAACAAATATCTAAACCTATTATAGAACAACCAAAAGAAAATTCTATAACTAATCAAGTACCTTTACCAAGTTTTTACCAAATTCCTGCGAAAAGAATAAATCTTAGACCTAATAATCAAGGTACACCAAAACGAAGAGCTCCACGTACCATGAAATTGACAGATGGAATGGAACCTTATAATGTTTTGGCTAACCTTGATCGTATTCAACCTTTGATTAGTATGAAACAATTATTAGCAATTTCACCCAAATGTAGGAGTGATTTAAGTGCATCTTTGGTAAGGAAGCGACCCAAAACTTTAGAAATTCATGAAATTTCTAGTGATCCTGGAGCTCCCATTGTAGATGTAATGATAGATGGAACATTAATTCAAAATGTTCAAGTAGATAGTGGATCTAGTGTTAATCTCATGACCTTTGAAACTATGGAAGAATTGGGATTAACAACTATGATACCTACACCCATTATTCTTAGAATGGCTGACCAAAGTAGAGTCAAACCATTAGGAATATTAACACAAATTAATACCACCATTGGCGGAATGAATTATAAAATTGATTATGTAGTTTTTAAACTTATGGAATCAATTTCATCTTATCCTATCTTACTAGGAAGACCATGGTTATATTTAGCTAAAGCTAAAGATGATTGGGGGAAAGGAACCCTTACAATTGGAATATAGTCATATTGAAAGCGTAAGTGCCAATTGCACTAATGCTCCAATAATCCAACACTACAATAAACAGACTCAAATGGAATATAGTCATGTTGAAAGCGTAAGTGCCAATTGCACTAATGCTCCAACAATCTATAAAGATTAATTAACTAGATAGAAAAACAAAAATATTATAAAAAACCCTCTAATAACTTATTAATTTTTATAATGTGTTGATGCAATCAACTTCATCGATATCAAATACAAAAGAAAATTAAAAAAAATTTGATTTTGACAACTTACTGTGGAAGCTCACAACCCGCCATTTCCATTGTAATATCTTGCTCTTGCAATCGAAGGTAAAGTTTGTGATCAGTTGTCGCCGTGGGATATCTTCTATACAACTGCATATGTAATTCACAAACAAATTGTGATCACTTACATACTTCAATTGCATGAGGTGGCCTGTGAGCAGCTTTGCCAAAAGCATCCAAACACCACGGATTGCTAATCCGCTCAATCACCAGGTGTGCAATTCGAGCATACTCTCCAATACAAAACACTGGAATACGGTAAAGAGCAAAAACCCCAAAAATTTAACCCTTGGTCAATAAAAACATATTCTCCAATAATTTAGCTAAGGTCAGTGGAGATCCTAGAATGAGGGCCCAAAAGAAGTTTAGAGTAATAATAAGAGTATAGCACCTCTGCCTTTGGCAGCTTGAGGATGAAGAATATTACCACACTGGGATACTATTCTTGTCACAATTGGCAACAGGGGAACACTTGTCGTTGTAATGGGGTGCTACAGTTGCTTATATTCAAATGATTCGATTGCTAATCCCAAGTTTTTCAACATTCAGGCGTTGCTTGTAACTGGAAAGCTGAAAATGAATTGATTGCAAATCCCAAGCTTCAATTTTGGGACAATCAAGCATCGCTCATAACTGCAAAGCTGCTCTCTATCATATATCTGATGCTGCTTTTTGCATGGTATTATAATGCGTATTACAAGAGTTTGCTATATATATTGCTAAGTTACAAAGTCTATGAGTCAATAATTCAACTGCAAATACCTTAAGCTTAAATCACTGCAAAACAAAGGGTACAAATGTACCAACAATACACAACCAGTCATTAGAATCACAATCTCCTACAACCACACAGAGTATACACATTTAGCCACATATACATCAAAGAAACATTCTACGGTACCTGAAGCTTTTGAAGTCAAAAGACCGCTTTGATGGAACAATCTGAACGCTTGCCAAAACCACAGCAACACGACCAAAGCTGCCAGCTCAAAACTCCACCAAAATCACAACAATGCAATCATCCAAGACTATCTATCCACAACACAATGCTCCAATATGCTTGAAGGTGTTGAACCTTCAATGCAAAATACCGCTTTTGTCACCGCAATGCAAAACGCCGCTTTTGTCACCACTTCTATCAACAAAACAACAATGAAGGCAGCTCACTCACCCAAGAGTGCCGCAGCTACGAGGACAAAAAGCGCAGTTCAGGATTTAGCAACAAGCTTGACTATTGCAACTTCTAGTGAGACTTGGCTCCTCCGCCTTCGGAGACTTGGGATCCTTCGACTCCACATCCGCGGACAAGCAGCTGAAGAAGCTGAAGCGCAAGGCCGTGAAGAAGAACAAATCCGGTTCCAACAACAAGACTGCAACAAAGAAGAAGCACGGTTCTCACAACGAGGAGTTGTCTCCTTCTGCGAGCCAGGCCGACAAGGAGGAGACTGCAGGTGACAAAGAGGATGTGTAGTGATCGATTGGCACCTCTGCGGAAGTGGCCCAACGTCACATTCTAGAGCACCTGACGACGGCCACAAGCAAGATGGTGATCCTTCAGAACGGCGTAGAAAAGAGCGAGGCCTCTCCACGCGCAAAGACTCCGAAGGACGTTCCTATCTTGAAGCCGAAGTTGCTGAAGAAGTCGGAGTTGGACATGACGTTCCTATCTTGAAGCCAAAGTTGCTGAAGAAGTCGGAGTTGGACATGGAGTCGAAGGATCCCAAGTCTCCGAAGGCGGAAGAGCCGAGTCTCAACAGGATCCTAAAAAAACGAATCTGGAACTTGGAACCCTGGTTCGGGTCATCACCTGGTTCGGCAACACCTAATCATAAGAACCATGCCATGAATGGCCCACATGAGTTAGACACTCGCAGTCTCATAAAACCCGCAATTCATTAAATCGATGGAGTATATATTTTTATTAATTCTAGACTCTTTTATTATATTAAACATATTTACAAGTGACTTTACGCTTTCTTTATAGATGTAGAATAAGTTATAAGGACTCTTAGGAAAAATGTTATGTGAATCAAATTCGTATAGATTCTTAGTTGAAAATACCTTTACATTGAAAATTTAATATTATTATATGTCTATAAATAAACCGCAATATTTCTTTCATATTTCGAGGTCATAAACTGTTTCTAACTATACCGTTATATAACAAGGTTTAAATCTTCATCTATACTAATTTAATAACAAATTCAATTCTAAGATCCTTAATTAACTTGTTTATATACATTTTCTGAAAAATTTAAGAGTGAATCATCAACTGCAAGTTCAATATGCCCAAACTTCTAAATGTAGGCTTCTTTAGTACTTTCAAGAGGTAAAGTTTTTTTTGGAACATATTTTGAAAGAATTTTTTTTAATATCCTACAACTTAACCCCTAAAGGCCTAAGGTCTTTTTTCTGCCAAAAACATTCAAATCTGCCATTTCTATAGCAAAGAATAAACAAAAATTTAGAAAATCTTAATTTTCATTATTAATTGTTAACTGAAGTAAAAAAACATTGTTAAGTAGAAGCAGGTACAAGATAGAAAGAAAATCTAGAATATTAATATCTTTTAAATATAGAATTAAAAAGCGCAAATCCCAATTGCAAGATTGTTCAAGCAAAAAAAATAAACCTTGCAGAACTTCTTTTTTTGAAAAATTATAAAAATTGCATTCAGAAATGAATCCTATAGGTATTTTTTCAAAAAGATGCTCTAAGTGCCTGAAATACAAGATTGTTCTTAATTTTCTCAAAAAAAATCCAAATAAAATGAATTAAAGCTTTACAAATAGACAAATATATAATCTATAAGAAAATAAATAAATAAATAAAAAATTTAAAATTGCAAAAGTTTTTTTGCTGCCCCCGATTCCCTGTTTTGAGGTTATTTGGATATAACTTTTTTTCCCAAGTACAGATTAAAAAAGAAATTATATACCTGCAAAGATTAGAAGTTTTTCTATCTTCAAAAAAAATTTCGAAAAATCACAACAAAAATTCAGCCTATAGATACCCGCCCAAAATCCCATTTGTCCCCCAAAGGAACAATGGGCTTTTAGAGGTTAATTGTTTTGGTAAATGCGTTGGAAAATGGGTTTAAAATATGCCTAAGCAAATTTAATCCAAACAACTTCATATTCGGCTTTCTGAAAATTATAAAGCAGAAGGCAGTACTAACTGAAAGAAAATTCTAAATTGTTAATAATTGTTATGAGAATTTGAGAATTATTATTTCTAATGGTGAGAATATTCTAGTAAACAACCGGTATTCTTTATTTTAGTTTTATTTGAAAGTTTTCAAAATTGAATGTAGGGAACCGCTTTATATGTTTTTCTCTAATTGCATTGTTTGCAAAATAAAAGTACTTTTAACTTTCACCTTGTTATTCAAAATGGAATGGTTCAAATTTTCTTCATTGATCAATTATTTCTATAAATTTCCTTCTATATGTAAATTTGAAAGATGACAAATTTAATGAATTTATAGATCAAACTTCAATTGTGGACAATGGTTACAATCAAAGTTTAGATCAAAATTGGCAAAACTATCATCAAAATGGGAATTTGGAAATTTGTAATGTTCTTGAACATTCCAAAGTTGCAATTTGTAATTTTACTCTATCCTTGATGTATGTACAAAAAATAGTGAAATTAGGTTGCCCCATACTAATTTCTCGATAGTCCACACTATAAAAATATTCATTGCTTTTATACAATGATGAACTAAAAGGACAAGATGAATGTACAAATATTCTCTTACTTCCAAAGGAGAAACAAAATAAGTAAGGGAACTCTATAAAGAGAAAAACCCACTAAGACATTTGAAAGAATGTAAAACCTTAACACAATACTAACCTAGAAACTTTGATTGTCAATTGCAAGAGCATTTTATCTTCAAATATATTACATCATTGGAAAGGCCTTCAAATTGCACTTTTTACAATATTGAATATACTAGACTTCCTTATTCAAAAAATAGAGAGACAAATATTTAATATATAATCAATTTTAAAAGGATTTCCATTTTAGATTTCAAATTTCATTTAAAAAAATAATGATTAATACAACATTTGACCTAATTATATTAAAGCTACCTTTTGTAATATTTTTATAATATTTGAAATCTATATTATACCTCGACCTTTAAGGAGTTATACATGGATGAAGCTTGCTTTTTCACAACATTTGTTATTCATCTGGTAAACAATTTAAAGCTTAGATTTGTCCTCAAATGAGCCTTCATAGAACATTTCTATGCATTCTCGCTATTTGCATTGTATAGCACGACCGGCACCACTAAAGGGTTAAATGAACCGTAATCTATATATTTTTTTGTAAAAGCATTTTATATTAATACAATATTCATATATTATATTTATTGTTAGGACACTAGAGCGTAGTTAATAAGAAAAATCTAATTCAAGATAGGATACATTAACCCCTAAGTTCTTTAGCTCTTTCAAGTAAAAAGTGACATGATAATATTTGTTCTAAAGAAGTATTAAATTCTTTGTCTTTATCTTTTTTAGTAGATCCACTTGTAAGATCTTTTAATTAACATGTTGAATTACATTCTTTCAAAATTGAAAGACCTTTTCAATTGCAAGATCTTGATATTTGAACTTAAAAAAACTAAAAAATTCCAAACCATTTAAAAAATAAAGTTTAATCTTTTAATTTTTATATGAAATAAATGCATATGTCCTATTACTTTAAAGAAAAAAATAAGATGATTATAAATTGTAAAAATATAAGGAAAAATACTTTATATTTATTTTTGATTATTTTGAAAAGAATCTTATTTTAAAGAAAGAAGACACGCAAAAGTTATAAATTATAAATGTTACATATTCATTCTTTGGTTGTTTTGTAAATGGAAGATTATTTTGATTGATGACAAACTCTAAATTATTAAGTACTCCAAATAATAATTGAAAAAAACCAATTTTAGTAGTAAGAATGCGTAGTAGGAAATTTACACACTACCGTTTGTTTTGATTTCTAAAATTATAAAAAATAAATTCATAAGTGAACTTTAAGTATTACATTTGTGAAAATATGTTGTGATTGGCTGTAAAATGAAACTAGTCTAAATTTCCATTTTATTAATTAAATACAATGATTCAAAGGTTTCCAAATTACTATACATCTATAAAATCAAATATAATAATTCAAAGCTTTCCAAGTATGTATACATCTATAAAATCAAATATAGCTTTATTTTTTAATAAATTAGGCAGATTTTCTTTGGTAGACAAATTGTCTTAGTTTGATCCTCAAATGCACCAAAACTTGTTAGTTTTGCAATAGTAATACAAATTGTATGAAACAATAGTTGACGTAGTGATTAGGAGCTATGCTAAAAATATCAAAATAAAATCCAAAGTCAAAGTCAATTGAGCTTGTCCGAAAATGGAAAACTCCATTTTCACTATAAATAGATTGTATGGTTTCAGAATTATTTTTATTCTGTAACTTTTAAAGGAATAAATGTAAGCACCTTCAAGCAATGTATGAATACAAACCTGTCCCAAGCACACAGAAACTTGTTTTTTGGGGTCATTTAAATTTGTATAGATTCTTGCTTTAATCCCTAAATGTTTTTGAATATATTTTCACCAAAACTGCTCCAAAACTGCCATTTTTAATATAAGTACCAAATTTTAGAAAATAAACATTTTTGAATACATGTTACTGAATTTTTTTGTAGTAAACTAGTTTAAAAAGATGTGGGAAAAATTTCAGAATTTTCCACCATGTGAATTGCAAGCTAATTACATTTGAATTGAAAAAAATCCATTTTTTGTCCCTGCGAAAATCCAGGAAACTGTGCTTCATAAGGTTACATTTGTATGAAAAAATGTCTAAAATGGTGGTTACTCTTTGGCTAAACCCTAAAAGCAAGGTTGATACGCGCTCAAAATTTTTCAAATCACTCGGAATTGGAAGACATATAGGAAAAAAAAGTAAGTAAGAAGAGGTAGAAATGATTCAAAATACTCAATTGTCAAGAATTTTGTTAAGGAATTGAAAAATACCGATTCCATCAGTTGTAATGTTGTACACCCTCCATCCCATAATGATCTTCTTGTTGGCCTTAATTTTTGGTCCCAAAATGATCTTCATGTTGCACATTGTGACGTCAGAATAGGTCAAATTTGACTTTTGATTGTTTTCCGGGACTAATAAAACAACTTTAAGTAGTAATCTCCCCTCCATCTATACAATTATCAATTGAAAGACAAATGAAATGATTGGAGGTATCAATCAACATTGTTTGTTCTTATTTGTTGCATCTCTTTGAGTATTTTCCAATTGAAGAAGATGAAGCTTAGGAAGGCAAAATAGAGGTCCAAATGTAGTCTTGTGCACATACCAAATGCCAATACAATGAAAATTTCACACTTAATAATTAATTGTCCATTGGCGCTCTTTGAAAATGCTCCGGAAATTCTACTTCTCAATATTACAAAACTACACTTTGAAAAGGGCTTTGAAACCTGGAGTTTCTTAGACGCTAAGAATGTACCAAATTCTACTTACAATGTAAAATAAGTCTTTTAAATGTTGTTTTTAGCCTTAATTTGGAACATTTTGTCCAACAGGAAGATCGTTTTGGGACGGAGATAATAATAAACAATTTGCACACACTTTTTTTTTAATTTTTTTGTCCCCATGTTGAAAAGTGAGTTACATACAGGACTTCAAAGTTTATTTTAGAATAGAGATTTCAACTACAACCCTCATAACTTTTGACTCACTATTCCAAACGGAATGATTAAAAGCTTTCCAAGTATATATAAATCTATGAAACCAATTTCAAATTTTTATTTTTCAAAAAATTAATTGTTAAAGAATTTTTTTGATTTAATTTGATTGCCTATTGAGGATTGAAAATTACATATCAGGCGATAACATTTTACCCATGTAGTAAAAAATTATGAAAATTATTGGGCCTTGGAAGTATTCCTTAGGCACATTGTATGTAAAAATTTGAAAGGAAAAAAATTAAATTTCCATTTGTAGTGAGCTACCTAAAATCGCTATCTTGCCAAAAAATGGCATTTGGATTAATTCTCTTACATTTAATGGCAAAATGGCAATTAATTCTCTTACATTTATGTGGTACAACTTTTTGCAACTTTTTCTTACAAATATTCTATATTTCAAAAGGAAGTGGTATATTTGACTTTTGAATTTGACTTTTTTAAGTTTGAAATATGGTTCTTTAAAAATGACCTAAATAAATAAGTAAGTCAAAAACTCAAATCATCACCAAAATTAATACTCAACATTTTGGAATGAAGGGGAAAAAAATCACGTGAAAATTACTAATATTCAATCTATAATCAATTTCAAAAAAAAAATTTAATTTTTAGATCCAAATTATATAAAAATTATTAATTAGTACAATATATTATCCAACCGTACAGATATAATTTATGAATTACGTTTTACGGCTTTCATATGAGAACCATTATTAATTTTTTATTCTAATTTTCAATTTATAATACAACACATGTTTGCACAATTCTGTAAATTTGGAGCACCCCCAGATTGTCCTTAAGGAGTTAAATATCCTTTTACAAATTTTAGACGCCACCCCATCAAAATGCCTCATTTCTAAAAAGAACAATAAATTCTAACTTTAGAGAAATGGTTCAGACTTTTTGTAAGCCTTAATGTCTGCCAAGGATCCTAAATACAGTAACCACATCCCCCAAACAAAGGCTCTTTGTCTAGCTGACAGCCTTTTGCCCTTTTGAGTTGATTTTGAACATGCTCATATATTGATCTTTTTGAGCTGTAGTTTAGTCATGCTGATTTGAAGGCTGGCCTTTTGAGCTGATTTGATTCACTGTCACTTTGAGTTGATTTCATGTTTCTTTTGAGCTAATGCCGAGCTATCAGTTGACTCATGATATTATACGTGGCATTCTTTTCAAGCAAATTCATACTACTAAGGTAGGAGGTCCATAAAGCAATCATCTAAGTACTCAAGCTATCTAAGTACTCAAGCTGATTTTGGGGAGATAAAACATCTAAAAATATTGTTCAATAAATTTTCCTTGAAAGACAAGACAAAATGGCACTCGGCCCCAATTGTGTCATATTTTTTGGAGCTTTGCAGAATTAGCTAAGGGTTTAAGATTTAGGATTTAGGATTTTTGGGTTTTAGGATGTAGGATTAGGATTTAGGGTTTAAGGTTTAGAATTAAATGGATTTGTTATAAGATCCGTACTTGTTATTTTGGAGTTTTGAGTAGATCTACTTCCCTGTTTTAGAGGTCTACAATTCTAATGGTGGTGGTTAGAACCTATACAAGTTCTTAGATTGTGAAATATAGAAGGTTTAACTTTAGGATTGGTTTTCATATATGGGATTCAAAATGGATGTTTGAAGAATCTACCACGAGTGATTTTTTGTGCTTATTTGTGGATTTGAATTTCTAGAAGTTTTTAGATTATGAGGGTTTTAATGTTTGACTAAAAGATTGATGTTAAAGTTGACTTTTGCATACTTTGTAGGGTGTAAATCAAGCACATTAATAAGTGTGCTTATGTCAACTATTATACTATATTCTATAAAAAATGATTGCAGAATTTCAAAATCTATTTGAAAAATATTAGGACACTACTATAATTTCTATATTGATTTCATATTGTCATATATATTAGAATTTTACTAAAATAACAAGCTAATTTTAACCCCTAAAGTCCCATTGTCCCTACGAGGACAAAAATGGATTTTGAGTAGCTCCTACATTTTCAATGTTTGTCTTGATTTTTTGAATTAAAAAAAAATAGAGAAACACATTAGCTTGTGGGGAATATAATTTTTATTTCAATCCATGCCCGGATCGAAGCAAAAGTTGTAACATCCTTGATCCCAAATGGAGTTTGCTGGGCATTGCAAAAAATCACTCAAAGTTAAAATACAATTTTCAAAACTTTTTTTTCATAGAAAATATCTTAGTCTACATAGAAAGATATTTAATTCATTCTACTTAGATTAGTAATGAAATAGTTATAGAGTCCAATTAGTCTTATTTTTCAAGCAATCCAAAATCTTCTTGAAAAATATCTGATTGAAAAGAAGGGATAGGCTTCTTCTCCCACTCTACATTTTTTATCGTAGATGTATATAATTAAAAGGCAAAAAGAAAAAACATCCTCTCTATATTCCCTATATTATTCTTATATTTCAATCAAATTAAAAAAAGTGTGATTTTGTAGTATTATCCGTACATTCTCTAATTACAGCATTTAAAAAAAATGTAGAAGAAAAAAATTCATCTTTGCCTATTATATAAAAACCACTCCTTAACTTCTATATACGCATAAGGAAATAATGATGAAAAGGAAAGCATTCTTTATACACTTATTTTTTCTTGCATTTAAATAGAAAATATGAACGTAGAATTATACGGACTCACGCGAAATATGTCACTTTAAAACCTTTTTAGAAAGAATATGTAGACTACTTTATTATTCTTAAATCAATAATAGGGAATATTATAAAGTCAATGAAATCAATGGAAAAAGTACTAATAAGATCAACTTCAAATAAGATGAGCCTTCTATGTATATACTCACAATAAAAATAAATAAGCTTCTCGATTTTTTCCTTGCTATAACCTAATTTAGAGTATAAAATAATTTTTCATTATAAAATAAACATTTTTCTATGTAATTCGTACCCTAAAGCCAGTTTGAAGATAATAAAGTCGATACTAAAATATTTCATCTAAGTTTTTTACAACACCATTGACTAATAGTACATTCATAAATGACATTACAATTTTACTGTATCACGGCTTCAAAATCTCATAAAAATTCACTAGAAAATAAATTTTGTTTGAGAAACAAGAGAACTTCATGATTGTTGCTTTATTTAATTTGTATAGTTCCAAGAATTTTCTTGGCAGCCTCTTCAAAATTAGAGTATGTACCTATGATTGTCATTTTTGGTATTAAATTAAATTTTTTTTTACGGAGATAGGCAAATCCACCGGCTTTTAGGGAATATAATTTATAGCTTTTTCCATTACAATAGGTCTAATTCCAAACTTCCAAATCTTATAGATTATATTTTTTCCTAACTTCTAATTCTTATTAAGAAAATAGAACGTCACAATCTATAATAAGGACATTTGAAGTGAAGAAGCTTCAAGCCTTATTGACTACCAAAGGAGAGCCAACAAAATATTTTCTTTACTTTAGATGCTAAATTCTTGTGATTGGAAAATGGCCTTTACACTTTAAGGATTAAAACATATTATACGTAGAATTTAGGCGCTTCATGTTTAATAGCTAAAATTCAAGTTCTTTATTTTTGTAATGGTACAAATAATATAGCTCTTAAGAAATAATTTAGATATGTATTTTAAGAAATGTACATTTAAGCTATTTTGTATTTGTATTTTTAGAATTGAAATTTTTGTGATTCTTACCTTCAAACTTTACTAGATAACTTTATTAAATCTTTTGTGAAATTTCTACAAGTGCATCCTCAATGTCTATATAACTTATATAGTTATACCGTATTGTTTTTAAGTATTAGACTAAAATTCTAAGGAAAGTACATTCTATTTTTATCTTTAAAGATTTAATTTCAATTATTCTCACATAACCTCAATTTCTAATGTGCATTTGTAAATTTTTTTGGTAAGACAAGAAATGATATTGCTTTTTGGGAATGTGATTTTCATTTCAATTTATACCTGGAAGCAAAAGTCATGCCTTTCTAAGTCCACAAAGCAATACAAGGTGGCGCGTCCATAAAATCCAAAAATATAAAATTTCAAAAATTCCTATATTTCTCTTTAAAACCATAGGCAATGGCCGTCCATCTGAAGCCACGGAGATTTGAAAGATAAGATGACCCATATTCCATGTTGAATATGGTACCCCTCAAAATTCAAGTAACTGCTCCATAGGAAAACTTCGGCAACATTTTTGGTGTTTAGCTTCACCCTGACGTCTCTGCAGACTGTCTCAAATTGAAACAAGCCACATTCCATGTAAATGGCAGCTTTGGGACCATTGCATTCTCTTGTATTGATACGACGGAAGCAAAACAATATTCATGCAAAATTAAAATCAAACAAAATGTAATTCGCTCCATTAAAGTGAAGTAAATTACATGAAGACCGGCCATTGTAGAGAATGCGCTCAAGAATCAAAGCGTGGCAATAGTTCAGAAGATAGAAAGGGCTCTTACCCCCAGAAATTGAAAACTAATATAATGGCAATAGCACTTTATAATCGACTTTGCAAGGCACATTTCTCGAGAGCAATTTTGGTGACTAAGAAAAAATGTAATGGAACATTTAACAAATATAGTTGAAAAAATCATGGAAGATACGCTTGAGGATGGATTTTAAAACACAATCAAATAAGTTTATCCTCCCCAATTCAATTGTGAGAGGGGCGTGTGTACATGAAGATGTGTCTCTTTGCTGGTGCTCATAATGTTGTGGCCGGTGGATAGCATGCATCATATGCAATACAGTAGTTGGTGTTCCGTTCTCTATTTCACGTACCACTCTCTAGAGTTGTTGGTATCGTGTATTGCAGTGGTGTTTTCTAAAGGTCTGCGCTTGTCCCGAGTACCCCCTATAGACAGACAAAGCATGGACGGACACGCACTCCTTGAGTTTGTGGAGCGTCGCCTCAATGAAGGGGATAAGTTAGCGCACATTGCTAGTACCCTTGGTATGGGCCGGAACGTCCTTAGTCGGAAACTTTCAGAATCAGGTTGGAGCGGCGTGTATTCGAAGGTGACAATGGAGGAATTGAAGTCTATAATTGAAAGCGAAATTCCTCTCCACCATGCAGGAGCAAACTGGGGGATTCGGAGTGTCCAAGCGGCTCTCAAGCTTCGAAAGATGCGAGTGCCTCGATCAACCATCCGCAACGCACTGAAGGCGCTGCAACCTGAGCAAATGGACCGTCGTCAGGTGGGGCGCCTTTTTCGTGGCCAATACACAATAATCGAGCCCATGTTTCTCTGGCACATGGATTCCTATGACAAATTGGTGCCCTGGAAGATTCGAGTGCATGCTTGCATCGATGGAGGTTCCCACTTTGTTGTGTGGGCAAAGGTAGCTACAAACAAACGGGCGGAGACAATATACCAAGGCTACGCGGAGGCAGTGGGGAAGTACGGACACCCCCTTCGAATTCGATCTGATTTTGCAAGTGAGCATGTGCTGGTTGAAGAGGATATCCGACGTGCCCGATCGGGAGTGTATAAGGCGTATTTGACAGGTTCCTCGGTTCACAACCAGGTTTGACTTATTGAACCAATAGCTTCTGTTTTCAATTTTTATGTTGTGTTTTTTATGCATACAAACGCTAGCTTCCTCATGATTTTTTCTGCTATCTTTAGCGCATTGAGAAGTTTTGGCGGCAATTGTGGACGCATCAACGTTGTTCTACAAGCACCTCCTAGCATTGATGTCAGAAAGTGGAATCTTGATCATTAGCAATCCATGGCATGTTGCTTCATTGTACGCGGTGTTTGTTCCTGCATTGCAAGCGGACGTGGACTTGCTGGTTGGCATGTGGAATGTGCATCGTATTTGAAGGATTGGGGAGAATGGCCGAGACCTTCCATCCCATGTACCGGCAGCCAGGTTCAGGCCGGTGGAGAAGATTGCTAGGTAAGTGCTCTTGCCTAGCCAGGTTAGGTATATTGTCCCCATTTTGCAATTTGCAATATAGTCTACTAGTACAAAGAGCTCTTTTGTATTGGATTCTAGTGGATCCACGCTTCCACATAAATTTACTATACAAAACTTTTGAGACCCATTGAGAAATAATTCGTCGTGCGTGACAATTGTTGCATACATCCCACTATACTAGATTGTATTAAAGCATCTAAAATTTTTGATGGCAGGAAAATTCTACCATCCAACGATGATGCTGCTCCGGATTTGAGGCGCCTACCTGTTCCAGGCTTTGATGATGAACGTAGAAGGGTACCTATCCACGACGACGAGGATGTCGACGTCACATCGAATTTGGCCTTGGTAGTTAACTATTTGAATGTGCTTGTATTCTTTGCTTGTTATGTTGTCATGTATAGGTTGATATATTTAAATAAGCGTTTGCAACAAAGTCCACTTTTTGGTTTGAATGTGCTGAAATAGCCAAGTCCAATTTAATGAAGTTGTGTACACCCCCAATTGCCGCTCAATAATAATAAAACTTTTTGAATGGCAGGAAGTCGTTCGAATGCGTGATGGCGCTTACGAGTTGGGGAAGCCCAATTGCACCGACTTGGCAGAGGCGTATTTACTACATCTATCGATCACGCTAGAGTGTGCAGAAGCAGTTCACTCAGTTGATGGATTTGCATTGCACATGGCATCCATAGTATCCGAGAGTTCTGACCTTGATCGAACAAGAGCGGCTCGACTAATCACTGATTATTCAGACCAAATTGCATAGGATTGCTCCTTCTCTTTTATAGGTGATGCGTACATTTTCAGGAGGACCTCAATAGTCAACTACATATGGCATTATATGTGCGGGTACTGAACTACTTGTGAAATATTGAAAACCAAGTTTGATTGAAAAAATCCAATTTGAAGTATGTTAAACGTTACAATTTTCACAAGGACGAAGGTCAGTGTCTACATAGTGGTTGTACACATGCAGTTTTGTATTTGTGGCTTTCATTAAAAAACATATTGGGTACCATTGTATTGGATTTCAAAAGATATAAAATATTATCATCCCTTAAAATGCGTAGTCCAAATTATAATTGTCTTTTTTTCATGAATGTGAACTATCATGAAAACCATCATTCCCTTTTTTGCTATGTGTATACCATCCATAATTATCTAGTTGACCAATAAAAATCCGATGACATCAATATTATGTTCAACAACCAGGAAGTACTATTATATTGTCGTCCATTTGAATGGCACATTCAGGACCGCTGCCAGTCAGATTCTCTGCTGCCTCGCAAAGCAGCATCTACAATTCTATACTCTACGAGTCTACGTCCTATAAAAATCCCGTTCATGTCTTCCCACGTGGAATTTGAAGGATCTCGTTCACGAGTGAGCGTTGCTAGCGCGTGAGCGGGGAGCGGGGAGCAGGAAGTGGTGAGCGGGGAGGGCAGATTTTAATTATTAAAAAGAAATTCTTCAAAATAAGAAAATAAAGTTGAATGAACACGAATAAAAAATATGATGTAAACTGATGGAAATGGATGAAAAAAAATCCGGATGTACGTAGAAATGGACGAAGCACGGGGCGGACAATAGATGAAATTGGATGAAAAAAGTAGATGAAAAGTGGATCCAAAAAGTAGATGAAAAGTGGACCAAAAAGTAGATGAAAAATTTGGATGACAAATGGGTAGCAAAGTAGATGAAAGTGGATGAAGAAATTGGATGGGAAAGGTGGGTGACAATAAATGGGACAGCTTCACAACATCAGAGCTTCAGAAATTGGAACTCGCTCATGAAAATGGATAACTACCCGAATGACAAACTCATCAAAATCCAAATGACTAATTGATGACAAGGATTCGCTAAAAAATATTGCCTTTTACGAGAACGACGACACTACATTTACAAAAGAGGGTTCAGCTAATTGAGGACCTAAGACCGCGTAATAACAATGCTTTATAACCGTGGAAGACAATAGATCAGTGTTATAGAGAACTGATGTTTTGAAGTGGCTGCATGGTTAATGAACCTAGTTAATGAACCTAGTTAATGAACCTAGTTAACTATGCATTCCTTCGTTGTTCAGTTCGGAATCATAAAACATTTACACATAATTGTAGCATTTCACTTGTACGCCAAAACTCAGAAGGTTCCATTGCTTTATGCGGTGTACTGAAATTAAATGTGGAAATTCATACAATGCTAATTCAAAACACAAAACATAATGTCTGAATCTAAAAAAGCAATACAGAGAACTCCAGTACATTTTTTTGATATGATGGCCTACTCCTACAAGGTTCAGAAAATGCAAGTAGTGACCCTTCTGGTCTCACTACTACTTCATTAATAACACTTGTGGTCACATGAAGATCTCTGGGAATGTATAAGCACTTTCTCTCTAATTAGGGTCTAAGTGGTTAAGTATCCCACTAAGAAGTATTAGCTTCACCTCATTGAAACTAAAACTGGGAGCATGAATGAAGCCATGTACTGGGGATTGCAGGTTACAGATGACGGTAAGAAGGAAATAAAGGTGCTTACAGTTTGACCACTGACCGCGCTTTCCTAAGGCCTTTGTGTTCATCTCTTTGAAATAAGGACACGTGCACTCTGGAAACGATGAAATCGTAAGCATGTATTGCTCAGTCCGCGGTTCTACTCTAGAAGTTAAACAAACTATGCATCCAAATCCAGGGTGAGGAACCATAGTCACTCTATAAATTTGTGCATTCAATATCATAGCTGAAGCGGTATTGTTTGCATGTTTCCCTGTAGGTGCCTTGAGGTTCCGACGAATGATTTTTCCTGATCGTAATTTAGGATGTTCGTCAGGTGCCAATGGAATGGGATAAGCATTGACCAAGTCAACCCCACACTCTCCCCCAAACAACCTGCGAGGTGAAATTACTTCACGTTGAGGAAGTCTGAAGCCAGCTGATTCTAAGGCTAAAATCTCTTGCTTTGACAAGGCAGTGCCCCTTTTAACAGGCCAAATGTCAGGAATGGGGGGTTTAGACAACACCCACTTCCGCTTCGTCCCCTTCACACAACGTTCTATATCATCATTGCAAAAATAGAACTCCATACGCTCGTTTTTATTTTTCTTGTAATTCACCATCATACCTGTATATGTTGGTGCTGCTGTGCTGACGCTATTTTGGACAATTCTTGTTGTGCATTTCTTCTTTGTATTCGCTTGAAGGGCAAAACATGCCTTTGCAGATGTTTGGGGAAGTCTTGCAATGTGCCAGGTCAGGACATCACAGTCGGTCTCTTGGATACATGATACATGGAAAGAAGGACCTTGAGTACGGCACTGGGATTCCTGCCGCGTTTCAATAAACAAGGGTACGTCTACTTCCACAGTTGGGCACACATCCTCTACAATTGGGGTTAGAGAAGGAGCACTTGTGGAAGCCTTCCACGATCTTGTCTGTACTCGGGGATGTGAGAAGTTCACTTTATCTGGTCTATGTGAATCATGCTCGCATCCCAAAGGGTGGTCCGCCTTTCGTTTCTGTGATCCAAATACTTCTTCACCTTCAAAATGAGGCTGTCTACTAAAAAATTTTTGAACTGATGGAAGGCTTGAAATAGCTTCAGTGAGCACCTTCGGATTCCCGCTTCGTTGAGTTGATCGTTGGGCAACGCGGAGTAGTAATTCTTCCTTTCCAGGACCCGTCCCCGCATCTCCGCCTTTAAGGTATTGGTAATACCTTACCATCTGCATAAACGCTCTGACAAAATCATCAACAGTGGCAATGTATAAATCGTTCCCACGATTTCTAGACTGTTGAAGCCACTTATTGTGTACAGTCTCGGCGAGGTTGCACGAGGGCATCTCGGCCTTCTCCGTGTCAAACAGATCCTGAAGACATCGGAAGCATGTCAAATTAGTATAAACGACTAACATCATTAATTCACTTGCCACTTGTCAAAACATAAAAATAAGATTTGCTGAAGAAATACACTTACCAATTGCATGAACCCCCCCCATTGCCGATAACAAAAGTGCCAAAATGAGAGCCAAAGTTCCAAACGATGTAGGCCGTCTTCAGTTGTGGCACCGGATGAGGTCCACCATACTTTAATTGCAAGGTAACGTTCTTCAGATTGTTCCGTTGAAATGGCATTTTTGTACTGTTTGCATAGAAGTCGGTGTTGATCTTGTAAGTCCGCCCGTATATCAGCCTTTGTATGCTTTTCCATGGATTGGGTCCAATGAAAAAGGCAAGTCCGCTCTCGATTCTCCATGGGTACACTAGTGTCACCTGATCCGTAGATAATTCGTACCGCATTCCAATTTGCTTGGGCACTATCTGCCATGAACCCTTTGAACTGAGTTTTAGAGACCCCATGTCTCTGTAGAACTGAATTTAGGTTTGTCCAAAATATGACTTGTGCAATACAATCTTCTGATTGCATGTTGCACATGGCAATGGTCATTACTCGACAGTATACACAGTCATAAACGTGGCATGCCATGGTAGTCCATCCTTTTACCCGTTTCACATGATCAAACATCATCCAAGCATCCTGGAGGTCACCACCACTTTGCATACGCTTGACCAAGTCTACTCCACTGCCTGGACCTACTTCCGACATTTTGAAGACAAATACCTTGTCCTTGTCAGAGCCTTGACCTGGGAATTTGCTCTCTTGAACAAATGCCCAAGTACTTGCCCCCCGCAACTTTGTTATGCTATCCATAACTCCAAACCTCCTCAGGTACTTGAAAGAAGCGACCTCGTTACGAATACTGGGTGAACTGAAATACTTACATTTATCCAGGACAGGTACAAGTTCTTCAATATTCAAAGTCTTCTGCAATTCTCCATCAGAGCGTAGAAGAAGTTCACCCAACAGTTCTTTTGTGGCCTCCAAAACAATGGCTGAATTTCAGCCAATTGGTGTCTTCTTCATTTGATCTCCTATTAGGCTTTGAGTCCTCTCCTTCATGGCCTCCAAAACAATGGCTGAATTTCAGCCAATTGGTGTCTTCTTCATTTGATCTCCTATTAGGCTTTGAGTCCTCTCCTTCATGTTGCGAAGCTCACCATCCTTGACGGGATGTTGATGATCGCCGAGATGAACAAATGCACGAGTTATAAGTGGATTCCCCAAGACGTAATACACCCTCACAGCGCAACGAGATATACAACTTGGTGCTTCCTTACAAATCTTGTAAACAAGGGTAGAGCCAGTTGGATGCGGTATTCTAATATCAAGCGGGCTAGGAGAGAAGCCTTCCCACTCCAACTCGTTGTCGCAGCACAGGATAAGCAATTCCCATGTTATACTCCCAAAAACCACTCTAAAGCATAACAAAGTGACTCTAAAGATCGAACCCACGAGATTCTGTGAAGTATCTAACTCTATTAACGAACTAAGTCAAGTTAGGGACAACAGTCATCTTTTCCGGTCCTCTTCCTATGACCGGAACCAAAAACACCCAGAAAACAAAGGACCGGATTCTTGCTCTCTTCCGATTCCAACTAGTCTTCCAGTTGTCGAATCCAAAACAACCCAAGGACCCTATCTCTTCCGGTCCGGGTATCCGTCTAGGCCAATCCGCTCTAGACAACTCACAACCATTTCTTCTCCTGTCCGGTTTGGTTTTACCTCTGTTTAGCCATCAGAGGGTTCGCCGCTTGCTTTTGAGAGTGGTAGGCCCACCACACCTTCCGTGACTTATAGTGGCTGAAGACCCACTTTCCTAATCTCTTCCTTCCTAGGCTAGTACGGATCCGGTTTGGTCCTTCACAGCAATCCAGATCGCAATCCGGTCCACTGGTCACACAAAGACCCCCCGTACGATCCTCTCAATACTACAACGACCCTAATGTCATCTTATTCCGTGCGAAGCTAAGGCGGTTACAAGTGTACCCGTCCATTCCAACGTCAACTAGAATTTTTCCGTTTACTGTTAAGATGGTGAGACCTCACAGGAGATCGGACACTCAACCGGATTTCTCACCCAGGAGTTCTAGCGCGACTAAGGAATCCCTCCCTATCCGCCTAGCCTAACAACGGCTTTCTCACCCGGAATCTCAAACTCTAGAAGCGCTGAGGCACTGAAGTTCACTCCCAACTCTATCCTATCCGCTCACATGTACTTAGAACCAAGAAAAACACCAAGGGGAGAAATCCCAACGCATCCGCTCGTGCTTTCCGAACTCCCTCACGCACAACTCTGCCAAAACATGGGAGAACGTACAACAAGAAAGTACAAAGAGAGAACACAAAGAAAATGTAGAAAGAAAGACTCCCAGTCCTCAGCACAAGGACTGAATTATATACACTTTGAGAACTTCCAAAAATAACAAAAGGCAAAAAGAGCCGTTAAAAGTCAACCTAAATCCGGATCCTAACTTCCGGTCCTCCTAACACTACCGGATCGGATTACTAATCCGGATCCGTTCCTATCCTATCTTTCCTAACTTATTCTACATCGCTATCCCGCGCCCCAACAAAGGACTCTTGGGCTCCGCCTCCAATTGCTCGAAGACTTCTTCCAAGTTCCTGTTCCACTCTCCGGCCATCGGATTTGGCATGTCAGAACCGGGAGAGTCTTCGATGTTGATCGGCGCGGTCTGGGAAGGCTGACTCGGCTTTGACTGCGGAGTCTGGTCTTTTCCTTCCCTTGGGTCTGGCACTTCCGGAAACGATTCCGGCATGGAGATGTTCGATAGGTGGACCCTCATCGATCCGGTCAGCTTCTGTGTACACTCCTCCATCCGGTCCGCCGCTCCTCGTGCTAAGACCAAATTCTTCTCCACCTGCTCGCTGAAGTCAGTCAGGATCCGGACTATCCGGGTACCGGATAGTTTCTTCTCCTCTAAGACCTTCTCATCGAAGAGTCTGGCCCTGACTGCCATGCTTCCGGTCTCACCGAAAGTCGCCTTCACCGATTCCGCCACCTTCTGCGTCTCGTCCGCCATTATCCGGGTGGCGGTCATATCTTCCTTGAAGGTGGCCACTTCCGCCTTCAACATGTCGACCTCCTCTTGAAGTCGACGGATCTCTGCTTCCTGCTTCCGGATCTCGACCGGATTGGTGATGCACTCCGCTACCTTCCCCGGCAACTTGCTATCCGGTGTTGCCTGCACCAACTCTCCGATCTGGTTTAGGGCGATTCTCTTCGCCTCCCAGTCCAGGCGGATGTCGACGAGGATCTTCACCAATTTCTCGAACGGGTCGACCGGTCCCTTCTTCGAACAGCCTGCCTTCTCCCCTTCCGGTGTCTTCTCCTTTCCGGTTTTATCACCGAGTGGAGATCCTCTTCCGGTCGGAGACGTCGTCTTGTGCCGCTTGGGCTGCCTCTCCGCCTCTTCTTCATCTTCTTCTTCTTCTTCGGTCTCGGATCCGGTTTCCTCTTCCTCCTCGTCCGTTTCCGATTCTCCGTATTTCAGGAGATTTTCCTGGGCCTTCCACTCCTTCTCTTCCGAGTCTAAAAGGAGCTGGTGTTGCTCATAGAGGTGGAAGAGGTAGGGACACATGGGTGTCGGCCTACTCCTTCCGACCCTCGTCGCCAACTGGGCCACCAGATCGAACATGATCCGGGCCCAGTCCGCTTTCCGGTCACCGCTCAGGGCACCGAAAATAGTGTTGCCGAGGGTGATGGTCACCCTTGTCGGCTTCTCCGGATGCAGGATCGAAATGAGAAACTGCAACAGTTTCCGGTGCCGGTCGTCGATGCAGTCTTCCACCGCGTATCCGTCCTTGGGGTTGACCGCTCCTCGAAACTTGCCTCGGACGTACTCGTCCTTTCGGTTTGCCATCCCGTGGCCTCCTGCCCGGAACTTATAAACCTCCCTCCAGATCTCTTCCGTCCATTGATGTGGAACACAGCGGATCGTGTTGTCGAATTGGTTCGTCCACTTCCCCTGGATCTCCTTCACCATCCGCTCGTCCTTAAAACCCCAAGGTTTGTCGAGCAAAACCTGGCACCCCATCCGGTTGAGATCCAACCGGAGCATCTCCATCTCCTCCTCTGTCGAAGGGAGAACCGGAACGACCTTCCGGAGTTTGACCGGAGCCGACGACGTGGATGGGCCTGGTCTGTTCCGCCTAAGCTGCGGCATAGACACAGACTAGATCTAAGACAGTCCTTTCCGATTCTACCTCACACAGTCCTAGCCGCACGTCCCATTCTCACGTTCTCTCTCCGATCTCAACCGGAATTCTGCACAGCGATCGGTACGCAACCGAAAACCTACCCTGCAACACACCTCTAACACTCGCACACTCACGCACACACGCGAACACTCACACAGCGCCGAAACACGAGGAGCGCGACAAAACACTCTCACCAAACGGAGTTTGGAAAAAGGAGTGCGACTGAGGAGGTGTTGGCCTTTTATAGTCTCTCCTGACCTAAAAGCCGTCATGATGACGTTTACCGGTCCGGTCCCACCAATCCGGTCTAACCCTAATCCGGTCCACTAACCCCAATCCGGTCCACTGCTACTTCCGGCCAAGAATCCGATTCCAATCCGGTTCCTGGGTGTCACCACTAGGATTGGATTCGTTCGAACTACTCCACTATTTAAATGTCTTTTCTAATTTTCCGTCCTCTGCTGTTTCTAGACAAAACCTACATACTAATCGATAGTTTCCGTTCCGTTTTCTAGATAAACAACTGAAAACCAAAAATTCGGACTGCGACACTCGTTTACTGGATTTGTTCTTTGCACTCGACCCAAGTACTCGCAATTCCCGTTCTCACATCTGAGATGACCAACACATACGGAGGTACGAAACGACAAGCCATGACTGTTTGTTATATTTGTAGTAATTGTTTTTGTCCACACATGACCATCGTACCTCTTATCTATACCAATCATTTGTTTCACATATGATGGAGCCCCCAACGAATCAACGGCTGGTAATTCAAAAATAACGTCGCCATTGAAATTCGAAGGAAGCACTGTAACCTTGTGTGTTGTAATTGTGTCGTAATCTATTTTAGACATAGCATTTCTACATCCCTTCCGTCCACGAAGTCCTTTCAAACAATCAATTACCGATGCTACAGAAGCAGTTTTGGTACTGGGAATCACAGTAACAGTCTGCTCTCCCAAATTAGAACTAGAGACTGGAATATCTGACGAGCGGTCCCATGCTTTCAAAGTTGGTTCCGTGTTCTCAATGTCAGAGTCATCGCTGAGAAGGGTTACTGTGAAGACACCAGGCTCAACTTTAGGAACCTTCATAGGTGGCGTCTGAAATGACAAAGAAGAAAAACGCTGATCAGGCACTAAGTCTGCGGATTCCGACCGATCAGAATTACTTACCCCATAGGCCCTATATTTCCCAGCTTTCAAGTGCCACAATCTATTCACGCCTTCCAAAATAGGTATTTGACCGACAGTGTGAGTTAGGACTTTCGTCTCTACGTCAAATATTTCTTCATCGATATGCAGAGAGTCCGCATGTAAGTTAAATCTAATACCCAATCAAAAGGTGGACACCGCAGCGACACCATCAAGGTCCAGCGGAAACAGTATAGGAACCCCATCAGCGGCGCCATTCACGATCACCATATCCAGAAACTCTGACATTGCAAAATATTCCAATTCACAGCATGGACACAAACAATCTCACGATCACCATGTGACGCTCTCTAACACGTAAACTACGAACTCATAGTCCAGGGAGGTACATGAAATAACACAGCAAGCAAATAAACTGAATCCTGCATATCGGACGATGCAGAGGATGATAATTTATCTATAATTCAATGAAACCAATATCAGGAACGCCTCATTATACAACTTTAGCGTTACGGCCGTCATTATATATAATGAAATTTATAATTAATTTTTTACCTCACTAGAAGTAACAACTGAGTTGGTTAAGAGGATTTTGGCCGTCCTACAAAACTAAGAATATAGACTCCTCCAATGTTAACATGTAAGCACATCGTATGCAATAAAATATAACCGGAACATTTGTAATAAAGACCAAATTCTATGACAAGGCAACCTTCCGAAAAGGCATTGCGATTGAAAAATGGATATCCCGGCCACTAATTAGGATGGTAGGCATTAACTTTTGTTCCCACAGTGATGGTACGAAGCTAATTAGGTAACAAAATACAATAAATGTCTGACAATAATTAAATACAATGTCAGCTTTCTCCAGCCAATCATTCGACAATCAGTTACTTCAAAAGATGTATTTAAAGTGATAAACAAGGGAATCCTGATGGCTATGTGTCAAGATACACAGGCACGGAAGGAACATGAATTACTAATATCCAGCGTCATGAAGATGCATATTATGTGATACACTATATTATTTGCTACTAATAACAAAACTGTGACATTACCGTTTGAGATGAATACAGTTCAATCATTCGTATCAACAACGACCTAGGAGTATTTATCGTGTATGAGTAATCATTATATAACATTCTGAAATAACCCAACATTATTTGACTATACGTGGGGGACCCTGAAGGCCATACCCTTCAAACAACTACTACTGTACATCAAAGGAATCTGGATCAGAAACAAACGTAACAGTATAAATGCCAATATCCATGAGTGTAATCGTGTCGACTATGTTCGACACTGTCTATGCGTGTCCACCAGGGCTGATAAAGATTTCGTCACTGCTGTAAGAGACCATTACGTAGAACTTCATATTAGAATTTGAGAATACAGAAAATACTATTAAGTGACTCTATCAACTGATGATTAAGGCTAATAACATTAATGAACTTGTAAACTCACAACGTCATAATCGTTTTATAAATTATACTAATCGAATCACTGACACACTATCGACAAAATTTATCCCCCCAGACAGAAGGCACAAGATATATGAATTATCCATTACCCTAGGAAACAACGGATGGGGAATTTCATGACTGAGAAATATTGAAACACCGTTAGAGAAATCCATGGTAAAGTCCATCCAAAGGACTAATGACGCACCAGTTCACCCAGGAAGTCAAGGTCGGCGAGAAAGGATGGGGAGACCGGGAAGTGTGTGACGGCGAGGATCCAGCTGGCGCGTCGGAGACGACACGAGCGGTAAGGAACGGTGGGGAAGAAAAGGGCAGCGAGGAAGCCCGGACTGGCGCAGCGGTGCATTCCCTTCGACAAAATTGTTCTCCTGATTTTCGACGTCGTTGGAGCGTGGACTATCTAAACTTGGTTGCGAGCGAAGCAAAGATGGATAGGGTTCACAACTTACGGCCAAGGGCGGGGAGGTCGAACGCAATCCCAGGACCTTCGGCAAACTCGGCACAAGCAATAGTGCGTCCGGAAGAAGCCTCTTCTCGGAACCAGGTAAGGGTTTTGAACTCTCAACTTCTCATCCTGTCTCGCATGCATGACTCAGTACGCGTCGCCCACGGCCTGAATGGATGAATCCAGAACCAGGTTTTAATAGAATTTAAGGCAAGCCCACTCCGCTCCACTCAAGGCAGCTAATCACCTCAGCGAGCGGGGGCCAAACCTACCAAGCGTGTTTATATTTCTTTTTTGCTTTCGTCTATGAGCTGGAAACACATTCTCGTCAGCTTAGTATTAGCGTTGCATGGCCTGGTCATGGCGGAGCTCGTCTTGGCCCCGAGAGAAGTCCCAAGGTCACGAGGTCATGCATAACCTCTTCTGATCGGTCTGGTTTCGGGACGGAACTCAGTCCCTTTCGGGAACACCACCCGCTCCCCGTGACCATCTGGTCACCGCACTAGAGGTTGGACAAGCCAGCCAGTCCCTTTTGAATATATATTTTTTTTTGTTTCACCTGTTGGGTCACACGTCACGTTCTCTTCAGTTTTGCATTCTGCTGCATGGCTTGGTCATGGCGGAGCTCGTCTCGTCCCCGACAGAAGTCCCAGGGTCACGGCGTCATGCATAACCTCTTTTGATCGTTCTAGTTTCGGGACGGAGCTCAGTCCCTTTCGGGAACACCACCCGCTCCCCGTGACCATCTGGTCACCGCACCAGAGGTTGGACAAGCCAGCCAGTCCCTTTTGAATATATTTTTTTTTTGTTTCACCTGTTGGGTCACACGTCATGTTCTCTTCAGTTTTGCATTCTACTGCATGGCTTGGTCATGGCGGAGCTCGTCTCGGCCCCGAGAGAAGTCCCAGGGTCACGGCGTCATGCATAACCTCTTTTGATCGCTCTTATTTCGGAACGGAGCTCAGTCCCTTTCGGAAACACCACTCGCTCCCCGTGACTATCTGGTCACCGCACCAGAGGTTGGACAAGCCAGCCAGTCCCTTTTGAATATTTTTTTTTTTTATTTCACCTGTTGGGTCACACGTCACGTTCTCTTCAGCTTTGCATTGTGCTGCATGGCCTGGTCATGGCGGAGCTCGTCTCGGCCCCGAGAGAAGTCCCAGGGTCAGGAGGACATGCATAACCTCTTTTCATCATTCTGGTTTCGGGACGGAGCTCAGTCCCTTTCGGAAACACCACCCGCTCCCCGTGACCATCTGGTCATTGCACCAGAGCTTGGACAAGCCAGCCAGTCCCTTTTGAATATATTTGTTCTTGTTTCACCTGTTGTGTCACACGTCACGCTCTCTTCAATTTTGCATTGTGCTACATGGCTTGGTCATCGCGGAGCTCGTCTCGGCCCCGAGAGATCTCCCAGGGTGACGGGGTCATGCATAACCTCTTTTCATCGTTCTGGTTTCGGGACGGAGCTCAGTCCCTTTCGGGAACACCACCCGCTCCCCGTGACCATCTAGTCACCGCACCAGAGCTTGGACAAGCCAGCCAGTCCCTTTTGAATATATTTTTTTTCTTGTTTCACCTGTTGGGTCACACGTCACGTTGTCTTCAACTTTGCATTCTGCTCCATGGCTTGGTCATGGCGGAGCTCATCTCGGCCCCGAGAGATCTCCCAGGGTGACGGGGTCATGCATAACCTCTTTTCATCGTTCTGGTTTCGGGACGGAGCTCAGTCCCTTTCGGAAACACCACCCGCTCCCCGTGACCATCTGGTCACCGCACCAGAGCTTGGACAAGCCAGCCAGTCCCTTTTGAATATATTTTTTGTTTGTTTCACCTGTTGGGTCACACGTCATGTTCTCTTCAGTTTTGCATTCTGCTGCATGGCTTGGTCATGGCGGAGCTCGTCTCGGCCCCGAGAGATCTCCGAGGGTCACGGGGTCATGCATAACCTCTTTTGATCGTTCTGGTTTCGGGACGGAGCTCAGTCCCTTTCAGGAACACCACCCGCTCCCCGTGACCATCTAGTCACCGCACCAGAGCTTGGACAAGCCAGCCAGTCCCTTTTGAATATATTTTTTTTTTTGTTTCACCTGTTGGGTCACACGTCACGTTGTCTTCAACTTTGCATTCTGCTCCATGGCTTGGTCATGGCGGAGCTCGTCTCGGCCCCGAGAGATCTCCCAGGGTGACGGGGTCATGCATAACCTCTTTTCATCGTTCTGGTTTCGGGACGGAGCTCAGTCCCTTTCGGGAACACCACCCGCTCCCCGTGACCATCTGGTCACCGCACCAGAGGTTGGACAAGCCAGCCAGTCCCTTTTGAATATATTTTTTGTTTGGTTCACCTGTTGGGTCACACGTCATGTTCTCTTCAGTTTTGCATTCTGCTGCATGGCTTGGTCATGGAGAAGCTCGTCTCGGCCCTTAGAGATCTCCGAGGATCACGGGGTCATGCATAACCTCTTTTCATCGTTCTGGTTTCGGGACGGAACTCAGTCCCTTTCGGGAACACCACCCGCTCCCCGTGACCATCTGGTCACCGCACCAGAGCTTGGACAAGCCAGCCAGTCCCTTTTGAATATATTTTTTGTTTGTTTCACCTGTTGGGTCACACGTCATGTTCTCTTCAGTTTTGCATTCTGCTGCATGGCTTGGTCATGGCGGAGCTCGTCTCGGCTCCGAGAGATCTTCCACGGTCACGGAGTCATGCATAACCTCTTTTCATCGTTCTGGTTTCGGGACGGAGCTCAGTCCCTTTCGGGAACTCCACCCGGTGCTCGTGACCATCTGGTCACCGCACCAGAGGTTGGTCAAGCCAGCCAGTCCCTTTTGAGTATATATTTTTTTTGTTTCACCTGTTGGGTCAAACGTCACGCTCTCTTCAGTTTTGCATTCTGCTGCATAGCTTCGTCATGGCGGAGCTCGTCTTGGCCGTGAGAGATCTTCCAGGGTCGCGGGGTCATGCATAATCTCTTTTCATTGTTCTGGTTTCGGGACGGAGCTCAGTCCCTTTCGGGAACACCACCCGCTCCCCGTGACCATCTGGTCACCGCACCAGAGGTTGGACAAGCCAGTCAGTCCCTTTTGAATATGTTTTTTATTGTTTCACCTTTTGGGTCACACGTCTTGTTCTCTTCAGTTTTGCATTCTGCTGCATGGCTTGGTCATGGCGGAGCTCGTCTCGGCCCCGAGAGATCTCCCAGGGTCACCGGGTCATGCATAACCTCTTTTCATCGTTTTGGTTTCGGGACGGAACTCAGTCCCTTTCGGGAACACCACCCGCTCCCTGTGACCATCTGGTCACCGCACCAGAGCTTGGACAAGCCAGTCAGTCCCTTTTGAATATATTTTTTGTTTGTTTCACCTGTTGGGTCACACGTCATGTTCTCTTCAGTTTTGCATTCTGCTGCATGGCTTGGTCATGGTGGAGCTCGTCTCGGCCCTTAGAGATCTCCGAGGGTCACGGGGTCATGCATAACCTCTTTTCATCATTCTGGTTTCGGGACGGAGCTCAGTCCCTTTCGGGAACACCACCCGCTCCCCGTGACCATCTGGTCACCGCACCAGAGCTTGGACAAGCCAGTCAGTCCCTTTTGAATATATATTTTTTTTGTTTCACCTGTTGGGTCACACGTCACGTTCTCTTTAGTTTTGCATTCTGCTGCATGGCTTGGTCATGGCGGAGCTCGTCTCGGCCCCGAGAGATCTTCCAGGGTTACGGGGTCATGCATAACCTCTTTTCATCGTTCTGGTTTCGGGACGGAGCTAAGTCCCTTTCGGGAACACCACCCGCTCCCCGTGACCATCTGGTCACCGAACCAGAGGTTGGACAAGCCAGCCAGTCCCTTTTGAATATATTTTTTGTTTGGTTCACCTGTTGGGTCACACGTCACGTTCTCTTTTGTTTTGCACTCTGCTGCATGGCTTGGTCATGGCGGAGCTCGTCTCGCCCCCGAGAGAAGTCCCAGGGTCACGGGGTCATGCATAACCTCTTTTCATCGTTCTGGTTTCGGGACGGAGCTCAGTCCCTTTCGGGAACACCATTCACTCCCCGTGACCATCTGGTCACCGAACCAGAGGTTGGACAAGCCAGCCAGTCCCTTTTGAATATATTTTTTGTTTGGTTCACCTGTTGGGTCACATGTCATGTTCTCTTCAGTTTTACATTGTGCTGCATGGCTTGGTCATGGCGGAGCTCGTCTCGGCCCCGAGAGAAGTCCCAGGGTCACGGGGTCATGCATAACCTCTTTTCATCGTTCTGGTTTCGGGACGGAGCTCAGTCCCTTTCGGGAACACCACCCGCTCCCCGTGACCATCTGGTCACCGCACTAGAGGTTGGACAAGCCAGCCAGTCCCTTTTAAATATATTTTTTTTTTGTTTCACCTGTTGGGTCACACGTCACGTTCTCTTTAGTTTTGCATTCTGCTGCATGGCTTGGTCATGGCGGAGCTCGTCTCGGCCCTTAGAGATCTCCGAGGGTCACGGGGTCATGCATAACCTCTTTTCATCGGTCTGGTTTCGGGACGGAGCTCAGTCCCTTTCGGGAACACCACTCGCTCCCCGTGACCATCTGTTTAGCGAACCAGAGGTTGGACAAGCCAGCCAGTCCCTTTTGAATATATTTTTTTTTTTGTTTCACTTGTTGGGTCACACGTCACGTTCTCTTCAGTTTTGTATTCTGCTGCATGGCTTGGTCATGGCGGAGCTCGTCTCGGCCTCGAGAGAAGTCCCAGGGTCACGGGGTCATGCATAACCTCTTTTCATCGTTCTGGTTTCGGGACGGAGCTCAGTCCCTTTCGGGAACACCATTCACTCCCCGCGACCATCTGGTCACCGAACCAGAGGTTGGACAAGCCAGCCAGTCCCTTTTGAATATATTTTTTTTCTTGTTTCACCTGTTGGGTCACACGTCACGTTGTCTTCAACTTTGCATTCTGCTCCATGGCTTGGTCATGGCGGAGCTCGTCTCGGCCCCGAGAGAAGTCCCAGGGTCACGGGGTCATGCATAACCTCTTTTCATCGTTCTGGTTTCGGGACGGAGCTCAGTCCCTTTCGGGAACACCACCCGCTCCCCGTGACCATCTGGTCACCGCACCAGAGGTTGGACAAGCCAGCCAGTCCCTTTTGAATATATTTTTTTTTTGGTTCACCTGTTGGGTCACACGTCACGTTCTCTTTAGTTTTGCACTCTGCTGCATGGCTTGGTCATGGCGGAGCTCGTCTCGGCCTTGAGAGATCTTCCAGGGTCACAGGGTCATGCATAACCTCTTTTCATCGTTCTGGTTTCGGGACGGAGCTCAGTCCCTTTCGGGAACACCACCCGCTCCCCGTGACCATCTGGTCACCTCACTAGAGATTGGACAAGCCAGCCAGTCCCTTTTAAATATATTTTTTTTTTGTTTCACCTGTTGGGTCACACGTCATGTTCTCTTCAGTTTTGCATTCTGCTCCATGGCTTGGTCATGGCGGAGCTCGTCTCGGCCCTTAGAGATCTCCGAGGGTCACGGGGTCATGCATAACCTCTTTTCATCGTTCTGGTTTCGGGACGGAGCTCAGTCCCTTTCGGGAACACCACCCGCTCCCCGTGACCATCTGGTCACCGCACCAGAGGTTGGACAAGCCAGCTAGTCCCTTTTGAATATATATTTTTTTTTATTTCACTTGTTGGGTCACACGTTACGTTCTCTTTAGTTTTGCATTGTGCTGCATGGCCTGGTCATGGCGGAGCTCGTCTCGGCCCCGAGAGAAGTCCTATTGTCACGGGGTCAAGCATAACTTCTTTCAGTCGTTCTTGTTCTGGTGACGGAGCTCAGTCCCGTTCTGGAAGACAACGCGCGCCTTGTGACCATCTGGTAAATGGGTCACGGGGTCATGCACATATTTCCTTGACTGGTATGCGTCCAACTGAAGGAGCTAAGCCTTGATCGGGAGTTCTCACCCAATCCTCTGTGTTTTGGTGGTCATCGCACGAGGGAGCGGGCCATGCCTGCCAAGCATGTTCGCTTTTTGTTTTTTCCATTGGTCGATTTGTTATAGTCACGACCTCTTATATTCGGTCTTTCTATGCTGCTTGGCTTGATCACCGGGAACTTTATGCTGGCCTCGAGAGGGACTCTGGATGCATGTGCTCATGGGTCAAATATAGTATCCTTTTATTCTTATGTCCGACATACGTGCTTGTTCTACACAGTTTTGTCCGTTTTTTTAACCGTGTACTAATTGTGTGGTCTTCTCTATTCTCTATATTGCTAGCAGGTGCGGGCTTCTGAGGATTTAATGCAAGAGGATACTGGACCGGTTGGTGTTATAGTTGTCCATTTAGCCGGCGCAGAAGTTGGTGTCCCTGAGCTTCCTGAGGAGGTTCCCATGGCAGTGGTAAACCTTGACAATCTATTACGTGACCTAGATCAAGCACTGGATGATATGTATAGGGATGGTCGCCTGCCCTCTCCTGAGTCTACTTGTACTTCACTAGGATCCAATGATATTGAGGTTCATGACTTCTGTACATGTAATCATCAAGATGATGAGGTTACCTCTGCAGTAGATGGAGACAAGGACATTTATATCTTGTACTGTGGAAACTACAGATCCTTAGCAGAGAAATGCATATGTGGCATTTAGTTTGTTTTATTGGGGGGCCGTGGTTGAATCTCCTGGATTGTTCAATCCAGTAAGTTCATTCTCTTGAGGATATAAACAAGGTTTATCATTGGCTCACACACCCATAAGTCTACCATTCATTGATTGGAGTAATATCAGTATTTATTAATTTTGTGTTTCATGTGTGTGGCTAATAGTGGAAGGAACCATACAATTGCTCCACCGACGAGGTCATCGAGGTTGACAAGCTGGAGGATGATAGAATTCAGGGAATTGAACCCCACTACATGGAAGATGACATTCGGCGATCCCAGACGATGGACACAGTTTCTATCATTTCCAGTCTGAGGCTTACTTTCTCTGATCAGTCTCGTATGAAGATACCTTTATGTAGGATGGTTCCAATGCCAATGGTACGACCAACCCTGGAATGTGACCTTACACTGTTAGAGAATCAATTTAGTCGTGGATACGACGAAGGCGCAAGAGTATTCTACGTCTCTACATCTGATGAGCAGGGGCAATCAACTGTATTTTCAGATGCTGAGAAAACTGAATGGGAACCACATTGGAATGCGGCGAACGACAAGTTCAACGTATTCTTGAAGTCGCAGACATCGTTGAAGCATTTGCTGGATTACAAGTTTTATGTCTGTGATGGTAATCACAGACAAATTGCTTGGATGAAGGACATCCATAGGCTTCACAGCACCGAGGCGGCTTGGCATGTCAGTGTTGATGCTATTGTCCTCGACACTAGGAATCGAATTGGAGTGGCTATGCAGGCAATGCACGACATAAACAAGTAAGCGAGGTCATGCTGGGTTCATTCATGTGTTGGAGTTTCTATAATTCTGGTACTGATTCAATTCATTCATGTTTCTAGTGATATTTGATGTTCTTGTCATTCTCTGGTTTAGGCAGACGAAGAATTCTCATATTAAAACGAACCTCGTACATATCCTATATCGGGTCCAGAAGTACGGGATCATAGGACTTGAGAAATTCCATGAGCTCCTTAGTCCAGAAGAAGCGCACACTTGTAGCCAAAAGTCTCGCAAGACTTGGTACAGTATGCCGCTTGAGATCTTTACGTCGTTCATATTCAAGGTATGAAGTTCTGTCTATTTGATGATATTGCATGCTTTGTATGAGTGAAGGATCACTTCGTTGTACTCTAAAATGGTGCTACCATGTTGAGGTCCGAAATCGATTTTCTCTTTCTTCAGCAAGACATTGCGTCGGCTGCTGATGCCGCAGTCAGGAAGTATAACAAAGATACTCCACCTAGTGAAGCTACGAAGGAGGGAGTGGCAACGGCCATGCGAGTTTCAATTAAAGATTCTACGGAGAAGCTCTACAAGAAACTGTCAAAGATTGTTGCGGTTGCGAATCCCGCGCTTGGTTCTGAGTGGTTGAAGGAGGTATTTTGTCTTCCTTTATTCAATTATGTGAAGTCAGATGTTTCCATTTCGATTCTTCTCACTCTCTTTTCATGATTGTTTGCAGATTGAGAGGCATTGGAGCTTATATTCTGTCCCCGAATTGACATTGGAGAAGTTACAAATGATTGCGACATGCAATACGAGTCCATCATTCAAAGTGAGGTGGCTGAAATGGATGAATTCCTCCGGCCCCTCACGAGAGGCACGTAGATTTCCGGCCAGACCGATCAACGAGGAGAGGTTATTACAATTTCTTGCAAAGGCATGTTGGTATGCTGGGGTAAGCATTGGAATTGTCTTGTTTGGTGCTTTTTGAATAATCCATCTATTGTATTTCTTCAATGTGTAGGATATTTTGATGGTGCATGAGACCCTTAATATTTTGTCACATTATCCTGTGCCCAGATCGAGGACTCTGCTTCTGAAATGTTTGATGCAATCATTCGATCTGATAACATTTCTATCGATCTCACTGTCGCTATGGAGCCGAAGACTCTGTTAGAATATATCGAGAATTGGCGCATGAAGCTCTGGGAACATGCCTACACGGGGGTGTTCAAGGGTGCTGATGCATACAAGAAGTCTGAGTCGTTCAAAGATTACAGAGGGTCTATTCTGGCTGTCAAGCGAGTTACATACCGGTACAGTGTTTTTGCCCTTTCCTTGTTGGTCAGGTCATTGTATATCGGACAGTATACTTTAATTGATTCACTTTATAAGTTCTGTCAATAGCCTTTAATTCAAAGTGGACCTCGGGCCCAATGGAAGACGGGCTAGGAGGCGTCATTGCACCTTCCACTTTTCCCTTCCTGATACTATGTGTTTTCGGGGTGATGTAGGTACTTCAAGTTTGAGTTGTACATCAAGAAGGCCATCTCCAAAGAAGATCTACCGCCGTTCCTTACGACATGGTTGGATCGCTCTTCTCCAGACTGCATGTTTTCTCCTATGCAGTTGAAGAATTGGACCAGTGCTCACCTGCAAGCCTGCCCGTGGTACCTCGAGTGCAACTTCGGCACTACTCCACCCGAAGAGGAAGCACTCTTTGACACTTTGAATGACACTGGGATTGTGGACCCAGAGTTCGATGAGTTCGCTGGTCTGGATCCCGATGCTCGAGCGAAGGCCATAAAACGACGGGATATATCAGACAAGAAGAAACTGGAGAAGCTGGAGGAGGCTAAGAAGAAGGCCGAGGACAGCAAGATGAAGAGATTGGCCGCTCAGGCTGAGAAGGACCAGGAGAAGTCGAAGAAGAGAGGGACAAAGAGGAAAGCCTACACTCCGGATCCCCAACCTGCCACAAGTGCAGCTGACGTTGGGGAAGGGTCATCTGGCTTCTCCCTTACTCAAGAGAGACTTGTACATGGACTGACACCAACGGTTCAAACTCTTCCTGCCGTTCCAGACATTGATGAGTGCATACTGAACTTGTCAGTGGGTTCCTTACCTACAGATGAAAAGGCCTTCGATGACGTCCTCGCCTTTCTAGACATGGTTAGTCATGTTAACATTTATTTGTTCGTGCATTATTGGAACATGGACAGAATACATGTCAATTGAAGGTCTTTAGAACATGTTCGTTCTGGCCATGGTGTGATGCTCCAATTGCATGTTTAGGTGAATTAACTGACACCTCTTTGTACTCTGCAGCACTGTACTGATAAGGACAGGTACTTTGATGGTGTATTGAGTACTCAAGAGGCAGTGGATCTCATCTTTGTGGATGTTCCTAAAGGTCTACATGTGCCGACCGTGTCTGCTCCACCTGCCTCGATTCCCGACTAGAATGAGTTCAAGAAAGGGTTCCTAGTTCCCGTTTTTGACTTTGCGAAAGAGTACCTCCACGACAAGGGCGCCTTATTGGTGATGTATCCAGCGCCCTCCACTCGACACAAGAGTCACCTTCTCGGATGTTGCAAGACATACAATTTTAGAATTCTTCTTACGTGGTTCGGCATGAACCACCTACATCTCACATTGCCAGTTGATCAAACCAAAACGGTAATTACATTTCTTTATTTTTATATTTTGTCAAATCTTGTGATTCTTTGATCTATCGTATGTTAACCTCTCCATTGTTTGCAGACCATGCGATTCTCAATCTCTCTTTTAGTGAAGGAGTCGGGACCCAAAACCAAATCGGAGTTTCCATTCCAGTTTGTTCCATCCCATCAAGAGGTGGGTGTGGATGTGACTAGGGACGATATACTCCAGAATTTCTGCAACAAAGAAGATGTCACCATGAATGGTTCCATTCCGTGGAGAGGTCCTCGAGAGAAGGCGCGACAATTCATGCAAATGCTTGTCGAGGCGTTATTGGAACCAGGGGACGTCATGGTAGACTGCACAGCAGCGACAGGTAACAAATCTTCTCTAATTCATTGATTTTTTTAACCAAGACCAAACTGAAAGGGATTTTCAGAAGTAATTTTTTTTATTCGCATGGATGTTTTCAGGATCAAGCATTCAAGCATGCCGTGCATCGCGTTGGCACGTCTTGGCATTTGAGGAGGATAAGGAGATTTTTGACACTCTGATTGCACCGGTTCTACGCATGGATGGGTATTCTCGACCAGCACCGGCACAAAATATTCCAGAAATTCAGGATGTGGATGAAGAGGACGTGGAGCCTGAGCATGTTGTGAAGACATCTCGATTCAGTAAGTAAGTTTAACTCGAAAATCTATTCTTTACATTGTCTATTCTCATTCCACTAAGCATTCAGTCTAATTATCTCTTCATTCCATTATCCAGGCAGGCCAAGAAAGTGAGGTCTCTGACACATGTGCCGTTCTTTGGGAGGCCTGAGTTCTTTCCAAGCCCCCCTAAACCATTTAGGCTACCTGTGTATGCTGAGTCCAACGCTGGAGAGTTTATTGCCCTTGAGCTAAAGCCAAGCTCTCGAGCTCGGTGGGTAGATCCTCGTGTTCTAGACTTCGTGGATGACTGTGCTGTTGAGTCACAGTCAGAAACGTCAAACAGCGAGGGTAGTACAATATGAGATCTCTCTATATCCTAAACTTCCAAACCCTACTTTTATATCTTCTGTATATGCTTATGTCCCTAAATCGGGAATTATTTTCTCTACATTGTTGCCGGTCCTATATTTATTTCTGTTGAATGCATTGTCTACTTTTTGCCATCTTCCTGCGATATTGTGCTTGTCGAATCATCCCTTGTCCTTCGTATTACATATCATTCTCTTGATGTGCCCTTCGAGGACCGTAATGTTTCCATTTTTATTACTGTGTCTAGAACTTACTTATATACGAATCATATATATAATTTCGTTGACTGCGTATTGAACTTGGTATTTGTGTTTTGGTACCTCTGAACCTGATAGTCCCGTGTTGCATGAGCCCTAAATCCTAAACGCATCTCTTGGTGTCGAGACGGGACTATATTAATTTTATTTGTTCATTAAACCACATGTTTGATTTCATAAAATACTTATCATTGTGAACTATATTTCCCAAAAATTTGTCATACCTGTTCGAAGAAGCCAACACTCCCGAAGTCTTCTTGGGCCCAAGACATGGACCTTGAAGACCTCTTGCCCATGCACATGCCCTGGGTTGGGCTGTCCGTTCTGCATTTGTCTTCCTTTGCGTAAACTGCCACTCTTTTTTGTCTTCGGTTGTACACATTAGTTTAGGATTTGAAATTGCATTGTTATCCAAGCATTAATGTTAGAGGATTATTTTGTCCAGATTATCTCGCGGAGCTTTTTACACTGCGAAATACGAACACCCTCTCCGTGTCAGTCGTCGTGCACTTCTTTCAGCCATGTCGTGTAATTGTCTACTAACCACTTTGAAGTACTACACTATGTACTCGACTAATCACAACATGTAGAGGCTTCGTTTTCCAAAAACCGCACATGCTACAAAATTGCCTTCGCCGACTATTGTCACATTCTAAATGAACTAGGATACGAGTTCTTCATCAGTTTGCATCCAATTTTTTATCCACTTTTTCATTTAATTTATCATCCACCTTCTTCATCCACTTTTCATCCACTTTTCATCCACTTTTCATCCAATAGCATCAAGTCCTCCCTCAACTTTTTCCTAAACTTTAATCTATTTTCAAATTTCTCACTTTCCAAAAATTATATTATAGTTCTAATATTGTAGCTCCCCGCTCACCAATTCCCACTTCCCGCTCGCTGCTTGCCGCTCCACGCTCACATACCAGCATTTCCCGTTCACGAGTCCCATAATAACAAACACGTGTGTTTCTTTGTAGTTGATTGAAAAGCACGGTTCCCATACGTCTCCGCCAGTCCGTATGCATATATGCACTTTTGAACCTTGTGATAGTGCCCATTGCTTTCGACGGTCACATTAGTATATTCTCCTAGCATTTTGCTCTGTCACGTAGCGCGCATGAAACCTAAACCCATTGTTACCAAATTTTTAGATTGGAGCATACTTAGCAATCACGCCCTTGTCATGACTTCAAGTAGCACATTTACTGGTCAGGGGTCGCCTTCTTCCAGGAATCACTGAAATCGCAGTTACAACCTTCTCGTGAGACTTCCGTCTGAATCAGCACCAACATGTGAATCCACACCACAAGCACATCCACAAGAGCCAGCGTCTTCACAGCAATGCAATACAGTAGAGGCTGCAAATGCACGCACAACTTTACTTGCAGATGTTGGCGCTTCCGCTTCCAGGATGCCAACACTGTCACAACTGGCTATCAATAGAGCACTGTTGCGTGGCCAGGATACAATAAACCGCAACATTCGAAAGCGGCCAAGGTCGTCTGGCTTAGTGAAACGTGAATTCTACCTACCTCTTGACTTGCAAGTCCGCCACATTTCCAATTCAAAATCTTGCAGCTTAATCATGCACATCCGTCCGGAGCCGATGGAGGTTTGGGCATACGCTGATACGCCATGGGGGGACTCTTACAACGGAACTCCCTTCAAAAAGGGCACGGCGCAACGTGCTGTTGCTGAAAGGGCTGCAACAATCTTCAATAAACCAGAGCTTGCGGACGTTGGAGGATTCTTCTATAAGACACACAGCATGCGAGACCGGGTAAGTGACCCTAAACCTTTTACCGGCGCGGACAAGCGTGTTAACTCTCCATTTACATGAGTTCTTGCATTATTTCACCTTCTAACCGCTACTTTGTTTGCTTTATGTCTGAAGGCAAGGCTAGGTTGGGCAAATTACAAACGCCCTTTTGTTCCGGAGGCCGCTGGAAATGCAATGTGGCGGGACCTGAAAACAAAGTCTCAGTGTTTGTCTCCAATTTATATTCCAAACCCTGCAAATGTGCTCCACGAATGGGAGATACAACAGTATTGTCCATTTGCACAGGCAGTGTTGTTTCCCATTCTTCCACAAATTTCTCAACCCGTTGTTGTATCCCGATCACCACTGCCTTTGAATGGAGGTGGAGAAGATGTTGACAATAACGTCTCTTTCCCGCATCGTCAAGAATCGGTGGATCCGTATCTTTCAAGCAATGACCTTATTGACAACCTTGTTGGGACCCCCCGACATCTCCCCCTCACAAGCACACCGGCACAATGGGGCGATCCATCATCTGATGAATTAGATCCTGATTTCCAACGTCTTCCACAAAACCGAGTCAGAGAATTTTCTCACAATAGCATTCGTATAAGGTCTACAAACTACCAGCTGGACTCTCGCCACCTACGAACAAATAGGAGTAGGGTAGATCTTGGGAATGGAGCTGCTACAAGCTCTACCACACTAACGGAACGCACTCATCATCGACAAACTGCACCTTCGGATGGCCCCTCCGACTATATGTCCACGGAAGCTCGTAGCCCGCCATTTCCATCCGATGCGGATGCATATGATTCCAACGAATGCGAGCCCTTGAGGTTAGACTTTGGTACGGCAACTCCGGTCAGATTGCGGGATGTTCCCGCAGGTCGTGTTGTTGTATCCGAGAGGCGCTTTGTCACGCCCGGACCTCATGGAATGGAGCAGGTGACAATCTCTCTAAACTGCATCTCTTCTTGTATGTGCTATGGTTTTCATATCAATGCATTTTGCACTTGTATTGTGCGTGCATCCTTTACATAGGTCAGTAATAGAATGGGTTGTTGATTCCGTTGTATACAGGATGTTATGACAACACCCACATGTACTCCATCTAGTAGCCAATGCCCCCGGCCCAATCGTTTGGTAGCTCTGGAAGGCAACGCAAGCGCTTTACATCGCGCTCAAAGAAGCTGTGATCGTCCAGTGGTATTATTGTCTCCGAAAGGATCGAACATATCTAGCTTTGACACAACCCAGGTGCACATCCCTCGGGGCACTACATTGAACTCTTCTATGTATGTTGCTGGGATTCACATGTTGGAGATGTCGGAATTGGACGCTAAATGGACAAAGGCCGTGGCTGCGTACTGTGAGCTCGAAGCCAAAGCGAGTCTTCCTACTCCTATGTCCAAAGATGCATTGGCAAAAAGTAGTACAGAACTTGAACGTACTCGATTCTGGGCAACATTCGATGAGTGTGCAAAAGAATCAGCTACCTTAGAAAATCAAGAACAAGCAGAGGGCTTCTTATCTTTACAGCAGCGCCATAGCCGTAGCCGAGGGCTTACTGACGATATGATTCAAAATGAAGTTGCGTGCATTATGCAAATGCCAAATTTCACATACAACTTGCAGCAGGTGGTCTCGGCATTCTTAGCGGAGGCACATCCAAACTGGCGGTCATGGGACAATATCCAGTCACAATTTGCAAATGATGATGCCAACGCGACCGCTATGACAGCGACGGCAATTCAAGAGGTTCTTATTGCCGCCGGCCCAACCGCGGAGACCATGTTCCCGTTGGAAACCCTACAGGAAATGGTCGATCAAATGAAAGAATGGAGGATACAACAGATTGCACAGCAATCCTTTCACAGCAATCCTTTCAACACGAGGCATCTATAGTTGCATCATTGCGACTGATGGAAGAGTTGTGGAGTAATTATTGTCTTGGACATTTTCGATGCGTTACAATGGCTGAGTATATGGACGCACTAGACAGGCTACCGATGAAATCGGGCATGATGGTGAGTATCATGAGGCACAACTCAACCGATTACATTTTGCAATGGAAAAGAGAACCCTAGACCAAAGAAAAATTTTTGTTGCATATGTGCTAATGTACTATGTATATTTTAGGTGGATTGAACAGAGGAACTCAATGTCCTATGGAAGCAATTCCTTACTTTAAAGGGCGACCCAGAGAAGTACTACCCACATACAACTTATCAATATACATTTGTGATGCCGGATCAAGCCGGGTCAGTAGGCATTGAGGGAGTTGTTGATGCTGGAGGGCCCACAAAGGCAGTACTTTCAACGGCATTCTTTGATTTCTTCAACCACTCGGGAGTAAGCATCAAAACCCTCATTTTTGATGAATGCCCAATATTCCCAAATACATGTATGATGCGCCATTACTAATTTCCATTGTTTTGTTGTCCTGCATGGTGGTATTGCAGGCGTACGAAGATATCTTCCAAACAGGTGAAGATGGGAACTTACAGCATCTAAAGCCATTGCATTGCATCTCATAGAAGCAGCGTGACAAAGTTGAATTTTTTGGATTCCTACTTTTCCTCCTTCACATCCATGGCGTCCGTGTTTCGAGGTGTATTACATACGCCACGCTTGCACATGCTACAGGCCGAGTTCCATCCAACCACCATGACGGCTCCTTTCACCAATGGGAAGCTGACTTCCAAGCGATGCGATTGTCGGAGTGGAAGGCTCTAAAGCAGTTGCAAACGGAAGATGTGCAATTGCAAGAAATGGCGCTCAAATGTATTATAGAGAACAAGACATGGATGCCTATATTGTGGACACACATAGCTAACTTGAAACGTGGCCCCCAATTTAAAACAATTGCAGAGAACATCATGCGGGCGCGTGTTTATACAACCATGTTTGAAGATGTGTCAAAAATGGGGGATGCATTGCATGCGGGGTTCACTTGGGCGGTTGCATCACTGCAGGTATTGAACACTTGAATTTGAATTGCATTTGGAAAGCTTGCATGGATTTTTTTTTTCAACATAAAATGCTAATTGTGAAATGTAGTGCGCGGAGGGAGTACTGTCACAGGTTACAGTGAAGCACATCCTCAATTCTGCAAAAAAGACAACGCCGGAACAACTATAGTTTCTTTTTGGTGCATCCATTGGCGTCGAGGCGGACCAATTTTTGTCGGTGTGCTCGTATGAGCATTTGCCGAAGTATATGATTGTAAGTTCTGTTCCTCCACATCTAATTTGCATTTGTCCTTGTTGAGTTATGCAAGTTGCATGTCCCTCATGTATAATTGTCATTGCTTGTATAGGATCGATTCAAAAATGCCGTGCGCCTTATGACCTATGGCGAGCGTGCCCGTTTAGCACAGTTTGTGACAAATTCAAAATTCTTCTCATTTGATGCAATCACCGTTGTAGGCTTCCCAGAATGGAATGAGAGGCGCCTCCCCCAAGCAATGACCTGTAGCAATACGCTCCAAATTGCATTCTACAATTCTGATGAGGATATGGTGTTTAAACTAAGCGCATCATCTATGCATCTTGGTTATGGGTTTTCATAGACTATAGTGGTAGTAGATGAATTGAAAATGGTCATAACCAACAGTCGCGATATAAGTTGGCTACCTTGACTAGTTTTAGTACATATACACAAATTTGTTTTATAAGCTTATCAATTGGAAACCAAAGTGTTATGTTTGCAATTGCATTTTGATGATTTTGGTGAGATGAGATTTCTTTGAAGAGCATCAATTTGGTGGAATTGCAATAGAAAAAAAAAAGGTCCACATTGACAAATTTTTTACAAGAAAATGTCTAAGACGACAAAACTACATTTTTCAAACCTTGTCTCTATCATTTTGTTAAATTTTGCTTTGTTTGTCAAACTCCTATTATATTGGAGTTTCCATCTGATGGACACAAGTGCTTACTATAAATTGACAATTTATAGAATGCCTCTGGAATTCCCGGTTGAAAAAATCTTGTGTTTTTTTCCTTTTGCTAGGCTTCCACTTCACCAACTCCCTATTGTCATTGCGTTGTTGGCCCAATCAAGTTGCTTAAGCTCTCAAATTGGTAGAATTTATTTTTTCTTAGCTACACCGCTGGCTCTCTACTACCTTATAATTTTTGTTGCTTGCCATGATTGACATGCGCAAGGTAGATTGATTAATAGACAAACAAAAGACAATGGTACTCTTTTGCAGTGACGGCAAGTAAATTGGAGCGGTTGCTAACACAAAGGCGCAAGGGCATACGTTTGGGGCGCTCTTGTTAACCGGTTTGTGTTTTGCTACTGCACAATAAATCCATCTTGTTGTGTGGTCTATTGGATGTTTCAATTTGAAAAATTAAAAATTTGAATAAGCCTTTCAATTGCTGGAACTCTATTTTTATGCATACTCTAATAAGTTTGGAGCTAAAGCTTTTTGGTGATGTTATTTTTTTTCAACTTTGAGAAGCCCTATGCAAATATAAACATTGTAGTGGCCGATTGCCAAACAAATATAATAGGGTGTGTTTGTTAGAACCTTCTTTGTTTTGGAATAAGGTTTCTGGGGGTGGTGTACCTGGTGAATCTTAGAGTTGAGCTAGTTGGACAGAACTCCCATTTTTAGAATTTAACCTCTATTTTTGCGATTTTTTATTCTATTTGATCTTCCCTCATGTTTTTTTGGTCAAAATGTTATAGTGATTTAGTTTCCTTGGTACTATTTACTTAAGGTTCAAGAGCAACGGCTGCAAAATGGTTTGGCTCCTAGCCATTTATATAAGTAACATCCGAAATTACTTAAAATTGATTATGTATAATAACTAAAAGTTAAAAATTTTATTTTTTAAGCTCCACATTTTATACCTTAATAAAAACAAACTTTGGTTAGTATTTAGTATTTGTATTTCATAAGCTAAGATGCTAGAATGGAATTGTACTTAGTCCCAAAATTTTAAAAATTAGACTTGAACCCGTACTGCAATTATCTATAGGATAAGTTTGATCAATTAGTTACCTAAAACCACACCCCTATTGTTTAGGCCATATCTTCCGAATCAATTCAAAGTTTTACAAGTTAGTATTGTAGCCAATGTATAAATTTGATGATGGAATATACTTTGCAGGCACCAGTAACAAATCCAGATGCATCTCAAACAACCCCGTGGTGAAGTTGGTATCTAGGTATGGTAGACTATCTAGTTGTTGTCGGGGGTAACTAGACCCATTGTTGTTTCAGGTCTTGTTGTAACAGTAATGAGAATTGCTATTGCTGGTTAATTTTATCTCCTATCGTATTTCATCTTAAAAGTATATACATTTTTCATATTTTTTTTTTTAAATTAAATTATTTTTCTAATTTTAAAGTACTCCTGAAAAAAAAGCATGAGTATTGTGAAAACGCAACAAATAGTACAAGTGTTTCTTGCATTCACCATGTAGTTCAAATGAATTATTCAATCAATAGGTATTTATGTTGCGGAACATTTTTATATATTTGCCGTCAATTATTGCAAGTAGTTCTTCTTAAAAATCAATTAGCTATTGTTGTACTTGGTATTCTAAACTAGGAGAAATAGAATCCAACAAAAGCAAAATATATGAACTTGTAAAAGACAAAACATTGATACAATTTTGTCAATTTGACTAAAAACTGACAGATTTCTATTAAGTAGTTGTCCAATTCAACCCTTCCAAATTGTCAAATATGACAGAAAATTGTCAAAAATTGACAGATTTTTGTGAATTAGGCATCCAAATTAAGATGTCCTAATTGACCTAATTGTTGACAAAGATTTGTCAGAATTCAATCAATTAGAATAGAATTTCTCTTGTAGCATTCATTTGGTGGAATTCTACAACTTCAGAGTGTTTCATGGCTCTACAAGTCTCAAATGAAAATAAATATATTTTCTAGTTTTTGAAGATTAGTTTACATGACTTTCACAATTTCTTGCGTCCAGAATTACATCAATTTGACAAAATCAATGAGTGCATGGTATTATAAATGGTCATCTGATGACTTGTAATGATTTCATCGCAAACTTTTGTAAGTAGACTTCTATACTTTTCTTCTGTCCTTTGAAGTCACTATCAATAGTGGAAATAATAAAATTGTCAAATGTGCTATATAGTTGCTAATTTTTGAAGGCAATTGGATTGGCTTGAAGGACCAATGTGGCACTTTGATTGTTTGAAATAGGTCATGTATCTTGTCTATGAGCAAGATTAGTAAGGCCCGCAATTCAGAGTTTAGGGGCATGTAGTTTAGGCTTTAGTTAGGGTTTCAAACTCCATAAGATATTTCCATAAAAAATTCCCGTGCTTTGATCTAGTGCACCAGTATTTTTTTGTTGATTTATTTTGACATTTTATGTGACTAGGCAAGAAAATATATGAAAAGCATGGATGGCATTTAGTTTCTATCCATCCAACAAAGTAAATTGAAAAAAAACCCGAACCTGTCAGTGCGTTTTTTTTTTGTTTTGCATTACTTTTGTAATATTGCCTTGAAGAAGCAAAGAAAATGATGGTTGTAGTGGATTTTCTTTTATCTTTGAAATTAGGGTTTAATAATGCTTGAAGCCTTGCCTTGCTATTGGGCTTTAATTTCCGCAATTGTAATTTCTTTTTGCATCATTGTTTTGACACAAAACTTTTGTGGACATCGCTTGTCAAGAAATTTTGAACAATTTTGATTGATTATTATTGAATATAGCATCTTCTGATCCCTTACACATAGCATCAACCTAGAATGATAACCTGCGGAAGACGCCACCAATTGTTATTGGAAAGCCATCTCATGCAAAGTCTACTTTGCATTTGTATACAGCAAACTACAAGCCAATTGTTGGAATACCCTTGAAGAATATCCTAAAGCTTTGGTCCAATTGTATATGTCAAATTAATGGGTACTAGTAGGCATTGGCTGAATGAATGTTTTCTTTGACACCATCAACAATACCAACACAATACGCATTACATAGAATTCAAAATCATATATATAAAACTCATGAATGAAAGGTAATGGTTGTTCAACATGCCATGTTTAGAACTCAACCCTCTATAAATTCCACATGTCACTAAACTACTTCATCCAAAAAAGACTTTTATGCGAATCTTTGTATATGCAAGTATTGTGTTTTCTATGGTAAATGACATAATTGTTCTTATACTCAAGTGGCATCCATTATAGTAGGATCATTTGGAGAGCTTAATGTTAATAATTTATGCATAAGTTAATTGTCTCTAATTCTAGTACACAATGATTGTATTCTCGAACGTATTATAACAATGGCGTGCATGTTGAGAGAGCATAGTTAAATGGTTGGTACCTGATGTTCAATAGTTGTTTGATTGACAGAAAGCAACATTAGAAACTAGCAGCTTTTTGGTTCAATATACAAACAATCAACCCTATACTTTCTATCTATGATGCCAAAGGCACCCAGCTTTATTTGATCGACGAGTTTGTAGACTATTTATGGGAAACCGGGGTAGCACATTTGTACTTGATAATATTAATTGGTTTTCATTACAATGAGAATTTTTATTATAGGACCATCTTTTTAATGTTTTTATATCCATTTGATGGTCAATTAATTGCCATACATGTGCTACGGGTAGATCCGTAGCGTTCACACTTGAGAAGACTATTATCCGCACTACAATTTTCTATGATCGATAGAATCTTACAATGGATCTTAACAATATCTATAATAGTTTTCCCAAGATGTAGGTATCAAGCCAAATCGTTTTGCTTTCATACATTTTAGGTGTTTGTCTCACACTCTTGTTATATTTGCAAAGAGGACACAAAGAAGGAAAATGGAAAAGTCTCTATGGTGCATTGCAGGGCTATTTTTGTATTTATTGTAACATGATTGTAATATGGTTATATCATTTATATGCCACTTGCTATTTTAGCTTTGTTTTTGCGCTGCAATGGTTGTATGCATCCTTTTTTTTAAGAGGAAATGGAGCCGGAAAGCACCATTTCATAGTAAAAATCTTTTTTTCGCCAGGAAAAAGTAATCTTTTTTTGCCCAAAAAGTTTCAATCCAATTTAAAATATGGATGAAATTGTCAAATTTGGATGAAAAGGTGTATGAATTTGATTGAAAGGTGTTTTATGGTACAAAAGATGGATGTACAAAAAAATAAAATGCTTCACCAAAAAATAATTGGACAATGTGGAGAATGTCCTTAGTCTATTGTGATGCAGAGTAGCTTTGCAACAAGGTGCATTACATTGTATATTAAGGGGCATTAAAACTCTTAATCAATCCTGCACACTCAATGTATTACTAGATTTTTATGATCATCTAATTTAATGACTCTTCTGGTTTTGTGAATTTCTAAATCTAGATTGCAGAATCTATAGGAATGCTCCTCTTACAATTGACAAATGTAGATGCAAGAAAGAACTAGAAAGGACAATTTACTAGTGCTATATATCAGTCTTGTGTAAGTTACATTGCGTTATCTTGTAGACCTTTATTAATTTTATAAACCAATATAGTTAATTGTATATTTGTATTCATATGAAATTTTTGTCTACTTATAAAAATCCCTAGTTAGAAGTTGTAGAGAAATACTTCAAATATTATTTTTTCACCTCATACAAATGGACTTGTGATTTAAAATTCAAAAAATCCAAATGAATTATAGGATAAATAAGTTGGATTTCTTGACAATTTTTGGTATACAAATTTGTTTTATAAGTGTGTCAATTAGAAATTGATGCACTTATCCTTGCAACCATGTTTTTGATCATTTTGATGCAAAAGAGATTACACCCTAGGTTGAGGACTTCTTTAATGAACGTCAATTGATTTGGTTGCATTGCAAAATTTGTAGACTTTAGCACGTTTTAGAGTGGTCTGAGATGAAAACCTATACATTTTCTAGTTCTTGCAGCTTTGTGTAGATGACTAAAATTTCTTGGCATCTAGAATCATATTCATTTCACAAAATTGATTGAAGGGTATCATAAATGGTCACCTGATCATTTCTAATGGCTTTGTTTCAGAGTCCTGTAAGGCTTGTATACTTTTTTTCTTTCATTTGAAGTCATTGCCAATAGCTCTGTTCTCACTTCTAATGGCTTTGTTTCAGAGTTCTGTAAGGCTTGTATACTTTTTTTCTTTCATTTGAAGTCATTGCCAATAGCTCTGTTCTCTATAGATTGATTTTGCATCAACTAGATGTGTATTAGTCTTTGAAAATCCATTGTTGGAACTCCAAGCCATTGGAACCAAGGTAATCATATTCTAGACTTTTGTTAGAGGATTTATATTGGTTGTGAACTTCTATAATGATTCCTTCACAAATCACTACTTGATTATATGTGCTTGGCAAACTTCAGATTTTATATCTTGCGTCTAGGCCATTTTTTAGTATGGTGGCAAGTGCATATATGATTTGAGTATAGCCTTGTTTGTATTGAAGAGTCAATATAGACTACTAATTTATGGTAGAAGATTGTACTCTTTGAACAAAATCCATCTTATAAAACAAAACTAAAGTTCATTTTAGTAGGTAGTTGCTCCACATCTTGTTTGGTCTTACTTTTTTTTAAATTTTGCCTTGATAACTCACAATGACCTCTTACACCATTGTCTTCATCCCATGCCAGCAAAAAGAAACTAGAAGAACAATGGCTTTAGAAAGAAAGAAGCAAACAAGGAACAAAAAGCTCACAAAGGAACCTTGTAATTACTCTACATTTGTAGGCTCTTCAAGATTGAGCTTAGTTAGTCTACTACTTCAAAATATAAATGCTTTTTTGATGCCAACAATGAGAAGGGTGATGAAAGCGGCTCAAGTACCTTGAATGACACAGCAATAGCTCAGATGCTAAAGCAAAGTTCTACAATACTAAAGATGAGGAAAACGCATTTTGCCCTTGATCCGACGGACATTAGCTCTTTGTCATTATAAACAGATGCTTTATCCATGCCGGCCTTCTTTGAAGACTGGAGTTTTTATCTCTCTATCTATCTATCTGAGGAAAACGCACCACCTAGTTTTAAGAGAGGTCCGTATATTGCCAAGACTTGCCTTACCAGAGCCAAGTAAAAATGATTAGAATTTGATTGATAATGTGGAGCTGAAAACCTTTGCAAAGGCTCAACTTATTGTAACCTCACCAGAGTCACCTATTTACTGGTCTCTTAATAAGATATAAGCAATCAGTGTGCCAATCAATATTTTGATGTAGACCTATTTTTGTGAATAAATATGAATTGAGGAGATACTTTGTGGTTTATGAAAATAACTTTGGTTTATATTGGTATTATATAGTTGATTAGTTTATTACTCTGCTGCCGCATTGTTACAAAGGCAAAATTTAGACAAGGCAGTTGAGATCATTACATTTGAGTATTGGTGGCCTCAACAGTTATAAGATTACTTATAAAGAGGAGAAAGTTTTGTAGACCATGACATATGCCATTTTGTAGTTTGCTTTTTACACAAATGAGAATGGGTTGGTTATCATATTGTTCTAAATTCCCGGATCTCAATTTGCAAGGTGTAGGTTATGTTTGCTTGTATAATACAAGTCCTTGAATTGTTGTTCTGATAGAACGCGGTGTTTCTTTAGCAATGTCTTCCTGGTGAAGCTAGATTGTTGGAAAGTTGACGGTGCCACAATATAGGTTTGAAGAGAGGCATTGACTCTTTTCATCAAATTCTTAAATAGAAGACCAAAAATTTGCTCTTAAGCACGTTGTGACAAAATGGAATCTCTAGCATAGGTAGATTATGTATATAGATATACACGAGATTAGCTTTCAATTATAATACAATTATATGTATCCTCTTTATACAATAAAAGTGCACAAGATTTATTTGAAGTAATTGTATAATTTGCATTTCCATATATACAAATGTTCCAATGATTATATTTAGAACTTGATGAAATTTGAACTATTAATATTGGTCAAAGTTCATGCCTCCAAAATAATAAAAATTTAAGGATGAATGAAGACTTAGGTGTGTGCTAATTTGGCATATGAAAAAAATCCCATATTCATATTAAAAAGATACAATATAGGAAAAACATCTGTAACACCCTAAAACCACCTTTTCATCTAGGCCATACATGAATTTTGCATTTCTTTACCTCAAGACACTTTGAATAAGAAAGTGCATCCAAATCAAAGGGAACACTCAAAGAAGACACCTATTGGAATTACATTGGATGAAACCGATTGCATTTTTTTTGGTATAGGGTATTTGATGCATTGATTGAGGAATCTTTATTGCGGATGTAATTTCAAAAAGATAAAAATAATATTGGAAATTCTAAGAATAGTGCAGTATGAAGGATGCTTACAAAAACCAAATTGATCACGCTTGCCATCTTTAGAATGTGTAATATATTTCTTCCATCAATCACTTCTTATATGCCTTAGTTGCAAAGAATGAACTCATTTCCATTGTCCAAATCTTAGACAATGGATGCTAGAAGGATTTGCATTATTGTCAATCTTTAATTATTGCTCAAACATTTTGAATCTTGATCCATTCTTCATCTACACAAAACAGTGAAATTAGGTTGCCTTGTCAATTAGGTTGCTTTACCCAAGTTAACTTACCTTGTGAATCAATGTTTTTTCCACGTGGAGGCGCATGCTACTCTCTGAACTAAGCCTTGAACTAGTGCACAAATCTATGCCATACACATGTCTCTCAATTGAATGCGTCATTGTACAAAAGTAGTGGATACTTCTATAGTGTGGACTAGCAAGAAATTAGTGTAGGGTAACCTAATTTCAATATGTTGCGTATAATAAATAGCACAATTATATTGTCCCGCACAAGCGGTTGATTTTCATGGCTTCAATGGTTACGTTCTTCAGGTATGTAAATCTAATGATTTAGGGGTCATTGTGCAAGAAACAATTGTTGTTACTAGGCTCAAAACAGCCTAGTATTAGAGTACTATCAACTCTTGGAGTTAATTTTTTAAATAAAACAAAATATAAAGAATTTTTCAAGAAATCAAAATAGTGTTTTTTTCAAAAATGTAGGCCTAGAAAAATTAATCTCCAAAAGTTATGCGCAAAAAAGGAACAATGAAAAATGCAAAGAAAATAGGCACTTTTATTTTTATTTTTAAAAAATAGTAAAAAAATTCAAAAAAATAAAACAAAAATATATTATTTTTGGCAACTTGAAGATTCTCCTTCTCAACCATTTTCATCTTTGGGAACAAAAAATTGTATTCTCCGCACTTGCGCAAAGGTAGTCCACTTTAAGCATGTGTGGAAAGTAGATAGTTTATTATTTTTAGAAAACCTCTATGTAGACTTGTGTAATTTTAGTAGAAGTCCTAGTACTCCAATTTTGAACTTCAAATTTGCAATTTTGGGTCAAAAATAGTACTAAAAACCACCAAAATGGCCAAGGTAGACATCCAATTAGGGGTTGTTTAAAAATAATAAAATAATATTTGTTAAATGCAAAAAAATTAAACAATGTCTGCAACTACTATATGAACCTTTATTTCAAATTTCATGAAAAATGGACATATAATGCAAAAGTTATAAAAATCTATATGTCCAAGGTCAAGGGGGACACTCCTACAGTACAAGTGTGTCTTGCAATCACCCTTGGGTTTCTACTTTCACAATTTACTAGAGTATCTAAATAATGCATAGGTTGTTATGGTATATTTGTGTTAAAATTGTCAAAGAAGTTATAAATACAATATGTAGGGAATGCATTCTTTATCATTTCATCTTTCATTGCTGCTTTTGATATTGTTATACTTAAATTGATACTTCTTTGATAAAGCTCTACTTACATTTATACAATTAAATACTACATATGACAAGCAAAAAAATGCAAACAAAAGTTATAAGTGAAAGACCAATCAAAAAGGTTTCCTCATAACTATCCAAAGCCTTAATAATGCATCCGATTAAAACCACTAGTTCACCAGAGTCCAGCAGACCACTATATGTTGTGCGTTTGTTGTTCAAGTGAACCTTATCCGAGTATGCCATTTGCCTAAACCTTTCTCCTCCTTTGTTGTTGCATCCCCATCTATGGCTGCTTTCCCGTCCTTGCAGGACCTACCCTTGCCTGAGCCAACCCGCGGCAACAGAACACGGGTAACGTGATGTTCCCCGCGTTCGCACGGGTTTGTTCCCTTACGGGCAGACCCTACCCCGGTCAAATCACCTGCCCGACGCAAACGTGCAGGGGCAAACGGTACACCAGGCTACACCCGCGATTTGCAATTCTGGCGACAGCCATTTCCGGTCCTTTGCCCGCGATTTCCAAATTTCAACCACCTGTTTCGTGGGTTTGTTGTTTTCAAAGCACGTAAGTGCCCGCGTGCAAAAAGTATTCCATAGAGTCGGGGTGAGGGCTGGGTTGAGCAAACCCGCAATTCCGCGCCCTCATATGCGACGTCGTACGCTCCTGGGGAGCCTCATGTGCGCGGGCCTAATGTTTCTTCGCAATTGCGGTCTCCCCAGCTGCAGGTTCGATCTGATTGCGCAGAGTACGGAACGCTGTATGTCTGGTTCTCAACAGCTACGGCTCTGGGTTATCAATTCTGGTCTGTGCTCGCGAAAGCGTTTGTCTGTAAAACCTAGCGCTGGCATGCAGTTTGGCCATGGGGGTTTCGTTTCATAATTACTGAGCACCCCTTTGCCAACTGATTGAAGAATCCACCAATTGCAAGCAGTTCGCATGATTTCCTTGTTCTCCGAATGAAGGAGTGTTGGGTTTGTGTTTGATGGCCTGTTATCCAGAGCGGAACGGCGCGTACGTACGGTTTTGCGGTTTCCTCTGTTGCTTTCGTATGTTTAATTGGTCCTCCGGGCGACCGTGTAGTTCAGTAATTTAGGTGATCTAGCGTCGTGCCTTGCTTGTACTTGAAGTCCGTGCACACGTTGAATGTTCAGGATGAATAGGGGGCACTCTTTCAGTGCGAGGAGGTCGAATTCTCGCCGTGGCTGCGGCCGGGTGTTGGTGCTTCCGTGAGCGTTGGCCGAGTTGGAGAGTATTTCAGCAAGTTACGCGAGTGGTAAAGACCTGCGCTGGAATTTCGAACTGATTTGACGTGCACTCGAGTTGCGGAATCTCGAATGTCGGGTTTCCGTGGGTTTCGCATAGAATAACCTGGAGGGCGATTATCCCAAACAGAAGTTTCTGGAATTGGTAAAGCGTCTACCACCTTTACATCCGCTTATACAATATAACGTGTTGTAGTAGTGTGTGGTAATGCTTGAATCTGTGTCTCTATATCAAAACATTCTTGACTCCATAATCGTATGCATGCGCCAGTTGGGTTCATTAACAGTCTCGATCTCGCCTCCAGGTAGTCGATCGGTATTCCATTAGCCCATAGTCCAAGTTCAGGAACCCCTCTTGGGGACCATGATTCCTGTGCTTCTGTCGGTAGCTTTCGAGTGGAAACCAGGCAGCATCTTGCCAGGGCATGATCTTTGACCCATTTGATAATTTGAATTTCACTCTGCAAACTGAGGTGAGGGTTGCTGATACATTTCGACGAAGTGACTCCATTGTCGAGTCTTCCTACATTGACTCACTCGTTGTCCGTGATTGTGCAGGAGGAGATGACAAATGCCATCCATGCTTAGCATTGCACGACACAAGTCTCTCGACACCTTGGTCTCGGCAAAACCTTCGTCTGGGGAAAGTATTTATGACTGGGTGCAAATATTCGGATCGTTGTTAGAACTATTACTGGTTGTGCCGAGCGTTTTTGGTGTGTTCGTCATCCCGAGCAAGTGCATTCGTCCCAATGAAGGGATGGCAGGAGGGGCAGCGTGTGCATCTTCTGTTCACGGTATCTTCCAGGTCCCTCGGCTATTATAGGCGGCGAACATGTAATTGAATGGAGATGTTGCCTCCGGCTCCCATCTTAACGAGATTGGGAGGGACAAGCGACCTGCTCTCCCATATATATGAATCCGAAGGCTCAAGGCATGGACGACTCGGAGGATTTACCGTTTTTCAGACCGTGCGTTGAATGGGAGGAGCCCCAGTTGCAGCTCCCGGGTTCGGTGACAGCAAGAATGACAGTCACCTCCATCTCGCCGGCTACCCCTGTCTCTGTCAATGATCCCCATTGGGACTTCATCATTGACGACAATTCCACCGCAGTGATAGCCGCACCATCATTATGGCTCTCTCTTGGCCGGGATGCCCCTCACCTCTCACCTTCCATTCTTGTTGGTGAAGGGGACATGCTCTCCAGGAATTCTAGCAAGGGGCCGTCCAGTTCGCCAGAAGTCCCAACAACAGGTAAATAGAACTTTCACCACTTTGATCTGGAATGGTATGCATGTACAAGTAGCTTCATTTTGCTTTGGAAATGAAGAACTGATGCTCCCATTGAGTACAGTAGGTTTCAGATTGCGTTCTTGTGATGTTATTTTGTTTCCTTTGTTATTTCAAGGGATTTGCCTAACTATTGGTACATAAATAGGTGGTTTTAAAGGATGGGTATGAACCTGAAGGGTCATAAAAGTTTGGAGATTGTTAATGTATTTGCCTTGGACACAAAGTACTACCAGTCGCTCAAGTTTTGTGAATCGTTGAGGTTCAAACCAATATGAATAGAAGCCAAATGAAGCCAGGAAACCACTTAGGTCGATGTGGCACCTGTAGATGCCGAATGTTTTCTCCTTCATTGCTAAAGCATTTCATTAAGATTTCTCTGTATGCAGATGTAATTGCCTATGGCACGGGCAAGCTTCATTCATACTTGGATATTGCTCATAAATGTTGGGTACGTATGCAAAAGATGCCTTCACGAAAATTCAACAATGAGCAGTGCGGATATCTTGTTGCTAAGCTCAAAGTGAGTCTAATAAGCGCAACTTTTTTCTTGGCTGATGCTAAATTCAGTACCTCTGGGGATTTTGCAAGATGCATTGAAGTCTTCAAGCTCTTGCTTGCTTTGGCTCTCAAAATTGAAAGATTCATTCACGGTTGTTGCAAAAACAAGTGGCTTGAAGCTGCAATGACCTTGACAAATACTGCGGAGTATGTTTCATCCTTGGGATTCAATCTGGAGCTAATTTACTTTTATATGAGATGGACAGCAACCAGGGCCCTAACAGCAGCTCAAGTTGACAACATTGACAGAGAAGAAATTGAGATTGTCAAATGGAAGGCATCTCTGGATGTGGATGTGTTACTTGATAAAGTGATATTGGAATTGCCTTCCTTACAAGCTGAACAGAAGGATCTTGCGATTTACTTACTTCAGAGACTCAAAAGAGTCAAGCCACTTTCAACCTCTCTTTCACCAGAATCACCTTTTTGGAGCGCTTTCGATGATTGGGGTTTTCTGGGACGAATCTTTCAACTGGTTCGCCAAACCGAGTTGTTGGGGAAAGGTACCTCCGCTACTGTCCACAAGGCTGTGTGGTTGGGAACTCCGGTTGCCAAGAAGACGTTTTATGGTCCAGAACATCCCGATTATGTGAGGGAAGCTCAAATCCTTGGAGGATTGTGTCATCCCAACATCATGTCCATGTTTTGTTGTGCGATGGACAAGCGCAAGTGTTCCATCGTGATGGAGTTGATGGACGAAGATCTCCATTCGTTTATGCAGAGAAGATTGGATGCCAGTCCCTATTCTCCACCCTTCAGTGTTTTCGAGGCAGTGGATGTGATTCTCCAAATCGGTGAAGGTGTCCATTACCTCCACCAAAATGGTATTGTGCACCGAGACTTGAAGTCCTTCAATATTCTTGTCAAAAACGTACTGCCACCAGATCTTGAAGTTCAGTATGTGCTCATTAAAGTCGCTGATTTTGGATTTGCGAAGATCAAGGAAAGCAGCACTCGGTATTCCAATCAAAGCTTCAATATTGGGACCAATCGATGGATGCCTCCTGAGGTTATTAATTTTCATACCAACGATGGACAAACGAGTGCATCCGTGCTTCAAGCAGGGCCCAAGTATCCCAAGAAATCCGATGTGTACAGTTTTGGGATGGTGTGTTATGAGATTTTGACCGGAGACGTTCCTTTCCCACACGAGACTTCCCTCGTCATTATTAAGAAGAAGGTATTGAATGGCGAACGTCCCACTTTGCCTGACTATTGTCCTTCAACATTGAAGTCTTTGATTGAGGAATGTTGGGACCCCGAGCCAACTGAGCGTCCATGTTTTGCAAGCATTTGCTCTTCATTGAAGCATTTGAAAAGCTTATTAATAAGTGGTAAGTTCCTTGAACTATAACTTTTTTAAGCCTTCTAGTTGTTTCAATGAAGATGATTTTGTGTTGTCTTTCAATGTTGTGTCTTCTTTCCCTAATGAGTTCAGGAGGTGACTTTTGGGGGGCATTAATTGACAAGTCTATTTGTTATTGAAGTTAATTAATTTTACTTCTTTTTCCCTCTTGGCTTCTATTGACTGATATGTAAGTATACTCTATTAAATTAAGTACAATATAATTCCATCTTGTTTTGTTTTAATCTTGGTTTCAACTCCAGTGAAGATTCCCGCGTTTTGATTGGGGAACCATTGCAAATGTCACCAGAAAATACCCCCATTTGAAGCCCCAACGAGAGAAATACAGAAACCAGTCCAAGTAGGGCTGTTAGAAAGTTGGTTTACAGTATGGAGACGTCCTTTGCGTATTTTCGAATCCGATGCAGGTTGTCGAAATGGAGGTGGGAAGAACTTCCCATCATGGTTACATCGAGCATTGACATCGCGTCGCTGCTGGTCGAGATCCAGGTTTCACGTCAAACCCTTTCTTGATGAGGATATCCCAAGGGATATATTATTATCTTCTGCAGGTATACGTATCTTAAAGGAGTGAGCAAGATTTGATGTTGGGCTCGTGGTTGTGACTCCGGATTTTTTTGAAAGCATTGGCCTATGACAGAGTTGATAAAATTTATGGAAGTCCAGAAGATGGATCGTGAGGGAAGAATTCGTGTGTTGCCATTGTTTTATGAGCTCTCGTCCCATGCACTTAAGCAGGGTCTAGATCAAGGAAGATGGGAACAGTACTGGGTTGAACTTTCTGCGGGCAAGTATCCGTTCCAGTTGCAGGAGTGTAGAGATACAGTCCCTTGGCTTTGCAAGCAAGCAGGTATTTGATACGGCTCAGTTGATCGTGACTATGGTGAAGTTTACATTGATACAATTTTGAAGGTAGAGGACAAGATTCTGTGTTCCAACAGGAGCGTTGTAGAAAATCTGCGCTGGGCCATGTCGTCCCTTCTTCAGAGACACTAAGACATAATAGAATATTACTCGATCTGGTCGATCTGGCTTCAAGCAGGGCCATCTAGACCAGCAAATCTGGATTGATTATTTTGAAGCCAACTCTGGTATGGATATCTACTATGCAAACTATAAGCAAGGCAAGCCTACTAAGCCACAAGGATCAGAAAGTGGGCTACATTTCTTGCTTTTGAAGGAGAACATGAGCATTGGTTTCTCAACTCGGGATAGAAAGCAGCAATGTTCCATATGTTTGCGCATGGAGCTTCAGAAACGATGGCATTCTATCGCCTTCAATTGTTATTGCCCGGGATGCAACTTCAGGTGCACCTCCACCTCCACCAAGTACGTTACCATCTCCCAAACACTTGGAATTTTCAACATCATTCATTTTAAGGTTTTTGTACACGAAATGTATGACAGTGATCATCATGAACTTTGGATCAACGTTAACATGATATGTTAGTTATGGTATTATGTATATGATTGATTAGTTATGGTACATATGTTTAGGTCTACAGAAAGTTTATGCAGCTCTCTCATTGTAGCGCAGAAACATTTCATTTTATGAAATATCTATATCTATAATATTTAGTATTTTGGTTGCGTATTCTCATACACAGTAATCACATTCCATGTAAAATCTGTACATGTACATATGACTTCATTTCTAATATTTGTGTGTATGTGTTGTTTAATGTGTAATTAATTAGCTAGTACACACTTCTTGCGCACAAATTTTGCAGAACGACTGTTTAGACATATTCGTGAAGTGTTGTGATTTGTCTTGCCACCATCCGATGGTCCTGTTGTTGAACCATCACTGCCTCCACCTGCGTCAATACCAAGTCCTGCCCCTGGTATTTCACCATCTCCAGCAAGCAAGCCTTCTCCTTTTCAGGCTCCAAATCGGCTTTGCCTTTCAACCCTCTTAGTCCTCCAAGGTCTTCCCTGCTCACTAAGGTGGCACAAGCATACCTTGAAGTGAGGGTCATGACAATTATTTATTGAAAATGAGTTGAATATTTCAAAAAATTGGATGAAAAAATTGTATTTTTCCATCCTTGAGAGCTCCTTGAAATGACTCATAGGTGATACACTGTAGAATCATGTGTTTCATGGTTAACCCTTAAAGGATGGATTGGTGACCGTGGAAATCATCCCTTTGGTTACCGTGTGAAGCATTTACTTAAAAAATTGCAAAAGCACTTACTAGAAGTCAAACCATTGTAGAAGGATTCACCTACCTTGTTCACAACAAAATTTTGAAGATGAATAGTTGCACTTTTTTCCTGCTAGGAGGATTCTTTGTCGTCCATCAAACATCGGAAAATCTTTGTTGTTTAAGGGTTTAGAAAATGATTGTGTGTGGATGATTGAATCAACCAAAATGAAGGTGACACAATTGACTTTAGATTTGAAAACTTATAGTAAACAATTAAGTTATTTGATCATACGTATATCATTAATTCATGTAGAGTATTCTCTCTTTTACATTGATAGATTATATGATTTTTCTTAAAGCTTCTTCAAAGAATATTTATTGGATGAAGTTCACTTTTTACAACATTCACCATCCACTTAGTGGGTTAACTAAACTCCATTGCCAAATGATCAAACATCTTTAAATTCATAATCTTATATTTTTATTACATTGAATTATGTAATCTCTATTAATGTGAAAAATCTCTATTAATTTTTAAAAAAATATAAATAATTTGGTAAATATAATGAAGAAAATCTAAATTACTATCTTAGAAGATTCAAGTTAAATAAATTGGTACAAATAGCAATGAAGATATTGTCAAAAATTCTCAAAATAATATTGATAGTCCTTTTTTTTACAACCACAACATCCTTAGCTATTTGCATAAAGTCAAATGATCGAATTTATATTATTTTGCTAAAATTTATTAATAATTATATGATATTCTATTATTTTATGATGTTGATTTATTTAGAATAATTGGTGGAAAATTCAAAGTATTGTGATTTTTTTTAAAGTGTTATGTATAAAGAGAAGTTCATCAATTAGAATTTTTTATTTTTTATTTTTGAATAAATTTTGAATGAATTATAAACTAAACTTGTCAAGCTTAATTCCAAAAGGCCAATGGTTTGTGGACAAAATACAAATGTGCTGTAAATATAAGACAATTCTATACCTTTTTGAAGCTTGTACCAATGGAAACAATGGTACCATCAAGAGTACAACCCCCTCTGTTTAAACAAAATTTCAAAACTATTTATAGATTTGTTTCAAATTTTTCTTAAAGTTTTACTTTCAAAATTTTATTGATTTCTATCTTAAGTATTTGAAAATTTCTATGATTGGTCAACATTGTAGTTTCAATTGATTTGCAAAAAAATATAGTAATGTCAATATCAATACTTTCTCTAAACAGTGAGCACTTTGCCCTTAATTCTTTATAGTTTTTGTTTGATTATTAATAGTGGTTTTAGTTTAGAATATAAAAATAGATAGACAATTTGATCTAGTTTGTATAGAAGAAAAAAATTGAATTTGTTTTGCCACCCCAAAACACAGTCCAAATTCAAATAGCTAGCATAAAATGGTTTTGTGAGCATTTAGGGTTAATTTTCTTGATTCAAATTATTTTTAATAAATTAAAAACTAAAAAGCTATAAATGAAATAGACCAAGGTGCATCTTGTATTGGGATGTGAGACCTCTAGGGATTAAAAAAATCATTTTTCAATTGTTTTTCTAAAGTGCACTAAGTCAAACACATCCTTGCATTTTTTAAAATTCAAACTATCCTCTTGTCCTTAACTCTAAATTCTCAAGGAATACACAGCAAAGCTAAAATTGTAAATATAGTTTCTTCAAGAGTTTGATGTTTGCATCCAAAGATGAAATGTTTGTAGTTTGTTGTTGAGCCACTAGTATTGCTTCCCTCCTCATTTTGCCTACAACGTAACAGAGAGCCTTTTGTATCTTATGTCCAATTTTATTCATGTTTATTTTTAAAAAAATGGTTTTACCTTTTTAGGTCATATTTTGGATAGGATTTTGTTGTACTAATCTTTCCATGGAATCAACTATTTTTCATTTATGCCAAACTTTTATAAAACAAAAAAATGTTATGATGTGTATAAGATAGTAATATTTCATGTATTATGTAGTGTTTATAGGTGGTGTTTTAAACATATAATTGTAGTTACTCCATGTATTCAAATTAAAATGCCATGGCTAGAATTAATTTTTTTCAAACTAAGCTTAAGTAAACTAAATAGGGGTATTAACCCCTACAGTCCCAAGTTCATTTTCCCATCAAAAACCACTCAAAACTGCCATTTCTAGAGCAAAGAGCAAAAAATAAAATTTAATGTTTATTTTTCATATTTAACCATAATATCTTGTACTAGACTAGTGTAAGAATGTGTGGAAGAAATTTCAGAAATTTTGACCATGTAGATTGCAAGATATCTGCATTTAAAGTGAAAGAATCTAGTTTTTTGCACCTTGCTCAACTACATTTTTTGGGCTTTGAACCTTTTTAACTTAAAATTTTTGCTCTAATGATTTTGAATTTATAGTTTTACATGATGAAGAATTGAGTTGAGAATCTAGAATTTTTTTTTTTTAAAGAAATACTTAGTTTTCACTCATTAAAAAAATGTTAAGTAGAAGTAGGTTCAAGATTGAAGGAGAAATTAAATCATTAATAGCTCAAAGATAGAATTGAAATATACTAATCTTAATTGTGAGATTGTTCTAGCCAGAAATCTTAACCTTGTAAATTTTTTTTTTTTTTAAATTGTTAAAAATTGAGTTCAAAAATGAATTCTACAAGTTATTTTACAAAAGGATGTTCTAATTGCCTGAAAAATAAGATTGACCATAACTTTTGCATAACAAATCCAAATGGAATGAATCAAAGCTTCCCATGTAAATAAAAATAGCATATATATATATAGAGAGAAAAAAAAATTTAATTTTAAATTTAAAGTTTTTTTGAGGATTTTTTCCTGCCCGCCAAACTAAAATTTGGGATTTTTGTGCCATAACTTTTGCTCCTGGGCACCGATTGAAATTAAAAAAAACACATTTTCGGAAAGCTAATGTGATTTTCTATCTTCACAAAAAAAATTCAGAAAATCACAAAAAAAATTGAGACTGTAGGAGCCTGCCCAAAATCCATTTTGTCCCCCGAGGGGACAATGGGACTTTAGGGGTTAAGGAGCCCCATACTAATTAATCAACATTTCATACTATATAAATATTTACCTTTATTGTACAAAAATATGGTATTTTTATATAATAAATATCAAATTTTGGTACAATAACCGTAAATATGTACATGGACTTCCCGAACTCTAATCTACTATATAGTTTGTTTTCACTGCGAGGTAAGTTTTTCACAATAAGTTCCTTTAAATTTTGTGGTCCCCTTGATAGTTGATACCCCTATTCAGTGTAGAATTTTTTTCAAACCAAAGTAATTTTTTTAGATATATACTAAGATCTATGTACAACTGCAACAAAGGATATGAGATATTCAAAATGTGTAAGTATCATCCATTAGAAAAAATCAAGGGCCTCCGGAGGGCCGCCAAAAAGTGACCAAACTAGGCTATTAAAAGGTCGGTCTAACAATCGCGAAAGTGGACAAAGTGAGTAGTTAGGCCATGACTATTTTCGCCAAAAGAAAATGTATCCGTAGTTGTTGTTTTTATTTATTTATTTATTTTAAACACTTGTATCCGCAGTTTTTAACATTACAAATAGTGTTCACGCTTAATTTTTTATCAATGAAGTCAAATTAAATGCAATCAAGCCACAAAATTTGACTTCATTGGATTTAATTTGACTTCATTGGGAAAAAAACTAGTTTCTAATAAGCCAAATTTGGATCCCTGTTAGAACTGTTACTGGTTGTGCCGTGCGTTATTGGTGTGTTCGTCATCCCAAGCTAAGTGAGTTCGTCCCAATGCAGGAGATGGCAGGAGGAGCAGCGTGTGCGTCTTCTGTTCACGGTCTTCTTATTATAGTCGGTGAAAATATCATTGAATGGAGATGCCGCCTCCGGCACCCATCCTGACGAGACCAAGATGGCCGAGTGACCTGCTCTCTCATATATATGAATCCGAAGACTCAAGGCATGTTCGACTCGATCGGAGGATGAGCCGATTTTGAGACTTTGGATTGAATTTTCTCAAGATCTCCCGGGTTCGGTGACAGCGAGCATGACAGTCGCCTCCATCTCGCCGGCTGCCCCTGTCTCTGTTTATGATCGACATTCTGACATCTCAATGGACGACAATTCCACGGCAGTCATGGTTGAACCATCAGCACGACTCTCAATTGGTCGGGAAGCCCCTCCGCTCTCACCTTCCATTCTTGTTGGTGAAGGGGACATGCCCTCCATGAGTTCAGGCAAGGGGCCGTCCAGTTCCCCAGAAGTCCCAACAGGTAAATCTTTCGTCACTTTCATCTCGAATGGTATGCGTGGACAAGCACTTTCAAATTGCTTTTGGAAAGGAAGAAATGATGCTCCAATTGACTACAAGAGGTTTCAAATAGAATTCTTGTGATGTTATTTTGTTTCCTTTATTTCAAGGGATTTCGCTAACTATTGGTAGATAAATAGGTGGTTTCAAATGATGGGTATAAACCTGAAGGGTCATAAAAGTTTGGAGGTTGGTAATGTATTTGCCTTAGACATAAAGTACTATCAGTCGCTCAAGTTTTGTGAACCGTTGAGGTTCAAACCAATAGGCATAGAAGCCCAAATGAAGCACAGAAACCACTTAGGTCAATATGGCACATGCAAATGTCGAATGTTTTCTACTTCATTGAAAAAGCCTTCAATTCGGATTTCTCTACGTGCAGATCTGAATGTCTATCCCATGGACGAACTGTCTTCGTTCATACTTTGGCATTGCTCATAAATGTTGGGTACGTGTGCAAGAGATGCCTTCACGGAAATTCAACGATGAGCAGTGCGGATATCTTGTTGGTAAGCGCACAGTGAGTCTAATAAGCGCAACTTTTTTCTTGGCTGATGCTGAATTCAGTACCTCTGGGGATTATGCAAGATGCACTGAAGTGTTTAAGCTCTTGCTTGCTTTGGCTCTAAAAACTGAAAGCTTCGTTCAAGGCTGTTGCAAAGATGAGTGGCTTCAAGCTGCAATGACATTGACAACTACTGCGCAGTATGTGTCATCCTTGGGATTCACTCTGGAGCTATTTGAAGCGGTTCATTTTAGCACGGGATGGACAGCAACCAGGGCCCTAACGGCAGCTCAAGTGACAGCACAGGGAGAGATGAAGTTGAGATTGTCAAAATTAAATTCCGTGTTGATGTGGATGTGTTACTTGAAAAAGTGATATTGGAATTGCCTTCCTTACAAGGTGACGATAAGGATCTTGCGATTACTTACTTCAAAGACTCAAAAGAGTGAAACCAGTTTCAACCTCTCTTTCACCATAATCATCTTTTGGGGGTGCCTTCAGTGATTGGGGTTTTATCTTTGGGGGTGCACTTAGTTCTACTACAACAAACCATGTGCAAACAAGTAATTTCTAATAAATTATAATTTCAACCAAAAATTTTGAGCATTGTTTAATAATGACTATAAATTTCAATTGTCAAAATTTTCAACTCAAATAAAATATGAAATGATTTCTAGAAGAGGTTGAAAATGAACCTTAAATGACATGTTTTTCAACTCAAATAATTATAGAGAATACATTTAGATGACCATTGAATCAATATTCAACTCAAAATGAGCTTTCAATACAGAGTTATTTTAAAGAATTTTTTGTTCATTTTTTAGATAATTTTTTCTTATATAATATAAAAATGTGAATGTTATTTTTCAGTTCTAAAATATATCTTTTTATTTCAAAAATTTATAATTAATTATTATTAACAAATAAAAATATCAATAATTCAAAATATAAACTTTCAAAATTCAAAGTTGGAAAATTCATTTATATTTATTAAATCTTTTTAAATTCAAAATTCAAAAAGTATATAAGAAATCCAAAGTTTTGTTCACACTTGATTTCCAATGGATACTCTAAGTGACCCCCAAAGGGTTTTCTGGGACGAATCTTTCAACTAGTTCGCCAAACCCAGTTGTTGGGGAAGTGTACCTCGGCTACCGTCCTCAAGGCCATGTGATTGGGAACTCCGGTTGCCAGGAAGACGTTTTATGGTCCAGAACATCCCGATTATGTGAGGGAAGCTCAAATCCTTGGAGGGTTGTGCCATCCCAACATCATGTCCACGTTTTATTGTGCGATGGACAAGCGCAAGTGTTCCATCGTGATGGAGTTGATGGACGAGGATCTCCATTCCTTCATGGAGAGAAGATTGGAGGCCAATCTCCACTCTCCTCCCTTCAGTGTTTTCGAAGCTGTTGACGTGATTCTCCAAATCGGTGAAGGTGTCCATTACCTCCACCAAAATGGTATTGTGCACCAGGACCTGAGGTCCTTGAATATTCTTGTCAAAAATGTCTTACCAGCAGATCTTGAAGCTCAGTATGTGCTCATTAAAGTCGCTGATTTTGGATTTGCGAAGATCAAGGAAAGTAGCACCAGGTATTCCAATCAAACTTTCAATATTGGGACGAATCGATGGATGCCTCCTGAAGTGATCAATTTTCGTATCTTCGAAGGGCAAACGAGTGCATCCGTGCTTGAAGCAGGGCCTAAGTATCCCAAGAAGTCCGATGTGTACAGTTTTGGGATGGTGTGTTATGAGGTTTTGACCGGAGACGTTCCTTTCCCACACGAGACTTCCCTCGTCAATATCAAGAAGATGGTATTGAATGGCGAACGTCCCAGTGTACCTGACTATTGTCCTTCAATTTTGAGGGATTTGATTGAAGCATGTTGGGACCCCGAGCCAACTAATCGTCCGTGTTTTGCAAGCATTTGCTGTGCACTGAAGTATTTGATGCTTATTAATGAGTGGTACGTCCTTGAACTAGACCTTTCTCAAACTTTCTAGATAGTGCAACGAAGATGATTTTGTGTTGTCTTTTAATGTTGTATCCTCTTTTTTTAATGAATTGAAGTAGTTTTTATAATTCGACAAGTTCATTTGGTATTAGAGTCTATTATTTCTACATCTCTTTCCCCCAGGGCTTTTATTTACTTGCTGATGTGTTATTATATTCTGTTGATTGAAGTGTAATATGGTTTTACCTTTTTTTCTGCTTACTCCAGTTTTCCACTTCAATGAAGATTCCCACGTCAAGATTGGTGAAGCTTTGCACAAATGTCTCCGGAAAACCCCCCATTTGAAGCTTCAAGAAGAGAAATGGTACTCCAGAAAATTTCAGACCAATTAGGGCTCCGCCAAGGGCTATTGAAAAATTTGGAAGCACTTGAAGCATTAGAAACTCGGAATTCTGTGCGACATGGGGTTTACAGTGTGAACTTATCCTCACAAAGGTGAATCATTTGCAACACCACTGTTCAAAGTTAATATTTTCACATAACCTTTTGGAACAGCATCATTTCTCCCATTATCATCATCAATCCTAAAGTAAGAGTGTAGCAAGAAAAATTCTTTGTGAGGGTAATACGTAAGTATCCCGGGCGGAGGAATTACATTGTAATCACTGTGGAGATCGCTATGTGTGTCCTTATCTATTTTGATCTATCTTGCAGGTTAAATGCTAGAGAAATACTCCGGAATTTGATAAATCCACGTTCGAGTACGTACACCGCAACAAGTTCTGCTGCGCAACCTCTGCAGTGTCCGACTACTTCAGGTTTGGATTTTCAGTTTGGCTTGATTCAAGATCCCGCATTGGAGTTGTGCACGGGGCTCAAACGGAAGATTTCTGATCTTGAAGTAACTGAAGGTCCTTTTCATAAAAGTCGACATTGAAATTGATTGGCTCAATTTTTTTAAGTGATCGTCACGCTGAGATAGTCCACCAGATCACTCTTTCTACTGAGCAATGGATACAAGTGTTCGTCACTCTTGAAGGAGGTCATGTGTTCCGTCTTCCTGTCATGGCTCACCGTGGATTGCCAGGCTCTTTGAAAGCGAATTGGGTCTCGAAAAAAGCCAAGGAAGTCTTTGAAATGTATTGCAAGCCCACTGGGTATTATCCGGGGGTATTATCAGGTAACTACACTAAAAATCTATATTTAGTGTTAGCAACACTATCTACGAATCATGACACTAAATATCATTAAGCCTACTAAAATAAGTAACATTAAATTTAATTTGTAACACTAAATATACTATATGGTAAATCTGAAATCCGAAAATGTTTACATTTAGTGTTAGAACATATTAAAAAAATGAATTTGCAAAGGAAAAGATTGAAGACAAGAAAAATGATGGAAGGAGTAGAAAATGTGAAAAATATTTGTAATGAAGGAAGTCTTTGAACATCAAATAAGAAAAAAGAAATTCATATTTAGATATAATAAAAAAAATACAGATTTCATACTTGGGTTGGAACTTGCTGGCCTTGGAAGTATGGTTCATACTTGGCTATAATTTCCTGCAGATGTGGAAAGAGTTGATTGACACTCTAAGTGCCATCAACACTCAAAGTCATACGTGATCTAATCATAGCTTTCCTAGCATATGACATATTATCACAATCTACCTTTTTATTTACATGTTCAACGCTATCTATAGCCAGGTGTAGGAAAAAATGTTTTTCTTGGGTTTGTGAGTTTTTCTAACCATTGCCCATCAACTCGAGGAGTATTTTGCCAAGCATTGCTTGATATGAGCTCAACCTTCTTCGCTTCCCATTGCTTGGTCCAAGCGTCCTTGACCTTGGAGATGATAAATGTGTTGAACAAGGTGATAAATACCTAAGACTGACCAGTTTTGCTTCCAAAACAATCGTTAAGCTTGGGGTCATATTATGGCCGGCACAATTGTCAACCCAAATGACTTTTGTGCGGCCATGAACATTGGCTTGGAAGGCTTGGGGTTCAACGAAGAATTTAGCAAAAAGGGCTTGGTCCATCCAGCCTTTAGGTCTGGTTCTGTAGCATACCCCTGGAATATTGTCTTCCAGACTCTGAATAGGATAATTGCTGTTGGAATTGGTAAAAATGAGCATGGGGGCTTCAATCATATATCGACGCCCTCTAGAGATTCTAATGACCATGGTCATAGAGTCTCCACCGGAAACTACTTTGCCAAACTTGACATTGTTGTCCCCCCTAAATTCCAACGTTCGACCATTGTCTAAATTCATGACAAAATGAGTTTTGTCAATGTTTTCCATCAGATTTTCATCAAAAACATTGGTTTAGAACCCCCTATGCAGCACACCTGGATGGTAAGTTGTTGCCATTTCAATTTGTATTTCTTTCTCGGAACTACAAGTCAAACATCCACATTGTGACAACAAAACAATGTTGTGCACATGCATAAATTGTTGAACCCAACTTGAGGTCAACTTTGACGTGAGTAGGACATTGTCCTTGGGATCACGAGATTGGGTTGTATATGGAGAGGTAGGATCCATCAAGATCGACATAGCTAATTCAATGAACAATCTAGATGAGAATTTGACTCTAGCTTTTTTAAATTGGTCAAATGCATTTAGGAGCTTAGGGTAGATCCAAAGTACCCATTGAGATTGCTTGATACCACGACCTGGACTTGCCTTTGGGTGGAGTTGTTTTCGCTCTCCCATCCGGTTCCTAATGCATGAAATTGGTGGAGATGTTATATCTGCTTCTCCTTCATTGCAAAATTGTTGACGTTGAGTCCACTAATAAGAAGCCCGGACAAAGTTGATACTCCTTTGAGCATGAAAATGCTCTAAAAATACAGTAATTGTGCAGATGTAGAGCCCGTGGATGCCATGCGCGATTTCATCTTGAACCATCCAGGTGATGATGCGCTGGCGGACAGCAATGGTAGAAACCTGTTGCAAGCGTCAAAATTCTTGCAGTGCCAAGTAAGAGTAAAAAACCGACGACGGGTCAAAATCGAGCTGCAAAACCTGCAAAATCGAGCTACAGTCAAGTAGATCAGAAGGCGTGGGCGTAGTCCAATCTCTAAATTGGGCACAAGAAGCGGCGAGAGATTCAAACAATGCCGGAGCAGCGGGAACTGGCAGAGTATAAACCACCACCCCCCAAAAAAATTCCGTCACTTGTTGAATTGTGAGGAAGAGAGCAACAACGGAAGGGAAGAGAGACCAAGTTGGGAATGAGGATCGCATGGGAGGGGATGATGCGACGGGCAAGAGAGGCAAACAAAGTCCGATCGCAAGGGAAGACCAAGGAAAGGGAAGACAGAAGGGAAGAGAAGGTGAAGGCGGCGCATTCAAGTCTAACACTACACTAATTACTCCAAAGCTCAGATTTAATGTTGGATGGGAAAGGCTGGTAATTACACTAAATGCAATCCAACACTAAATATATTTCTTAGTGTAGTGTTCTTCCTCCTTACGGAAATATTCTTCCAATTACTTCTTATTTTCTTATTTTCTTATTTTCTTTCATCAAGATCTTCTAGTGGAGACGTGTGAAAGTACACTTGTTGTTACAATTACACGGTAGATGATTGCGTTTCAACTGTAGACGAGTTCCTCAATGTTAAAGGCGCGGAAGTTATCGAGGTTGCTGAATCCACAACCAGTTGTCTCGTATAATCAGCACACGTATCGCTTTCTCGTTTGCCTAGCTGGAGAGGGCCTAACCGAGTTGATCTAGTTCTTTTGTTGTAGAGTAGACCCTCCCAATGCCACACAATGAGATTTTATCATTTTGAATTGCGAGGATACCAATTGGTTCAATTTGTGCAATAGTTCTCCACCCTCGACTGATAATCTACTTTCTCACAAATTCCTACAAGAGGGCGATAGAATTCATGTCTCTAGGCTAGCGATTTGGGTAGCGATCCTTTGTTTAAATCATGTTTGAATCCTTTGCTTGAATTCTTTGCTTGAATCCTTTGTTTGAATCCTGTTTGAATCCTTTGTTTGAATCCTTTGGGTTGAATCCACTCTTGGTAGATCAAATGTCCGTATCGTTCAGTATGATGATGAATACCAACTCTGCAGGTAGACGGACATGATGAACACTGAAATCTACAGTTCTGGGTAATCTAGAATTCCGTGGTTGAAGGACAAGCGTTGTCAATATGGGTCTTATTGGGAGTCAAAGGGGATTCTAGATTTGGGGAGCATGCACTTTTAGTGCACCAAATGAATAAATGTAGAATTTTCAAAGTGCATATAAGACCCAAAATTGCCCTTGGACTCATGAATAGAAGTTTTGTATTTTTGACAAGTTTTCAAGAGTGGGACTGCATTGGTTTTTAAACAACTTGAAGTGGTGCCTCACTCTTGTTTGGGGAGCCAAAAAATTTTGGCCCTCCATTCAAAAAGGTGAACTTGGTATAAGACTTTTGAATTCATCAGAGTGACCTTCTAAATTCTATAATTCATTGTACAAGACCAACATGAACTAGATGTGTTGGGCCTTGACTACATGAATAGTGTAAGAATATTGCATTAATGGTGGCTTGGCGCATTGGGAATGAAGAATAAGGATGGGGCATGGGCAAGTGGTAGGGACAAAACAAAATGATTTGAGTCCTATAAGAGACACTTGGCAAATCAAATTTGGAGAGTAAAGGTGTGGATGCTCTAAATTATAGCACATGTCTTGTAGCCAATCTGGAGTACTATGACCTTTTGGAATAAATTTTTTTTAAATAAAATAAAATATGCATAATATGTAAAGCTTTCAAAATAGTATATGGGTGAAAATTCAGGCCTAAAAAAGTTTATCTCTAAAAGTTATGCACAAAAAAAGCGTGATGGAAAAATGCAAGAAAATAGATATTTTTGAATTTTATTTTTAGAAATTAGTAAAAAAATTTTAAAAAAATCTCAAAAATAAAGCCATTTTTCCTAACATTAAGATGCTTTTTCTCAACCATTTTCATGTTGGGAAAAATAAAATTGTATTCTCTGCGCCATTGCTCTTAAGGTACTTCTATTCTAATTTACTTTCCGGGCATAATAAGATCAAAACTAGCATCCTAATGTTATGTTTGATGTCCAAAAAATTTGACATCCAAATTTTAGACGTAAAAAAAAACACGGGTTTCTTATAGTGAGCCTAAGGTCTAAATTGATAATGCCTCTTTTCATCACTTTGAAAACTCATAGTTTATTCATTTAGAATACAAAAAATGTATTAGAAGAAAAAAGGTGCCTTCATCTTATTATGCCTGGAAAGTAAATTAGAATAGAAGTACCTTAAGAGCAATGGTGCCTTAATCTTTGAACGGGCTGTTGCAAGAAACACTTGATGTTTTCTGGCGTTTTTTGGCCACAAGACTGGCAGTACTATGCAATACTACCAATACTATGTTTTAGCAACACCCTGACAAATCTCAACTGTTGATTCTAGGCGCCTATAGATCTAACCGTTGATTTAATGCTATGTTGTACTATGCAATACTACAAACTATTACAAAGTACTACAAAAACCACTAGGAGCAAAAAAATAGCAGATAAGGGATATATGGAGTTTTTCATTTTTAGTAATTCAAAAAAAATTCAAAAAAATTCCATAAAAAAAGCCATTTTGCTAGAAAAGAGTGCACTTGCATTGCACCAAAAAATTCATGAAGGAAATTTTTTTCCTCTTTGTAGCCTCTACGCAAAAGAAGGTCACTTTGACATCATTTGTGCAATAGACATGCTGCTATTTTCAGAAAAACTTCGGTCAATCCTTGTAATGTTAGTAGAATTTCTATGTGTCCAATTTGTGGCCTTAAATTTGCAATTTTGGGTCAAAAATAGGACTAAAAACCTCCAAAATGCCCAAGGTAGACATCCAATCGGGGGCAGCTTAAAAATAGTAAACTAATTTTAAGAAAATTCAGAAAATCACAAATTGTTTGAAACTTTTGTAGCTTTCTTCACTCCAAATTTCACGCCCATTGGACAAAATATGCAAAAGTTACGAGCCAAAAAGTACCCGTCCAAGGGCAAGGGGACAAGAAATAGGACAAGTGTTTCTTGCAACTACCCGAACACGACATGGGCCACTCTATCTAATGACAGAATGACTCTAATTACCTTGTTAATTATAATAGAAAAAACCCTAAAAAACTGATGACCTTAAGTTTGCATTCGTGCGGTTACTAGGGCTTTTTTTTGGCTTTCTAGTGCCAAATTGCACCAGAAAAAAATATGTTGGCTAAGAAATAACAACAAGCCATGAAGTTTTTTGCCATAAAACTTTGATTTTAAAAACAATATTAGATGAAATTGCCAAATTGTGGATGTAAACAAAATTTTGGACATGTGATGTGTGCTAATGTAATATTTTGTATCCAATATGTGAATGAATGTTGAGATTTTGAGTACTACTATAACATTTTATGTCGCCACTTTGGCACTTCATAAAAAAGGAAAAAAGAAACCCAGTCAATACTTGGATACAAATTTATGTAGTAGGGATGAACTAATTAAGAACCTATCATAAATTAATCTTGACAAATGTCCTTTAGATAAGTATACCTAAAATTGATAGAAAAAATAACTTTGTAAAGGTATTATAGTAGAACCACCCATTGTCGACCACTTAAGCAATTCTGCATATGTTTTGGAGCAGTAGAAGGCAACATGAATTTATAGTCTTGTAGGAAGATAGAAATGATGGGCATTGTCAAGTTTTCATGATTTTTTTTCTTAAACTGAATTTACTATAAATTTTGGAAGCCAAAAGTTGGCCTCAACCCATACCCAAGATATAGAGTCTTTCAATTTCGACCATTCCATAACTACTTTCCCACTCACTACTTCTTGCTTTCTCACTCACTAAATCAAGACATGTGTCATGACTTTATAGTGCCAACCTTGCAAAAGAAAAAAAATCATATTCAAACTATGGTTGGAATCTGTACCAACCTTGGTTGCAAATAACTGCACCCTATAAGTTGGTTATTAATGGCCGGTTGGTAATGGGTGGTTTTACTATATTGGTAGAGAGAAAAGGATTGTAGATTCTCTTAGAATGCATTTTTTGGACACTGTATGAATAAACTATGAATTTTCAAAGTCTTAAAAATAGGTGTTTTTAAAATCAATACTAAATTCTTATGAATAGTGGGAGTACATTTTAGGCAAGAATCTATAGATGTTGGTTCTAGGAAGCTGATGGTTTTAGGTTTAGTTAGCCTATACATAGTCTTTATACATTTATAAAAAATTTGGAGTCAAATTTTTATTTGATATCAATTTTCAACATTTCTTCCTTCAAAAAATCACATTAATTTCAAGATTTTTCAAACATTTGAAATTTTTTATGACTTATAAAAGACATGTAACTTCATCTCTAAAAAATAAACAATTTTTTTCAAAAATATATAGTCACATAATGAGAATATATAGAGTGAAAGAATTGCAAAGTTCAAGACTAGTTTGTACTCCAATTTGAAATTTTGAAAAATTTCTAAAAATCAATATTTTGTTAGAGTTTGAACTTTGTGTTCCTAATTGTGGATTGCTATTTTTTACTTTAAGAATGACATAGTGAATTGATTTGTTCCATGATTTTCTTTTGTCTATAATTTAATCCAGTTTAGATCAAAGAGGAACAAGTTGCAAAAATACACTAAGATGACATCTTTTATGATTCATTTTTTTAGCTCTTTTATTTTTTATTTAAAAGTCAATAAAGAGAGTCACAAATTCTATAGTGACCTAAGTAAGTTGGGAGAAGCCTTACTCATCTCCAAGGGCAAAACAAGATTCTTCAACAATTTGTGGAAAGGATTCTTGGTTATTGAAGTGCACTTTGTCAATGAATTGAAGGATTGAGGGCTCCTTAGTTATTATGACTCTCTTTAATAAGACTTCAATGAAGTAATTTCCACTAACATTAGGTGCATACAAATAAGAAAAATTGCAAATCAGTATATACAAATAATTCTAAGAAAAATGATTGGATGAAAAATTGTTTTCTTTGTCTTGAACTACCTATTTGAAATCATCCATGTACCACAAAGTAACTCCATGGGTGTTGGAGATTTTCTTAAATGTATTAGAATGATTGGATTAATCAAACTTAGGGCAACACAATTGACCAAATATTACACCTATTAGTAAATAATGTTCCATCTGTAGTGAGTTTTCCAAAATCTCCATGTTGTAAAAATCGCAATTGAGTCTTTAGAGGTTTAAAAGTAATCCTTCAAAGACCAAATTTTGTTGTAATGTAGTTAAACGTAATTTTTAACCTCAATTTAGCTCAATTTAACTTTTAAATTATATTGGGATTTCAATCTTACATTTTTGTAATATTAGACTACAAATTCTTTATTAATTACAAAAACTCTATTTTTTTGTGAAAAATTGTCAATGAAATCATATACATAGCCAAAAGTGAAAATGCTTTGGTAAAATATTTCAAAGGCAATCCAAATGATATTTTTCACCAAGTTTGTTTTGAACAAGTTGAAATGAAGAATATGTCAAAATTTCTCAAGTAAAGTAGGAGCCCTTGTTTGTGCCATGTGACTACTTGCTTCACTTCTTGGCCACTACATGTGATTAAAATAAATTTGAAAGTTTAAAGTGTATCCTCATAGTACATAGTGGTGCAAATAGTGTGGCTTTTGAATTGTGGCACAAACAGGGTCTCCTACCTCAATGATTTAATCTTTTACACTCACATACTTTTTTGCAACAACCTTCAAAGTCAAATGATTAGTATTGACTAGGTTTGACCTTTTCACAACTCTTAACAAGATTTTGAAATTTGGATGCTATTATGAATGTCCAAGGGGTTTGGAACATAACAAAGTTGTGTTATAAAATAAATCTTTTTGGTATTTGGATGATAAGATCTTAGTTGCTTACTTCTAGGCAACCCCTTCTTCAATGGCTATTTGGCTAGTGGTTCCCCCCTCGTCTCATAAGGTTATAGTCACAACCTTATATTTATTAAGCCTTGTTTTCTTCTTAATTCTTTTGTACTTTTGCGCACTTATCCTTTTAGAATGTATTTTAGCTAGGGATTTCCTTGCAGTGATTTTTTAAATATATGTGTCAAAAAAATTATTGTATTACATTAAAAATTATTAAAAATCATTAAAAATTATTACATTTGAGAGCAAATACACATAAGGTACATGAAGGTGGAATTGAAATTTAGATTGGTTTCTAGTAACCCTTGTTTGGGGATCCTCTTCGATCTTAACCCTTAACCCCTAAAGGTAAGAGACTATGTTTTCACCAAAATTGCTCCAAAATTGCTAATTTTTATTACAAGTATCAAATTTTAGAAAAAAAAACATTTTTGGAAAAATGTAACCATGGGATCTTGTATTACACTAGTTTGAGAAGTTGTGGAAAAAAATTCAGAAATTTCCACCATGTGGATTGCAAGATAATAGCGTTTGAATTGACAAAAATCCTTTTTTTGTCCTTGCAAAAATCCGGGCAGCTGCACTTCACAAGGTCACAACGGTATGAAAAAATGTCCAAAATGGTGGTTACTCTTTGGATTCATTCTTCAAGGCAAGTTAGCTACATGCTTGAAAATTTCAGATCATTTGGAATTGTAAAACATATAGGAAAAAATTAGTAAGTAGAAAGAGGTAGAGAATGATTCAAAATACTAAATTGTTAAGAATTTAAATATGGAACTGAAAAATGCCATTCCCAACCATTGTAATGTTGTAATGAACAATCTACACACAATTTTATTATTTTTTTCAAAAATATTGAAAATTGAGTTAAGTAAAGGACTTCAAAGTTTACTTTAGAGTAGAGATTCCATAACGACCCTCGAACTAAGACTCCTCATAACTTTCATCTCAGTAATCAAAATGGAATGATTCAAAGCTTTCCTTGTATGTATAAATCTAAAGAACCAATTTCATATTTTAATTTATTTTTTAAGTGACTTTTAAAGAAGTTTTTTCAACTGTCCGGGCTGCCCACCGACCAATGAAAATGACATATCATGCAATAACTCTTTAACCATGTAGTCAAAAATTATGAAAATTGTTGGGCCTTAAAGCTATTCCTTGGGCACATCTTGTGTGAAAATAATGTTTGTAGTGAACTGCCCAAAATCACTTTGTTGTCAAAAAACAATAATTGGTCCTTTAGGGGTTAAACAACGTTGCGGCCGTTTTTTAGCCGATGAATGACAAGGAATTTCTTTGTGTGGGATAGAAGTGCAACTATTCATCCACCAAATCTTGTGTAGAAAGGGAAAATCATGCATAGTAGTTTGACCTCCAATGAACACTGTAGATTTTTTTTAAATAGATGATGCCAAATGATTTCCATGGTCACTGGCCATGCGTTCAAGGGCTAATCCATAAACGACACAGAGACACGTTTTTTGACCGATGAATGACAAAAAATCTCTTAATGTTGAAAGGGAAGATCTTCTATAGTAGTTTGTCTTCCAATGAGTGCATTTTCGTTTTTTTTGAAGCCAAAAATTCACACGATATCTAAACATATGGTCACCGACCAGGCATTCAAGGGTTAACCTTGGAAGGACATGGAAGGTCCATGTGGAAATCATCATTTTTGAAACCGTGGGAATAATTGGTATTAAGAAAATCAAATTAACTCATTTGAAGTCAAAATACTGTAAGAGATCTCTACTTTCCAAGATTAATTCCAAGGATGAATAATTATATTTCTGTCCTACATAAGAAAATGCCTTGTCATTCATCGGACACTAAACGTCTATGGCGTCCTTCCTAGATTAAGGCTCGAGACCAACCCTTTTGGGGGGGGCACCACATGGCAAGATTGCACCATTTTTAAATAAATGTCTGCGTTTCACCAGATAAAAGTAATCTTTTTTTGCTAGAAATTTTTCATTTTTGTTAAAAATGTGGATGAAGTTGCCAATTTTGGATGAAAAAGTGCATAAATATGATTAAAATATCACGAAAAAGAGCCTACCTTTTTCAATATCCTTGCAGTATTGCATTAGTACCCATGGAGAAGCTTAACAGTAGAGTACCTAATTAATACTCTTGCAATACTGTGATTTAGGAATATTTAGTGTATACAAATGTTGTACTGCACTTAATTAAAAAATTTAGTACTTTATTAATACAATTGTCATTGTGATATAGTACATTATTAATACTAAAATGTAGTATTGACATTATGTAATAACTTTATTGTAAATATATAAAAGATTTGTGTACATAAGACATTGTAAGAGGATTAAAAATATAATAATTTACTATACAAAGTAATGAAGATTGTTATAATGATAACAAAATGCATTATTGTACATTTATTGTGCAATTCACTTATTTAAAATACATTCAGCTGTAGTATTGCAACAATAATATAATTTTATTGGCAAGATGTTGTATTTGTAACTAACTTTTATGCAAAATCAATGTAGGAACAATTATATAACAATACTAATGAAATATTGCAACAATACAAACTTTTTATTTCATTACCATTTTTTTGTGTTTTTCTTTCTATTATTAGAAATTCAATAAATTATATCATGCAATACATACGACACATATAAAATGCATTCACCATACAAAAAGATGTGATGAGACATGAAAATTACATTTTCATATTAGAAGAACAATATTTATAAATACTTGCATCTTCTAGGCCTACAACCATATTTAAATGTAACTACTCCAACTCTTCAAAATATAACCACTGATCCAATCTACAATAACAATGCTTGAGGTTCACTACAATATGTTTTTTGTGGTGTAAAAAAGTCAAGCAATCATTGTAGGCCTTGCTATTGATACCTGCAACAAGCATACCAACTTCAACTTCATTAGTGGACACAAATATGGAACTTTCCAAACTGTCGTGACACTTGGAAATGACCATATAATGAAAACACCAAGATTGCCATAGGCCAAAAAAATATGATTTGTAACATCATAGGTTGGATGAAATATAAAAATGTAGTTTTCATACTTATATATTCAAAAACAATTCTGTGAACATCTTTCTTTATAACACAAATAATGATAACAAAAACAATTGCATGGTGATATGAACTTGCATCAATGAAAGGTATTGTTATCTCAAACATAATTGAAGCCAAAACTAGGACCATCTACAACCTACTTAGGAACATGATAAACATATATCAAATTCCATAGAAAGAGGATTTATCTAGATTCATTCCCCTGACGAAGATGTGGATCCTAGATCTGTCCCTAACACATCGTGCAGCGCATCACCAATGTTTTCAATCACATGTATGACATTTATCCTCATGATTAAGTCAAGCTTCTCTAGTATAAATGTTTTGTAGCCCTTTATACCTACATTGTGAAATCTAAGTTCCGAATTCTTCATGTTCCTATCTCCGTCCATAGCCAAACTCAACTACAAATGGAAATAAAATAAATTAAAATATGACAAATGTAATGACACAAAATTGGAAAAAAAAATTGCAATTAAAAAAAAAAAGTGATAAAACGTACCACATAATCAAACCATGCCAATTGGTCAAGAAGCATTGAGATGGGGTTCCTTGTGGAGTAGTTCTTCCCACTCATAATGCATGCATTTGCACCAAAGAAGGCATCTGATCCAAATGGATCATCATCTTTCCACAGCCAATTGTTGGAACGATGCAGTGGAAGAAGGCTCGTTTTCCAGGTTTCTATGTCTAATTTGTTTCCATTAACAGGTTTTGGCACACCCAAGAGTCGCCACAACTCTAACCGTGCTGAAGAGGCAAATCTACCACGTCTATTGATAATAGCTGTTTTCACTTTTGTTTTTAAATCCTCCTCCCAAGCCTTCTCAAACGTAGACCATTTGTAAATGTCCCCCTCTCTAACATTAAATACAGCCAATATTTCTTGTTTTATATGTTCTTCATGAGGAAACATTCTGTTTCTACTTGCATCTACTCCCAACATTAATTTCTTTGAAATTCTCTTCATATGGGGTTTCATAAGATCCCATTTAGCTACATCTGGTGTTGGAGTTTCATTCAGTTGATTGTTTAGTAAACCTTCTAATATACGGTTGTTTGCTCTCAGATCATTAATTTGAGCATCCATACCTCTTATTACCCGTTTTAGTGTGTTTATCTGACTCTCAAATGCTATGGCATGTGATTGCGGTGGTCGTCCACCGGCATTTGAAGAGAAGAAGAAGGCACAGAAGGATTATTTTGAACAGAAGAACTTGGAACAGAACCTAGTTGTTCAAATGGAGAGGCTCTTGGCGACCTTGGCAACTTCAAAGCACTAGGAGGTTGATAATCACCATGGTGTGCACTTGCCTCTTCATCTTTTGTCTCAGAAGTGGCCATCTCTCCAACTCCTTAGCTCTTGCCTTGCCAACCCAACTCTTCGAGGTCTTTTGGTAATGACCAATTATCAAAATTTCCTTCAACTTCTGCACTTCCAAGTCATCTTCCTCTGAATTGGCGTAAATTAAAGGATTGTTCATTCTAGGTACCACTTATAATTACTAGAAATTGCAGGACTGACACCAAAACTACTACCATATTAATATACAACCTTCAATATTACATCCAGTTTGGTTCAAGAATTTTGTTTAAAGCTAGAGGGGTAAACAGCCGGCCATCCCTTTTCCAATATATTTGATAATCATTGTTGTGCCAAACATGTGCAAAATTAGCAAAATTTGATGTCAGATTTTAAAGTTGTGAAAGCATATCACCTCATCAGTGAGTTCCAGTTTAAGCTGAGCTTTTCTCAACTCCTTGATCCGTTGGACGTCAAAATCTACAACAGGTATTTGACATATTTCTTAGTATTGAACCCTCAAGATATTTGTGCTCAAGTACGAGGACTCTCAAACAGTTACATAATAGGGTACACCTGCGTGCTACGGTAGGTACACCCAAAACCAACACTTTTTGCTATTGAGCCTAGTTACTATTATTAGACTGGTCAAATTTTCACATGTTCTTGTAGGCAAGTGAAACGAGGTTCCAACGCACCAGAAAACATGGCATTTGGATACTATATGCAAAAGTTATTAAGGAGCAAAGTTTGGTTCTAAAAGCGTTTTTTCCACAGAGGTACAGAACTGATTTACGAGATGTACACATAGTACAGATGGCGGTTTAAGATTAGTGAAACATTGGGGGGTACCTACCTTAAATCTTAAGAGCAAATTAGAATAACCGTGTCAAGGAAAAAAGTAATGACAGAAGAGTTGACCAACACGCAGGCACATCCTTTCTATGCAAAACTGTACCTATGCGCAAATTTTACATACAATACTAAGTTCAAACATCCATAGGATGGTATGACCTACATCTTCCTTTACACAATTCAACATGTCAACGAATGTGATCTTCAAGGTATAATGCATTGCACAAAAAAAGTTGTAGAACCTTACCCGGGTCAACTGTGCTAAGATGTATACTGAAGAGTCGCTCTGCATTATCCCAAACTACCACGTCAACCTGAAAGCATCTACTTTCAGTAAAACGTATCGTAAATTTTTGCTAACTGTTGAATTACATCCAAAAAATTGGCTAAATGAGGCATCAACGCTTAACCTGAGCATTTGTCACTTTGAAAACTCGCTTCTATGGAAGTAGAAACTTTGAAGCCTCGCCAAATATCAAATTTGATACATATACCAACTTCTGGAATGTCTGCAAGTAGTCAAAATGAGAACTTTCAGTCTAGATATAAGTGCAAACAACTGGACATGCACTCATTTCTTATTGTTACTCTCATTTAGTTAAGAATTCATAGCAATTGGATCTGACAATGGCTGAGTGATTGTAGTATCATACAACTACGAGGTCATGAATAACAATGAGAATATTGACCTTGCAAAGGTCAATGTTTGCACAAAAGTAATCCTACACAAAGTGAACTCAACTTGTTCAGTTGAAACTGACTTGGAGCTAAGCAACTCAACTCTGAAATGAAGACATTTGACTATAAATCACGGAAAGCAAACTCACCTTGAAGAACCTTATGCAAACAAGCAGCTGAGCTTTCTGATTGCTTAGTTTTTTGAAGGGCCTGTGCATTCAAATAAACATCCAATCCCCCTCCCTTGTATCCTTACTAACTAATTCTATGCCACCTTTTTTACTCAACAAGTACAGTTCCAATCAAAATCTAATGCAAAGCTCGACTTCTAGTGCTGAAACTTCATCAAATTCACAAACTCCCAAACCAAAATTCAAAACGTGGGTACCTTGTCTCTCTGCAATTCTAAAAAAACTGGGCACTAGAATAGTGTACTGGTCTCGTTGGGCAATCTGATGCAATTCTAAAAAACTTAAACTTTTACGTTGGAAATAGAATAAATAAAATTTACTTTTGTATAAATACTCTTGCAGTGTGTTTAATATAAATTAGAAATAAACTCATAATATATTATAGTCATTCACTATCCAATATTACTTTAAATTTTGATATTTATTGTTATCAAAGTCTACAATGGAATCTTTATGGTGTGATGTTTGTGGTGTTGGTCCATTTAAGCATAGAAGATCTTTATCTACACATAAACTAACATGCACAGGGAACTTGAGGCCTCGTGCACAAGAACTTCAAGTTCCTATTTCTCCATCAACAACAAATATTTTAGAAATGATGGAACCAACACATGAATCTCCACAGTCAAGTCAAATCCATGGAGACGATGTTCCTTTTGAAATGAATGCTCAACATGAACTAAACCATCCTTTACAATTGCATTTCGATGATCCAATTGAAAAATATTTAAATAATAAGTATTGTATTTTTAAGAAACAAAGTATTAATACAATATAAATGCAATATTAGAATTTGAAAAAGAAATTGTTATTGTCTTTGTATAAACGCAATATTACATGCAGTACTCCAAAAATATTAGCTAGTATAGCCCCTTTTGCAATACTGCATTTGTACGAGTGTACGAGTGGAGTCAGGGGACACTTTCTTGATGAAGTGTTTTTTGGTCCAAAAGATGGATGAATGCTGAAATACAATACTTCACCAAATTTTAAGTGATCGCCATCTTGGCACTTTCTCAAAATGTAAAAATAAGGGCTGCTCGAGACCCGTCTTCTCCGATTCCTTGTTGTTTTCCAGGAAATGGGAGGACCTTCCACGCAGAGTTTTTCATTTCAGAAGCCTTTTGCAGCAGCCTCGCGGTTGTCGATCTTCTTGAGCTTTGGGAAGTTCATTCTTAATTGGCTTGGCTTCTCTCGTCAGTTATGGAGTGCTCCTGATTGCTCCGATCCCACTTGTGTGAGGTGCTTGGGAGTCGAACATAACCAAGAAACGTGGAGTGGGAAACTCAAGTACTCGTCGCAATTGCGGTCTCCCCTGCTGCAGGTTCGATCGAATTGCACAGACTACGGAAGTTTCTTGCTTGCTCTCGATGTAGGGTGTGTGGTTCTCAACAGCAGCGGCTCTGGGTTGTCAACTCTGGTCTGTACGTTTGTCGGTAACTGCGTTTGTCGGTAAAAGCGAGCGCTCGCAGTTTGGCCATGGGGGGTTCGTTTCACAATTACTGAGCCCCTCTTTTTGAACTAATTGAAGAATCTACCAAGACGTTGTCAAGATTTCGTTGTTCTCGGAATGAAGGAGTGCTTGGTTTGTGTTTGATGGCCTGCTGTCCAGCGCAGAACGGCGCGTACGGACGGTTTTGCCATTTCCTCTGTTGCTTTCTTATGTTTGCATGGTCCTCCGTTTGTCCGTGTAGTTATCAACTTCAGAATCTAGTGTCATGTCTTGCTTCAACTTGAAGTCAGTCCACGTGTTGAGCCGTTGAATGTTCAGGATGAAGAGCGGTCTCACTTTCAGTGCCACGAGTTCGAATTCTCGCCATGGCAGCGGCCGGGTGTTGCTGCTTCCGTGAGCGTTGTCCGAATTCGACTGTATTTCAGCAAGTTACGGGAGCAGTCAAGACCTGTGCTGGAATTTCGAACTGATTTGTCGTGCACTCAAGTCGCGGGTGTCGAGCTTCTCTAGGTTTCGCATAGAACAACCCTCGAGGGGGATTATACGAAATGGAAGTTTATGGAATTGGTAAAGCGTGTACCAATTATACATCCGCTTATACAATATAGCGTTTTGTAGTAGTGTGGTAATCCATGGTTCTACATCAAAACCTTCTTGACTCCAAAATCCGTACGCATGCACCAGTTAGGTTCAGTAATAGTCTCGATCTCGCCTCCAGGTAGTCGACCGGTTTTTCTTTAGCCCATGGTCCATGTGCAGGAACCCCTCTTCGTGACCATGATTCCTGTGCTTCTGTCGGTAGCTTACGACAGGAAGACCAGGCCGCGGGTGCCAGGGCATGATCCTTCTGATACACTTCGAAGAATTGACTCCATTGTCTCGTCTTCCTATATTGGCTCACTCCTTGTCTATGATTGTGCAGGAGGTAATGACAAATGCCATCCTTGCTTAGCATTCCAAAGACATAAGTCTCATGACGCCTTGTCCTCTGCAAAGTGTTCGACTGTTAAAAGTTGTTAGAAGGGCTGCTGGTTGTGCCGTGCGTTTTTGGTGAGTTCGTTATGCCAGGTGCAATCGTCCAATGAAGGAGATGGCAGAAGCGGGTGGGGGGGGGGGGTGCGTCTTCTGTTCATGGTCCCTCGATTATTGTACGCGGCGAGCATGTAATTGAATGGAGATGCCGCCTCCGGCTCCCATCTTAACGAGATTGGTAGGGACGAGTGATCTGCTCTCCCGTATGAATCCGTAGGCTCAAGGTATGGACGACTCGGAGGATATACCGTTTCCCAGACTGTGGGCTGAATGGGACGATCCCCAGACGCAGCTCCCGGATTCCGTGACAGCGAGCATAACAGTCGCCTCCATCTCGCCGGCTGCCCCTGTCTCTGTCCATGATCGCCATTCTAACTTCACCATTAACAACATTTCCAGCGCAGAGATGGCTGAAATATCAGCATGCCTCTGTCTTGACCGGGAGTCCCCTCAACTCTCACCTTCCATTGTCGTTGCTGAAGGGGACATGCCCTCCGTAAGTTCTACCGAGGGGCCATTCGGTTGGCCAGTATTTCCTATAATAGGTAAAGCTTTCATCACTTTGATCTGGAACGGTGTACGTGTACAAGTAGCTTCATTTTGCTTTGGAAATGAAGAAGTGATGCTATCAATGACTACAATAGGTTTCAGATTGAGTTCCTGTGATGTCCCCTCACCTCTCACCTTCCATTGTCGTTGTTGAAGAGGACATGCCTTCCATGAGTTTTGGCAACGGGCCATTCAGTTGGCTAGAAGTTCCTACAACAGGTAAAGCTTTCATCACTTTGATCTGGAACAGTGTACGTGTACAAGTAGCTTCATTTTGCTTTGGAAATGAAGAAGTGACGCTATAAATGATTGCATGAGGTTTGAAAGGGAGGTATTGGGATATTCCCTTGTTTCCTTTGTTGTTTCAAGGGATTTCGCTAACTACTGGTTGTTAAATAGGTGCTTTGAAATGATGGGTGTCAACCTCAAGCGCTCATAGATGTTTGGAGATTACTAGTGTATTGCCTTGAACACAAAGTAGTATCAGTCTTTCAATTAAGTCGTGTGAATCTATGAGGTTCAAACCAATATGCATTCAAGCCCACATCAAGCATGGAAACCTCTTAGTTCAATATGGCACGTGCCAATGTGAATGTTTTCTCCTTCATTGCTCAAGCGTTTAATTCGGAATTCTCTGCATGCAGATCTGATTGTCTTCCCCATGGACAAACTTCGTTCATACTTGGATATTGCTCATAAATGTTGGGTACGTGTGCAAGAGATGCCTTCACGAAAATTCAACAATGAGCAGTGCGGATATCTTGTTGCTAAGCTCAAAGTGAGTCTACTAAGTGCAATTCTTTTCTTGGCTGATGCTAAATTCAGTACCTCTGGGGATTTTGCAAGATGCATTGAAGTCTTCAAGTTCTTGCTCGCTTTGACTCTCAAAATTGAAAGCTTCGTTCAAGGCTGTTGCAAAGATGAGTGGCTTCAAGCTGCAATGACATTGACAAATACTGAGGAGTATGTTTCATCCTTGGGATTCAATCTGGAGCTATGTCAAGTGCATTTTAGCACGAGATGGACAGCAACCAAGGCCCTAACGGCAGCTCAAGTTGACAGCATAGGGAGAAATGAAGTTGAGATTGTCAAAGGGAAATTCCGTGTTGATGTGGATGTGTTACTTGATAAAGTGATATTGGAATTGCCTTCCTTACAAGGTGAAGATAAGGATCTTGCGATTTACTTACTTCAAAGGCTCAAAAGAGTCAAGCTACTTTCAACCTCTCTTACATCAGAGTCACCTTTTGGGAGCACCTTCGGTGATTGGGGTTTTCTGGGACGACTTTGTCAAATGGTCCGCCAAACCGAGTTGTTGGGGAAAGGTACCTCCGCTACTGTCCACAAGGCTGTGTGGTTGGGAACTCCGGTTGCCAAGAAGACGTTTTATGGTCCAGAACATCCCGATTATGTGAGGGAAGCTCAAATCCTTGGAGGGTTGTGTCATCCCAACATCATGTCCATGTTTTGTAGTGCAATGGACAAGCGCAAGTGTTCCATCGTGATGGAGTTGATGGACGAGGATCTCCATTCCTTCATGGAGAGAAGATTGGAGGCCAATCTCCACTCTCCTCCCTTCAGTGTTTTTGAAGCAGTTGACGTGATTCTCCAAATCGGTGAAGGTGTCCATTACCTCCACCAAAATGGTATTGTGCACCGAGACCTGAAGTCCTTCAATATTCTTGTCAAAAACGTACTGCCACCAGATCTTGAAGTTCAGTATGTGCTCATTAAAGTCGCTGATTTTGGATTTGCGAAGATCAAGGAAAGCAGCACCAGGTATTCCAATCAAGCTTCAATATTGGGACCAATCGATGGATGCCTCCTGAAGTGATCAATTTTCGTATTTCGAAGGGCAAACGAGTGCATCCGTGCTTCAAGCAGGGCCTAAGTATCCCAAGAAGTCCGATGTGTACAGTTTTGGGATGGTGTGTTATGAGATTTTGACCGGAGACGTTCCTTTCCCACACGAGACTTCCCTCGTCAATATCAAGAAGATGGTATTGAATGGCGAACGTCCCAGTGTACCTGACTATTGTCCTTCAATTTTGAGGGATTTGATTGAAGCATGTTGGGATCCCGAGCCAACTAATCGTCCGTGTTTTGCAAGCATTTGCTCTGCATTGAAGTATTTGAAATGCTTATTAATGAGTGGTGCGTCCCTTGAAATAGAACTTTTTCAAACTTTCTAGATAGTGCAACGAAGATGATTTTGTGTTGTCTTTCAATGCTGTATCTTCCTTTCCTAATGAACTGAAGTAGTTTTTGCATTTGGGCGGTACATTGACAAGTCCATTTGTATTGAACTTTACTATTTATACATCTCTTTCCGTCTTGGCTTCTATTAATTGAATTATAATATGAGTCTACCTTTTTTTTTGGTTTACTCCAGGTTTCCACTCCAATGAAGATTCCCACGTGAAGAGTGGTGAAGCATTGCAAATGGCACCAGGAAACACCTCATTTGGAGCTCGAACAAGAGAAATGGTCGTGCGAAAAAGGCCACTCCTAGGAGGGCTCCACGAAGGGCTTTCAAAGAAATTGAAAGAAGTTGAAGCGTGAGCAACTCGGAATTCTCCGCTACGTGTGTACTGATTTGCACAAAGGTAAATCTATTGCGACATCTTTGTTAAAAGTCACTTTTCACATCACCTATTGCAAAAGCATCATTTCTTCCATTATCAACCTCAATCTTAAAGTAAGAATGTAGGAAACGCAAAGTTTCTGAGGGAACACTTAAGTTCTTCGTAGGAATTACATAGGAATCACTGTGGAGATTGCTATGTACGTCCTAATCTACATTTTTATATCTTTAACAACTGGTTGGATGTTTCAGCGTTCGAGTACAAACACCGCAACCTGTTCGATCTACGAAATCTGCTGTTGCCCAGTATTTCAGATGGGAATTGTCTGTTTGACCTCGAGGAGGATCCCGCTTTGGAGTCGAGCAAGGTTCTCTGGCCAACGGAAGGTTTCTTTTACTGAATTATGAAGAGATTGATCTAGAAGATTTTGGAGGAGGCTTGAGTTGGTCCCAAATTTTGAACTTCCAGTGACCGACGTGATGCTGAGATTGTCCGCGAGACCGCTCTTTCTAGTAAGAAATGGGTAATGGGTTCGTCACTCTTGGAGGAGTTCATGTGTTCCATATTCCTGTTATGGCTCACCGTGGAATGCCACGTCTTGAGAAAGCAATAGAGTCTCAGAAATAGCAAAGGAAGTCTTTGAAATGTATTGCAAGCCGGCCCGTAAGGTAGTATCAGGTAACTAGTCTTCTTTTCCCAATTTCTTCCGTTTTCTAAATTTCTTTCATCAAGATCTTTTTGTGGAGGCAGTTGCGAAGTTCACTTGCAGTAACAATGATAGTGCCGATGGTCAATGCTGAAGGTGTTGCAGTTAATCAAAGGTTGCTGAGTCAATAACCAGTTGTCTCGTATAGGCAGCACAGGTATCGATTTCTAGTTTGCCTAGTTGAAGGATGAGCGTAGCCAATATGCATAGTAGTTCTCTGTGTATAGAATTTGGTTTTCTGTCACCCTCGTTAGCGAAACATGGATGAATACCGAGATTATGAACGTTGTCCCTCTAGGAATCTGTCCAATTCACAGAAATTGGCTTAACGTTAGGAATCCATACCTTAATTTGTTTGTTTGTTTTGTTTGTTTGTTACAGGGAGATCTCTGGAACTGTGGTCCCCGGTTGAGTTCTTGGTGTCGTTGGAAAGCCCTCTCTATGAGGAGGGGTGCATGGGCTTTGTTTCGTGGCGTTTCAATTCAATTCACAATGTGAAAGTTATTGATTTTCAAAGTTTTTAGGAATTAAAAAATTACTTTTACTTTTGTTTTGATTGTGGCAATAGCACGTGGCACACTAGTTTGACTTTGAAATAACCATTTGAGCATGGTTTCTATTATTAAGCTCTATGAACTTTTGTTGTATCTTAATGGGAGTCAAAAGGAGATTCTAGATTCTTTCAGTCAACTTGTGTTTTTTAAGTACAAGTTGAATAAATTAAGCAAAAGAAATTCAAAGTGCAAAAAGATAGGGAGGTATCTAGCAATGGGATTGGTTGTGCAAACAAGTTGCAATCAGTACATTGACTCCAAAAACTGAGTATGTTTCTGATCAATTTCACTCTATATGCCATACCTTGAAAATGAGTGGACAAAATCCAAATGAGTAAACACAAATGTTGTAGTATCTTATTCATATTACGATTCTAAAAAAAAGTTGAAGCAAAAAGCAATTAAGGTTTGGAATTTTAAAGTTAACTACAATCATAGACTCAATTGTTTTATTCATTTTCAAAACCCCTCCCAAAATTGTCATTGCTTCCTTTTTGAGCCTCAATGATTTTATTATTTATTGGCATGTTGTTGTACATCACTGAAGACCCGTCCCCATTGGTATTGTAATAAGTTGACATATGTAAACTTCGGAAAATAAATATATATAGAAATGAATAAATGATATTAATTTGAAGATTCTTAATTGATCAAAGACTTGAGACCTCATTTGTTATCATAGATCATCTATAGGTTGCAATTTGAAATGTTGTTTGCATCCACTTTGAACAGATTTTAAAGATATTTGTCCCATTGTAAACACAACTAGTACAAATCATTTTAATTTGTATACAACCACCAAAGCTATTTTGGGGTCTGCAATCTTTTTGAATCCAAGATGTTTGTTTGTAAGGACATTAAAACATTACATTTGTTGGATTATAGATGTCATTTAAGATGATATGAAAACAACCATAGTATTGCAAAATTTTGACAAAATGACATAAAATTGTCTCTATTATATGTGTAGGTTATTACTCGGTTAATTAAAATATTTGTTACTCTATAACATACTAACTAACTATTTGTATATATAATGCATTAAAAAATCAATTAATTTGAATTGAGAATAATTCAAAGTTTTGGTATCAGTAAGTTGAACGCCTCCAAGGGGACATATTGAGACCAGGCTCCATTTTTGAATTTTTTAGCCTGAGTCATTTGCAACCTCACCCATGCTCATTGGTGGGGGGCCTTGAGCCACTATTGCATTAAATGTTTTTCAGTTCTTCTGAAGGGCTATTTCAGGCCTATCCGTAGTGTTGGGAACCAACCACTGCTGTTCAAAATAAAAAATTATTAAAAAAAAAAATGATTTAATTTTTTTTATAAATTTTTTTTATAAATTTTTTAAAATTAAAATTTAGTTTTTAAAGATATTTTTGAAAAAAAATTCTAATGTGGCAGTACTTTTGCCACATCAGACTGTTGATTTTGAGCTGATTTGGCATAATTCCTGCGTTCCTAGCAGTTTGGGAACTTGTAGCCCTTTAAAGCTCCAAAATTTCATCTAATGTAGTCACATGGCACTAGTATTGAGGTAGGCTAACTTATAACATTGTTAATTAGCCTAAACCATTTTTCCTAGCATAGAGATTGGGATAATCTCTTTCCAGATCATTGAGAGTGAATTTAGTTCAATCTACAGAGAATCATTGACTGGCTAGGAAGTTGCCTTCTAGGAGTTCTCACTTTGGGGGGGGAGAGCAAAAAGGACTCCCTAACATTGGTTAATGTTATACTTGAAGTCAAAATGGATTGACCTTGTAAAAAAATAGCCTTGTAAGGCAACACAGTCTATCATTCAATGATCTATTCTATCCACCCAAGGTTTGACCCTGTAAGAATGCTATAGGTCCAAGTGGTCCAGTGGATAACTTAGAATCCTTCTATACAAGACAAAAGTGCCAAAGTTGTTCCTTGGAATTTTGTGCAAAATAGATAGGTTTTGCACAAAAGTTTGACCTCCAATGAGTGCTTTTTTTTTCTTTTTTAAAGTAGATGATACACACTGTACCAAAAAAGATTGATTTCCATGGTGACCCACCCGTCCGTCCTTACAGGGTAAACTCGTAAAAAACAAGTTGCGAATCGACCTGCAAGCACTTTTCCCAAAAACAGGACCGTTTGTTTGTAACCTCCTTTAGCTGAAACTGAAGTCCAAGAGGTCCGTGGTGCCTCCGTGCCATATGAAATCCCTAAACCGAAAATACTTTTGCAGCGAAAAAGCCACATTCCAACTGAACACGTAAAGAAATTTATTCATAACCAGGAAACCTTTTAAATCATACCAGCACTCATGTCCAGTTGAAAAAAAAATCAACTCCACGACCACGACGACGCACTTCTGTGTTTCTGATCCTTGCATTTGAATCAGTGGATTTCTAGACATATTTCTCTTATTTGGGCACAAATGATAATGAATTTCGTTGCAAATCGAGTTTTGAATTTACGAAACTTATGTCTTTCAAAAACCTGTCGTTTTTAGCATTATAAGCAAGACATCATACACATAACATTCTTCAAAAGAGCTCCAACAACCTTGAGCCCATATGCAATGCAAGGAAGATGCCAGGCCATTGCTACTAAGACAGAGAGTTCCTTTAAAAATCTAAGAAGACGTCTTGGCCTCACTGCAAATGTGTTGTCCAAGTGCAAGATACCGGCAACTCACTCCGGGCTCATCAAGAGCAGTGGATGCTTTTAACTTACTCCGTAAACACTCAATCCTCGATTTATAGTGCTGCAGAAATTTGGGCATCTTACACGGATTTTCAGAAGTTGACATGTGGATGCTATCCAATCAGAGAAAGAGTAACATATTATTGTACACATAATCATGCTTGCCAACCCTCGGTAAAGTATCTTTACTGTACACATAAATTGTACTGTACAATCATAAGTTGCACTTTCTCTACGATCATATGTGACATTCCAAAAATGGTTCAAGATTCCAGTGAATAATGTACTGGTTTGTAATAAGGTTGCTAGCACCCACATCAAGGTGTTTGGTTTTTCTTTGTACAGTGAAGAGAAAGTGAGAGACCCCACCTCCCACTTTGCAGGGTTTCTTTTCTTTTCCACCTTTGTAGGATTCGCTCTTAAGTCATTCAACAACCAAAGCTAGTCACCTACCTGACACTCATGAATCACAACTTTCTTCTCATATTAAGGGCATACATTCCTCGTGACCAAGCCTCAAAGGTCTCCTCAGTACTCTACGGTGAACTGACTCAACCGAATGGCATCTCTCTCGATCATACAAACATATGACCCTAATACAGTATCACAAAACCTGCAAGCAAGAATCAATATAACAATCAAAGTGCTCAACCTTCACAGGTTGGTCCTCAATATGTATCCTGAGGCATACCTGAACCTGTACTGAAACTAACACAATGTGTACTAGTCATACATTTAGGGACCTCAAGTGTATGCCAGTGATACAGTTTTAGGTTCAGAATTGGTATCGGGAATACACACGTTGTGAGAAGACGACTTATTAGAAGCCACTTCTCTGAACAAGCAAGCTGCATTACAATAACACCACGCCTGTCAACCAGTTCAACAACTGTTCAAATGCACACGTATCACCCAGAAGAATACACAAATAGACATCAGGAGAACAAACATCTACAACAGTACTTCCATTTCGTAATGAATCCTCTTAAAAAGCAGAGTGAAGAAAGGTTACTGCACAAAGCAGATGCTCAACAAGTAGAGAAGATTGTCTCATTCCTGCCATTTCCTTACATTTGGGAATACATAGAGACGAAGGGTATCACATAACCTCGGATACATTTTCCACAATCATAATCCAAAGAATCGAGTATACATCTCCATGCTCACGCCAGCTCAATAACTCAATGCATGGTTATTCTGCGGCCGTTACAAATGAAGGCCACCAAAACTCTGCATCAAAATAGAGCAAAACTGTGCAGAGACAGTAGATCCAACTAACATAGGTCATGTACAAGATCGTGTCCATAGTACACAGCTTGCGTCGTCTGCCACTAGAAATTTATCTACGAAAGTAGCAGTCATCACCACCTCGCAAGCCTCCGCTCTTCACAGTAATGCTTAAGAATGAGGAAAAAAGATCGACAAGAAAATAATGAGAAAGAAAGTTCTTAAGAGCGAGATTTCGGTGTCGAAGGTGGTCCGCCTTCAAGGTCCACAACGTGCGCATCCCGGTCAGCATTGCTTCTTCTCACGTAAACAAGTAACGAAGTGCCGGTGCTCCATGCCGCTTGCCCTGTGCTCCGCAACAGGCTTTGACTGAGCTGCAGCGTGCTGAAAGCCGCCTTGCGCGCTTTCTCCACGTACCCGGACCCCGAGGGCAGACTAACGCTCACGAAATGGCTCCAGCTCTTCTCGCTGTCCGCTGCGATGGCCGCCATGGTCTCCAAATGCGAGAAATGGCTCGTTTCTAGTGCAAGAAATGACTCGTTCTCCGTCGATTGGCGACCTCCGCGAGTGAGAAGCACCTCGCTGCGATCAAGACGACATGGGAAGGAAGGCGTCAAGCGCCAAAATGCAGAGCGACGCCGAGTCGGTCTGGCATGAACGCGAGACAACTGCTCCGCGCTCTTTGGAGATCAATAAGAGAGGTCTACAGTAGAGGGCCTGATGGGGAAGACAGAGTTCTCCTATGAGTTCCCTATGAGTTCCCGGACAGTTCTCAAGGGTTGTTCCCCATCTCTCAATTCATTGCGATGGAAAGTTCAAGTTCCCTCTGCGTTCCCTTTTTGTTCTCTTCAAGTTCCCTTTGAATTCTCAGGTGCTCTTGCACATTCTTGCACTGGAAATTTGCTATTTAATTGTCTATTTTAATTATTCGTTCTCGTTAGGCTCCGCCAACCTGGCTGCCAGCCTTCTTTGACAAATTTGAGTCCACTAGATTTTGGCTTTCCCCTCCTATCACGGAGGGTCATTAATCATTGCCAATTAAGGTTTTGAAGCCCTTTTGTTTTGCCTTAGCTTCCAGAATTGATTTTTGGGTTTATCGGCAGATAACTCCTGTGGCGGTCAAGTACTACATCAAAACTGTTGGTTAAACAATTTTCAAATGTGTATTCATCCATTTGGGTAACATGTTTTAGGCTGTAATTACAAAGATAAGGAGAATACATACTTTTATTTCATTTTGGATAAATGTAGCGATTTCATCCACTGAAAAACATAAAATTTGTGGAGGAATATTTTGCTCTTTCCTTACAAGGTCATTATTTTCCCAAAAAAATCCAAACAAATTACACAAATTGTAATTACATAAATTCACAACTTCTCATCAAATGAACAACAAATAATTTTAAATTTTATTTTATTTTATTTTAAAATATATAATTTTTTTAATTTAAATTTTTTAATTTGGAATCACTTCACAATCACTGCACATGTAATTGAAGATGATAGTGTTGGAGTTTGATCAATGGCATTTTGAACATTGGTGTTCAACCAAAGGACTTTTGTCTTGTATAGAGAGAAGAAAAAAATGAATGTCGGATTAAATATTTGGATAGTATTTCTCTAGAATGAAAATGTGATGGATTTTGTGACATGAGTAGTAACATACAAGTCATCATCACTTACAAAGTGAAACCAAATAATTGCGCTCTTCAATACACGACATATTTGATAGAAGCCTCATGTTACAAATTTCAAATCTTCAAATTTTATTGAATCAAATTGTAAAAGTTTAATAAATCAAATGGTTGGTTAAGAGACACTATGGACTAATAGTAATGCCAAGCACGCTGAGTTTATTATCTAGCATACCTTGTTATAGCTTTTGCATCTCATACAATTTGTCACCACTTTGGTGTAGTCTTTGAGATTATTCAAACACATTTTGTCACTACTTGCTAAGTAGAAACCATAATAATTATGATCTAACTTTATTATGCTCAATTGAACTTAAGGTAAAACAGCCCATTACGGACCAAATGGGGGTTTGCCCTCATGTCATTACTGATTTTTTTTGATTTTTTTTCTCACACAAACACAAGTGATAAAAATGGTGAGAGTAGTTGAAATTATATTTTTTCAATAAGGTGTGAATTTGTTATAAATTTCTGAAGTGTTCTGCCCATCATGGCTAAAAGAGCCTGTAGACTACCCCAAAACCAACAAAAATTATATCCATAACACTCATCTAACTCACCTATTGCGGTCACAATATTTTTTTAAATAGAAGGCCTGAAAAAATCAAATCCTACAATGAATTAACACTAAAAAGCTAGAAGTTCCTATTGTGGTTACTAATTACTTGATTTCAGTTACCTAACCCATTGAATGTGGCGCAGATTTAATTCACTGGAAGAAAACCATGATTCATTAAAAGAAAACCATAATGGGGTCATTCCTAGGAGTCTGTAATGAGTAAAAGTTCCGTAATGGGCTGTTTTACCTTAGTCACTATACTATGTGCTACAAACTATTATGTTGTCTTCAATGTTATATAATTTGTTTAAATATTTTTGAAGTCAATAAGCAATAAAATAAAAAACACTAGAAAAATAATGGTAATATTAGGGATTCTTAACACATAACCTAACAACTTTGTTATAAAGTTTCTACACAAACCGCCGCCTCTTGCTAAATAAACATCATGACAATGTGTTCTAAATTTTCAATAGGATTTAGGATTGATTGTCAAAGTCTTGTGCCTTTCAAACCACTAATTGTTATACACTTTTTGCAAAATTAATTCCAATATAACAGATTTGTGATACAATGGTGTCAACGAAGATGGTAATAGGTTACGGTCAAGTATCAAAGTGGTCACCAATGCCCGTGGAACCTATTGGCGAACAAAGGATGCAGTTACAAGATCCATATTGCGCAGGCATTAATACCTACTTCTTTGCATTTGTTTCTAGCAAATCCTTATGGTTTCCAATGACAACTTAATTTTTCCTTCTTTATTGAACCTAATTCAATTTAACAATTTCTTAGAGAATGAAATTGGAAGGGAGGGGGATAAAAAGTAATTTTTCCAAACTCTCAACTCAATTGTTCAATATAAAAAAAACTAATTCACAATTTTTTGTACAAAAACTTTGATTTAAAAGGACTCAAAGCCTTATAATCTAGTTAGACTAGGTGCAAAAAAATTATTTTCTTCACTTTAACCCCAAAAGTTCCAAGAGTCCCATTATAGGACCTATGATCTTAATTTTTTGCAAGATTTTTTGAAACTATTTTTCAAAATAAGAAAACTAATTAGACTTTTAGAAAAATAGTTTTTATTTCAATTGTTAATAGGGACAAAAAGGTATGACACAATAAGTTTGAAGCAAGTATAGGTGGGAAACAAAAAGAAAACTTGAAATTATTTTGTTTTTTAATTTTTTTTATAAATCATGAAGCATATTTCAATTTGTATGGAAAGATTTGATTCATTCTATTTGGATAATAATGTGAACGTTTTGAAGCTTCTTGCTTTTAAAGCAATCTCAACAAATTTTTGAAAAGATAATGTATTTGATTTATTTATTAATTCAATTTTAATAATTTTTCAATAAAAAAAGGTTGCATACGTAGTTTGTTTTTTTCTAGAACAATTTCACTATTGGAATTAGTGTGTTTCAATTTCATCTTAGAGCTATCAACAATTTAGTTTATCTTCTATCTCTTACCTACTTCAACTTAGTATTTTTTTAAAGAATGAAAATTACAAGGTATTTTTTTGAATTTTTTTTCCAAACTCTCAACCCAATTCTTTACTTGACATAAAAAGAAAATTCAAACTATGTAGTACAAAAATTTTAAGTTAAGAGGATTCAAAATCTTATAAACTACACTAAAGATGATATTTAGTGTCTTGTACACTAAATACGAAGGCATACACTAAAAGCCAATTACCCTATGAAAGTAAGTAACATTAAATGTCAATTCAAACACTAAATGTGAACCAGAGTTGTCATATCAGACGGAATATCACTGTTCACGGACAGAATCGGACCGATTAGGGCTAGGCGGCTGCAAACTTCAGAGCCTTGTAACTTTTGCAAAAAATTTTCAAATCAGGAAAATGAGATGTTTTTCGGCATCTACAGTTTTTGTAGATGCCGAAAAACATCTCATTTTCCTGATTTGAAGAATTTTTGCAAAAGTTACAAGGCTCTGAAGTTTGCAGCCGGCACATTCAAGTCTAACACTAATTGTGGACAAGTTCAGATTTAGTGTTGTAGCTAGTAGGGGGGTAAAAACACTAAATGTCACTCAACACTAAATATCATCTTTAGTGTAGTCAAGCTAGCTAAAAAAAACTCATTTTCTTCACTTTAAATGCTTATATCTTGTGATCAATATGGTCAAAGTTTCTAAAATTTCTTCCAAACATTCTCAAGTCTAGTACAGGCTCCTGCAGCTGGATATCCAAAAGAAACAAAGCTTGAAATTTCTGTAGGCTTGAAATTTCCGTTGTTTGCATTGAAAATGGCAGTTTTGAGTGGGTTTTGACGAAAAAATGGCTTCGACACTCTAGGGATGAATTATGAAATATTAAAAAAATAGAATCATTACAACATGCTTAAACGATCACTTGTTCTCCAACAGGCAATTCAAGGGAGAATCAAGGTGCTCCACTTCTTTGACATCTCACTGTGGCACAGAGCCTCTCGCATCTTGAGTTCAAGAAAGAAAATGAATGATACTCCGCAAAATATATATCATAACAAGTGAGTCACTACCTGTGACGGAGCAGCTACAGTGAAAACACTGAAACGATGGGCGTTCAACACTGCTCAACAAATGATATGATTGAGCTTCCCTTCTGGCTTGCATTGCATTTAGCAATCTGAGTTATGGAACACAAACCACTAATATACATCGATAAGAAAAACTACGAAAACTACGAGGAAGAGATCCACTCCTGCACATAACATTCTTGAACTTCAAGGCAGGGGAGCCTTTGCTTTCCATGAATCCAAGGCTCCTTTCACTGTAGAACATCTTGAATGCAAGCTTGCTCATGTAATGTGGGCCACTGTAACACAAATATATATGTATTATAGTGTGGAGGGACCGCCCTGCCTTCTCATTCAAGAATGTTATGTAATCTAATAGCACACACTGACATTGTTAAACAATCAAATCCTCCCTTGTCAGCTCCAAGCATGGCGGAGGAGACACAAACAGATACGATCCATCCACCCAGGAGCAGTTCCAAGGATCTTCTGCCGAGGGCACATCAAGGAGTATGTTGGCAAGATGAATGCCATGAAAGGTGGACTCGGGGAGCCCTTGCAGCAGCCCTGCTTGAGAAATATTTGCCCCCATGACGTTCTTGTAATGAATGTTCTCTATGAGTGGAAATGCAGTTTGGTTCCAATTCTCATCAGGATGCTCGCCGTAGTTGCCCAAAACCGCAATGGCAGTCTTCACGGAGTCCAAGAGTAAGTTCGTCACAGTCACATCTTTCACATACGCTCCACGTCCTGCCGAAGTTTTGATGCGCACGCCCCATCTGCCGCCAGTAATGATCGTGTCATCAATCTGCATTCATTGCAAGGAGATTAATGAAATGATTTGCAAACATAATCAAAAGCCTTCGTGCATTTGGGGGTTGACAGACAGAGTCAACAATGTCTCTTGGCTTCCAAATAATGCGTTTTTTATCCGTCTTAAAATTGGATAAACAATTGATCGGTCAGGATCTTCAAAAACCAAAATTATCAATTTGTTGGCTCTTGACCAAAGGGGAGCACGCATTGCACTAACAAAAGCTACATTACAGTGAATGTGAGAAAGTTTGAGTAGGAGCTTACTGAAAAAGCAAGCCAGTGCTACAGCTACAAAAGGTTCTCTTTAGCATATATGCTTGTTTATAATCCATCTTCACAAAACTGATGAGTCAGGACATTTGGGGACATTTGGGGACAACAAGCATGAAATTAATCTGACCTTGACGTCGGAAATGCCACCAGACATTTCACTGCCGAATGAAATTCCATGAGTCGAGTCGGCAACTACACGTTGAATCTGGATGTGTTTGCTTGGCATCCCAAACGATATTCCATATTCATCCCATCCACTTTTGATGGAAATTGCATCATCACCAACCCTGATGTAACAGTCCTCAATACAGACATGTTGGCTAGAGTCTGCAAATCGAAACCACAAAGCATCAAATATCGTTATAAACAATGCTGTTGAACTTGACATGCTCTGAATTTCAGTCGAAGGAACAGAAGGCAAAAGAAGAAACTTATATCATAGGACTCCAGATGATGGATTAACAGGGTTAAATGGCTGAAAATCTTCAACACACTCTTGAATCAACTTAGTAACAAGTTTCAGCGATTGAACCTCATGGTTGAAACTTGTTCAGATATTCTAACTGCCCCTTGTTTGTCAAAAGCTGACATTACCTGGGTCAATACCGTCTGTGTTTGGAGAATCTGATGGAGCCAAGATGGTCATATCCTTCACCACCACATGCCTGAGAAGTCACCCAGGAAATCGTTATAAAACTCCCGTACTTGTGCATTTTATTCATGGAACTTAGCACACAACGTGAAGCAAAGCTCGTTGGGTAAAAAAATGCTAATACAAATCCAATGAACGGTTTCGGACCCTGACATCCTGACTTCTTCCATGAGTACGCTATCCTTCAAGAGTAGTACAGGTGATATAATATTCTCTTGTGAAGGAATAACAGTAAAAGAAATAAGAGAAGATGTGAGTTGAGAATGGTACTTGCAATAGACCGGATGGATGGTCCAGAACGGCGAATTCTGAAAAGTAAGATTTGAAATCCAGAGGTTGTTTGTCTTTATGAACTCCACCAAGTGTCCCCGAGTGTTATTCAATGTTTTGTTGCGAAATGCACTCCACCATACAGCTCCTTGCCCATCAATTGTTCCATTGTTACCTTTAATCAAGTAAACATACCATCCTCAATCAGAACCATAAATCTCCATCATTCGAGGTATTTCAGTAACATAAACATAACACAATTACGGCCTACATTCTAGATGAGTCAATAAGAATTGATCACACACTCAGTATGTAATGGCACAATTGCACATTGTTCGTCACTGAACCAGCCGAATGAGAGTAGTATTCAACTAGGTAGGTCGTAAAGATGCCGTACCTGTAATGATAACATCTTCAAGGTCATAGCCACTGATAAGGCTACTAAATCTTGGACCTGGAAGCTCACGACCTCGACCATAGGAGGGTAACGCTGAAACAATTTGGTAGTCGTTCAAATCCTGAATACAAGTTAATTGGAAGTCATCACATGTATTCTTCTCGTATCTTCAAACTGATTACCGATTTAACCCTTAAGCGCCTGTATGGCTCAAAGTGGTCACTTCCATATCTTTAGGAATTGAGTTATATCGTTTTTATAGAAGCTTCAACGCTACAAAATGTTTCAATAGAAAGAGGAATCATACTATACATTTATGTTTTTGAAAGTGGACTTTCTATACTTAGCTTGTGCATTTCGTGGTTAAAACACATGCACGGCAAGTTAATTCCTTGCCTCAGATCCAAGAATTACAGCCCCACTCTCCAAGAACAACGTGAGGTGGCTAATCAGCCGGATGCCTGCGGTAAGCCAGCGTCCTGCAGGAACGTACAGCTCCGCACCGTGTTTATCAGCGTAGCTCCTCAGATAGAGAATGGCCTTCTCAAATGCTTGGGTGTTGAGTGTCTTGCCATCCCCAACTGCTCCGAAATCGGCAATGGAGACGCTGAATGGACGCCGTTGTATTTCGTGAGCACAGCTATGTTGTGACTGCAGCATGACAGCAATGATCAATCTATTCAGTCACAATGCAATGAATCAAATCAATTAGGTCGAAGCAGAAGGTGAGTGGTTGTAAGGTAGGGACACCCAATAGCGCCACTTAATCAGATGTTCACTTGTTGTGCTCACCTGTATCAATCTGCAACTTTTGCACACTGTATTCAAGTAATGCATTCTTTGGTTCATTGGAACAAAGGAACCCTCTTTTATTGGTCAGCAAGAACATATAAATCAGTAAGCCAGTTTAACAATACTTAATATGCTCGATCAACAGTAAGTGGAGATTTAGGGTGTTAATTACTGCCATCCCAAGGATAGATCTGGTTGCTAGGGAGTTTAGAAGTGAGATTGAACAACTTCAAGCAATAAAGAGTCCTCATTCGAGTCTGTTATTGTTGGTACACCCCCCCTAATTAACATGTGCCTTTTGTTGCAGAAGCGATTTTAGAGCATTCACCAATTAATAAAACATTGTCACTTTTGCATACGATAAGGAAATGAAGCATGTCACTTTGGTGCGCTCTCTCATTTGCCAACAAGAACATCAATAATAATCTGACCAGTCTAATAATGCATGATCAAGAAGTGTGCGCAACTGCAAAAGTGGTGTCTCTACCTTGCCATGTCCGAGGCTGGCCTTGTGAAAGTACATGTGCTTCGAAGTGTCCACGGCTTCATCTTCAGCATGGCAAAGCTTCTCAGTGCCAATAAAGCTCAAGATGAGAAGCAGGACTCGAATTGAGCTCCGGTACCTCTGCCTGCTTGTCATTGAAACTCCCGATTCCAAACAGAGGAAGAAAACTTCCGGTACCTACGCTAGCAACTGCTTATATCCAAAAATCAATGTAAGTCAAAATTCACGGACTCACACAGACCGCACTGACGTACACAAGTTGAAAACTCCAACCATCGCGTTCACATGAGCACGACCTCTCTCTTTCCAGATAAAACCCATGAGCAAACCCTAATACCGCGAGAGACGTAACCACCCTAGCGAGCTCAGAATATTGGAAATTCCGCAACATTGTAATAACTTCAGATGGTACAGAAATATGGAAACAAAACTGACCTTCTTAATCAGAGCCTCGCAACAACACCAGCATCTTCATATGCAACCATTGCGATCGTAATTATATAGATTGAACGCTACCACTTCTGGTAACATACAGGATGTCAACCCAATGAGCTTTCGAAGTGGCTCTTCTCATTTACTGAAGGCAACGTAACATAATCTGCAATGAGAATGAATTTACGCACCACCCAACATGAAATTCATATTGAAACAAAACCCAAAAGTCGAATCTCTGAACGAAATCGTGTCCGTTTTTTGCTCAAAACAGAGAGGCATTTGCAATGTCAATGTTGGAATGAGAAATCAATTCCTTTGGGTTTAAGTTTGGATTCCTTTAGATCGAGGATTGGAAGAGTGTGAAGAGGGATTGCAATAATGTATGTTGGCTCTGAATGCCTGCATACCTGCAATTCATGACAGACTGACGTTGTAATCCGGCCCTTGGATCGGAACATGCTCAGAGCGTGGTTGCTGGGCGCTGTTGCTTGATGACCTTCAACTGACAGGAAGACAGGAGTTTCGACCTTCCTCACTGGTGATGGATGAAAACAGCCATTAAATGAACGGAAGCCCTTGTGGATGGATGAAATTTTGGAAGTTGGTGGATGGAACTGTTGTGCTAGGTTTGAACTTGGTAGATGAACTGCCACATATGGTATAGATACCTGCAAGACAAACTAAAGGTTGTAGCCTTTTGAAAAGTAAACCAAAAGTTGAAGCTTTTAGGCTGTGATTCCAATGTGTAATGTAGAATTAAAACAAGTAGCTTCAGAAAAATTGAGAAAAAATACATCTTTATGGTAGATCTACATCTACAAGGGAAATATTTATTAATTTTATTGTATACATTTAGAATATGAAAAAAAATTATTTATAGCATCTCTACAAAAAAAAATATATATCAAGTTTATTTTTGAACTCAATTAATACATTTTTAAAAGCAAAAAAAAGGCACAAGATTAAGAGGAGATGTTATAAAATTATAGTTGTTGAGATTGATATAATTCAATTCCAAATTATTTAAAATTTAAAATTTTCTTTCATCACATACTGCAGTGCATTCATCAAAAAATTCACAATTGTTTAGATATTTAAATTTTGCAATTCTAAGTTGTGGTTGGAAGTTCTTAGAAAGATAGGTTGCAACTTCTATTAGAGAAATCTAGAGAATTTCAAGTTCAAGAATACAAGAATAACGAAGTTTTTGGAGCTCAATGTAAAATTTCAAAACAAAGCTCCCTTTATAACGAAGCTCCAATTATTATAACAAAGTTCCAACTATAACAAAGCTCCAACTATCAAGATACATTGCAAAAGAATGATTGATCCAAAAGAATGATTGATCCAAAAGAATTCAATTACCTTCAATCAAAACAAAACAAAACAAAATTCTCAAACCATTAAGTTCAACTATTCAATAATAATGAAAAGACATTTATCTTTGGAGTCAGTCTTATGCCAAAGATGACTATCAGATAAGTTTTTGAAAATAGACTAAAATCTCACTTCCACTTTTGATCTTTTATCTTTGGTTTCTGTTTAGAAGCATTCCTAAAAATAAAGTGTTAGTCACACTCATAGCGTAGCAATCCAAAATTCAATTCACATCTTATTCATATCAAGATATCTATTTCCATTTCAAAGGACGTTTACTTGAAGTTGTCTAACTCCAAAACATTTCTTTATAATGGTCTAACTTCTTGTAGTTCTCCTACTCAAGTGCATTATCTACTTTCAAGTGTTCGACTCTAGTTCATTTATCAATTATATAGAGACAAAATTGTCTACATCTAGTGCACTTGTCATCTAGATGGAGTTTCCAACTTTAAGATATACTTATCATTTAGATAAAGATGTCTAACTATAATGTACTTATCATTACATACAATTGCCTAACTCCAGTTCACTTATCATCCAAATGGAGTTTTCTAGCATTAAGTAAGTGCAGTTATCAACAAGAAACATACTTTTGTGCACAAATTATTTGTTAGAATTGTTTGATTCCAATCAACATATTTTTGTGCACAAATAATTTGTTAGAGTTGTTTGATTCCAATCAACATATGAGGTGTAGCTAATTAAAATTATTGTACAACAATTAATAAATATATACAACCATCAATCAATTCATCCACAAAGACACAACACCATTAAAGATCATAACAAAAGAAAAATATTTAAAAAATAAATTTGAAGTGATTTTAATCATCATAATTTTGTAATTTGCATAAACTTGAAATTTGTAGACACATACAAATTAGAAAATAAGATTTTGAGGTTTATTTGAATTTAGCAACAAAGCTTGAATTTTTTTAAATAACATGTCAATTTTGATTAGTTTTACTTTGATAGTGCTTAGGATTTGGGGGATATTTTAAAATTTTGATGCTCACTGACTTCAATTATACAAGGAAGCTTAAATGTATTTTCAAAGTGTGATGGTGAACAAATGAATGTCCATCATATTGCATTGACAAACTTGAATGTAGAATGGAGGTCAATTTTTGCAATATATATGTATATTCATTTATTCATTTCTATTTGTTTATTTTACAGGTCATTTTAAAGCTATATTACAATGATTTTATTATTGCAAAGTTATTATTTTGTCTAATTTTGAACTTCTATAATTTTAGACTTCTGCATCAATGATCTTAGCATAGACACATATATTCTTAAGGAAAAAATTGTGGCTTCTTCTAAGGTTTCATTTATCATCATCTCATTACATTTTTGGCATGTCATACATTTCTAAGTTTGTAAGGCTAAAAGTTGATCTTGTAGTCACATAGAGGGCTTCAACAAGTCAGTGCAAATTCTTTATTGTTGGTTTCCAAAAAGTGAAAAATTCAATTTTTTTTTATATACATAACTTGAACCTTTTTTAAACTGATTATTTTAAAATCAAAAACTTAAAAATTCATTTTGACTACATTGAATATTTAGAAATTTTATTAATGTTATTGCCCACATTTTTTTGTGCAACATTAATTTTCCTTTCGTGCAATACATTTTTCTAGGCATTCTACCGTAGCTTCAAAACTCATTCCCCTTCTCTCAATTAGTTTGTCATGTATTGTTGCAACAATTAAAACTTTCTACTTCTCACTAATTTGTTTTTCATTCCTTTGCTAATAGATCAAATTCTTTTTAGGATTAAAATCTTCATCCTTGCAGATTGAAAAAACAAGGAACTTGCTTTTTGTCCTCCACCCATCCATTGAAGGCTCTTCTATGGTACCATACCATAAGCATCAATCGACAAAGTCCAAAAGTAGATATACAGAAGTTGTAGTGTGTGACATACTACACACTATGGAAGTTTGAAGAAAAAATTAGTTGTGATTTGAAAGAAAATCAATTTCAAAGTTAGTCATGTCAAAAGCTTAGTTTTGTGCAACATGATTTGGAATTACTTTATCTTTTGCCAATTTTTTCTTAGAACTCCAAAAAAAAAATTTGTGCCTTGGCATGTTAATATACATTGTTTCAAGTTGTTGTACACAAAAATGGAAGGAAATTGAAATTTATAGAATTTAAAATAACAATAGTTTGACAAACATGCAAATGATATTGGTTCTCACAATATTTGAATCTTTTTTTGGAATTGAGAGCATGAAGTAGCATCAGTCATTGTAGAGAGAGTATAGGTTGCAATATAGACCATTGTTACATCTTAATGTCCTTGCATTTGAAATATTTTTTGAATTGGGCAATGCATTCAATTTATATTTCACAACCATATAATGTGTTTTTAATTTCAATATTTTTGTCCAAAGATTAGAGTTGATGATGCACATAATTGATCCAAAAAATCCCTCCAAGCATAAATTATCATTGTCAATATCATAAATGTCAATTTCCTTCATTTTTTGTATACAACAACTTGAAACGATGTATGCTAACATGCCAAGGCACAAATATTTTTTGGAGTTCTAAGAAAAAATTTACAAAAGATAAAGTAACTCCAAATCATGTTGAACAAAAAGTGAGTTTTTGACATGATGGTCAATTTCATTAACCCCTAAAGTTCCTTGATTATGTTATCACCAAAAATGCTCAAAAACTGCCATTTCTAGTACAAGTACCAAATTTTAGAAAATAAATAAATTTGGAAACATGTAACCATAGGATCTTGTAGTACGCTAGATTGAGAAGATGTGAAAAAAATTCTGAAATTTCCACCGCGTAGATTGCAAGATATTAGCATTTGAAGTGACAAAAATCTTTTTTTGGTCCCTACAAAAAATTGAGCAGCTGCACTTCACAAGCTCACATTTATATGAAAAAATGTCCAAAATGGTGGTGCTTCTTTGGATTCATTCTTTAAGGCAAGTTGGCTACATGCTTGAAAATTTTCAGATCATTTGGAGTTGTACAACATATAGGAAAAAAATAATAAGTAGAAAGATGATTTTAGAGAATGATTTAAAGTACAAAATTGTTAACAATTTATATATGGAATTGAAAAGTGCCAATCCCAATGGTTGCAATGTTGTAATAACAATCTACATCCTATGTTTTTATTTTTTTTCCAAAAATATTGAAAATTGAGTAAAATATAGGACTTCAAAGCTTATTTTAGAGTAGAAAATCCATAGCTGCGTACAAAACTAAAACATCTCATAACTTCTGACTCATTGATTAAAATGGAATGATTCAAATCTTCTATGTATATATAAATCTAAAAAATCAGTTTCAAATTTTTATTTATGAAAAAAGTGTTTTTTTCAAATGTGCCTAGACTGCCCAAGTTGAGAAACAAACCATATTAGGCCATAACTTTTGACTCATATTTTCAAATGTCCTAAATTTTAGTGCACATGAAAGATATTCCTTGTCCACAACTTTTATTAAAATTTGGGCCAAAAATATGGAAATCTCTAGTCACACATACCTGCCTCAAATTTCTATATTGTCAAAAAATGCAACTTGGTCCTTTAGTGGTTAAAATAGCGATATTCCGCGTCATTTTGGCGGCGTGTCATTTGGCTTTGTGCTACAACGAGGCCATATGCGCAATGCCTCATGCCATGTCCAACTCATATACGTGCCAATACATCCCCTGATAAGTCCAAATCAATACACAATCACATATCTTTTCACCCTCCAGTGCCATCTTTCTAATCATTTTCTTTCTCCCTAAAACAATTTTTGTGACATTTTAAAGGAATAACGCCATTTTTATGAAATTGACCATCATGGCTAACTTTGAAATTAATTTTCTTTCAAATTACAGCTAAGTTTTCCTTCAAACTTCCATGGTGATGTGTAGTATGTTGCACACTACAACTTCCATATAAATACTTTTGGACTTTGTCTATTGATGCTTATAGTATGGTTGTTTGAATGAAAACATTTCAACTTTGTATTTAGTTTCATCAATGACTGTAAGCAAACAAAATCCAAACTATTAACCCCTAAAGGTTTATGACTATATTTCACTAAATTTTTTTTCAAAAATAGCATTTATACTATGAAGAGCTATGATGAAAAAATACTTTTTGCATTTTCAACCATAAAATTTTGCACAAGACTTATATGAAAATGTTTGGAATTTTTTTCAAAAACCTTGACCATACAAATTGTAAGCTATTAATGCACAAGACAAAAAAAAATGTTTTTGCATCTTACTTAACCTCTAAAGTCCCAAGGCCTCTTTTCTATCAAAAACCACTCAAAGCTGTTATTTCTATAGCAAAGAGCAAAAAAGAAAATTTAATGTTTTTTCTTCTTTCATATCTAACCATAGTATTTTAAACCAGATTAGTATAAGAATTTGTGGAAGAAGTTTCACAAAATTTAACCCTGTAGATTGCAAGATATTTGCATTTAAAGTGAAGGAAACTAGATTTTTTTGCACCTTACTCAACTACATTTTTTGGCTTTGAACCTTCATAACTTATAAATTTTTTTCTACTGATTTATAATTTATAATTTTATATGATAAAGAATAGGGTTGAAACTCTAGGAAAAAGAAATAAAAAAAGTCACACTCAATTTTTACTCATTAAAAAATTGTTATTTAGATGTAGGTTCAAGATGAAGGAAAATCTAAATTGTTAGTAGCTCTAAGATGGAATTGAAATGTACTATTCTCTAAAGTAAGATTGTTCTAGAAAGAGAGATTAACCTTGTAAAACTTTTTGTTTTTTTTTAATTGTAAAAATTGAAGTCAAAAAATGAATTCGACTAGTTATTTTTTCAAGAAAATGCTTTGATTGCCCAAAAAAAAAGATTGTCCATAACTTTCACATAACAAATTCAAATGGAATAAAACAAAGTTTTTCATGTATATAAAATTATAATCTATACAAAACAAAAGTTTAAAACTTTTTACTTTAGGTTTTATTGAAGATTTTTTTCTACCTGCCGAACTAAAAAAAGGGCTCTTTGTGAAATAACTTTTGCTCTTGGGCTCCAATTTAATAAAAGAATTATTTTGGGAAGTTGATGTGTTTTTCTATCTTCTCAAAAAATTTAGAAAATCACCATAAATATTGAGATTGTAGGAGCTTGCCCAAAATCCATTTTGTCCCTTGAGGGAACAATGGGACTTTAGGGGTTCATTATATTTTCAAACATTGAATCCTTTTAAATCCTAAATGTTCAAAACATCATATTTGGAGGTCTACTAAACTTTGAAGTTAATATTTAAAATCTTATCTAAGTATTGTTTTTATAGTTCTTTTAGTTAAATACTCTTTAAAGTCTATTTCAAGCATAAAAAATCATATTTTGAAAAAATTGCTTATAATTTTTCTACTAAAGATTTTATTGAAGGATGTTCATATAAATCTTGTAAATCTTAATATAGTGTTCAGTACTCAAAGTGCTATAGACATTGGAAACACAATATAATTAGAGGTTCATCAAGAATTCAAGACAATATTGGATCTTAGATTGCAAGAAAAGATTACAAAGTATATCTAGAGCAAAAGAGGCAAGAGATGTGTTGTCAAGAGTAAAGATCACCTTATCCTCAACATCTTTATAAACTGCTACCTACAAAGCCTCTCAAGAGGCTTCTTCTATCTAGAAAGCTTCTCAAGGAGCCTTCTTAAGGCTTCTTCTATTGCTAACATGTTCTTTTCCAAGATCTAGGAAGCCTCTCAATAGTCTACTACTACTAACAAATTCCTTCTTAGATCTAAGAAGCTTCTCAAGAAGCTTTTTCTAATTAGAAGGCTCCTCTAGAGGCTTCCTATTGCTTATAGAAGGTTCTAATTCTATAATACATAGAGAAAAACACTTAAATTTTTTATTTCAATAAATGATAGAATAGATTTTGAAAAGTCCCAAATGAATTATGATTATAAATGTTATGTCCTTTAGCCCCATATTCTTTCATAACCTCAATATTAGATTTGACATGCAGAAAGAGGATTGAAAAACTTCAAATCACTTTCACAACTTTAACACATTTTTTTAATCAATAATTATAATATTTCAATTCACAAGTGGTATTCATGTATTTTCTTTTTCTATACGACATGTGACATGTCAAGCTTCAATTTGTACAATAACAATTTTTTTTCAAATTGATAAAACTTATCAAAATTTGGGCTTTTTGTTAAAACTTTGAGCAAACTTCAAGAATTCAAAAAAGGCTTTGGGCATTTAGAAATTAATTTTACTTTTTGTACTATATAATTTTGAGATTTAATCCCTCAAGGACCAAGAAGACACAATTTTCAGTGACAAAATCTTTGTTAGGATGAAACAAATCTCAATATTTTGTAAGCTAGGATCTTGTAGGATAACAAGTTCACATACTTGTTGCATTTTCATATTTTCAAAATTTAAATGCAAGAAGTATTTTAAAATTTATTTATAAAATGTAGTCTAATAGAAAAAGGAAACAAATATAATGTTTTTTCAATGAAAGGAACAATAGGAATGGAAAAAACATTTTGGGGGACATTTTTAGTCTTTATTCTATACAAACAAATTGGGTTTGGAGATTTTTTTTTTCAAATTTTTATTTTTAGCAATTTTATTTAAAAAAAAGTTCAATATGGTGTAATTAAGAACATTAAATAATTAGAATGATTCCAATTTTTCTTGAAGATGTTCCAAACAATATGATAATAATATCAATTGTTCAATTTTAAAAATTAACACATATATTAATTTTTAGAATTTTTGTATAGTCCGATTTTGGTCAATTTTGGCTTTCTATTCCTTTTGTTTGAATATGTATACAAATTTGAGAGAATTTTTTATTTTTCAATTTTTAAAAACTAAAAATACTAAATTTAATTTAATTTCCGATATATATATATTTTTTATTTTTTTGGGGGGGGGGAGGTTTTAAAAACAAGCAAAACATTATTCATCTTTCTATATTTCTTTTCTACAAAAGCTACATTTCTTGCTTATAAAGATTTTTCTCCAAAATTATTATAATCTAAAATTCCAAAGGTTAAATTTTTTTACGATTAACTCTATGCATACTAGACAAAGTATTCTTTACTTTTTGTATGGTTAAAATTAAAATTTTCAACCACACCCATGTGCAAAAAATATCAAAATAGAACAGTTTAATGAAAACCTCCATTGTCCAAAAGTTGTTGGGCCTTGAGGGATTAAATCTATATGAAAGGAAATTGAGTTCAAAATCTTAAAAATAAATAATTTAAAAAATATTGATTCATTTAAAAAAAACTGTTAAGTAGGAGTAGGTATAAGATGGAAGGAAAAATTATATTGTTAATATGGTAGTTCTAAAATGGAATTTAAATATCTTTCAATCTTAATGGTCAAATTGTTGTAGCAAGTAATCTACACCCTATAAATGTTCTCATTTTAAAAAATTGTGAAAATTGAATTTAGACACAAATCTTATATGTTATTTTTTAATGAAGAAGTCCTAATTGCCCAATCTATTTTTATTAAAAAACATATTATTTTAAAATTAAGAATTCTTCTTTTAATTTTTTTTAATTTTTTTACTAATTTCAAATTATTAATAATCTCTTCAAATTTGAAAGCATTTTTCTCATCAAATTTCATTCAAAACTACCTTTTCTATTGCAAAGTGATAAACTTTAGAATTTCTTTTCATATCTAACCACAAAATTTTGCACTACACTAGATTAGCATAAAAATGTGTCAAAGAAATTTCTAAACCATTTTATTTATCACTTTGCATGACTAGATTTTAAGGCGTTGAATCTTCTTAGCTTAAAATTTTTTTGCACTATCAATATTAGATTAAAAAATGTGATCAATATTGGATTAAAATATGTTGAAAAATTGAATTGAAAGTCTAGAGTTTTTTCTTAAAAATGCACTTGATTTCCAATTCTTAAAAAAAGATAAATTAGAAGTAAAAATGAGATTGTAAGAAAGACTAAATCATTAACATGTGTGAGATGGAATTGAAACACAATAATCCCAACAATGAGCAAGCAAACAAAATCCTGTCAATTTTTTTTTTAATTGTGAAAATTGACTTCAAAAATGAATTTTGTAATTTATTTTTTTCAAGAAGATACTTAGATCAAGGTTGACGAATTTCAATGTCCTACTCAAAATCACATCCGAAAATCGGATGTCTGGATGCGGCAGACCTCAACGTCCAATGTACAGCTTGGCATACAGGTGGGTGAACGGGCGGACAACCGGTCAGACTAGTAAATTGGCAGACAACCTGGCAACGAGCGGATGGGCCCAGTGGACGATAAAGTTCGCTTGTCACGGGACGTCCAAGGACCTCAAGCCTGCGGACGTCCGGACAACCCTAACTTAGATTGCTTGAAAAACAAGATTGCCTATAATTTTCTCATTACTAGTCCAAATAAAATGAATCAAATCTTTCATTGTAGCCAAAAATACTTTTTATAAGAAAAAAATTTAAAAATTTAATTTTGACCTTTTGTGATTTTATTTTATTGCTCCAACAACCACTATTGTGAATTTAGGATGGCATAACTTTTGCTCCCAGGCACCAATTCAAATAAAACATATACTTGTACAAAGCTGATGTGTTATACTATCTTCAAAAATAGTTTCAATAAATCATAACAAAAACTAAGACCTTAAGAATCTATCCAAAATCCATTTTGTCCCCTAAGGAAGCAATGAGACTTTAGGGATTATTATATATAATTTTCATGTAGTCATATGAATTATACTTTTTTGTGTTGTTTCCTTGTTTTACAATTCCTACGATCTACTTGATTCTAATTTTTAATTCAAATTCAACTTCTAATCTAATATTTTTGGTGAAAATTCAATATTAATTTTATCTTAAAAATTGTATCCCTTTAATGTATTATATACTTTGTATTTTGCATAATCTATAATATTTTTTGTCTTAGTGGTATTTGAAGTAATAGATCAGGGTCAATGGGTGGCAAGGGTCTTGTCATGTGTTATAAGATTTATAGCTTTACGTGTCCAAAATTCAATTCATTGTGTGATCTACTATTTTGATAGATTAAACATTTATAATGTAAGAATCCATAAATTGTGTTTGATGCCTTGAAGACAAGAAGATTGAACATCTAGTATTAAAAAATCTAAGATACGTGTTTGATGGATGCTTGATGGTCTATCATTTATAGTGTAAAGATATAAGATATTAGAAAAAATTTGGGCCTTATAGAGGGCCATTTGACTTTCGGCCAATGTGCAAATATAATGAAATAAAAAAATGTTTAAAAATAATAATAATAATAATAATAATAATAATAATAATTGTCAATTTGACGAGGCACAAAAGTTGACTTTCAATATGTATTTGATAGGCATTCAATGGTTTGTCATTTAGTGTACTAAACATTTATATATGGTTTGCCAACTAGTAAATTGAAATCCAAGATATGTGTTTGACAAAAATGTAACAATTCGTCATTTAATAGATTGCAATTGAGATATAAAACATGTGTTTGACAAATACTTGCTAATTTGTCATTTACTATTAAACATCTACAATTTGTCATTACTATATCTAGATAAGTGTTCTACAATTTGCCATTTAAAAATTGTGAAGATTTGACCTTTTAGGTAACTCACAAGGTTCCTCTAAATAATGTTATTAAAAATAAATAAAAATAAAAATTAATAATTGAAGAGAAAAATTATTTGTAGTTGTGAAAAGATAAAAATTTACCAAGCAAGACAATTGAAGCAATACATAACCATTTATAGAGAAGTAGATTTTAGCACCAATTACACATGGTTATTTCACTGATAACTTTTTTCATATTAATGAATAAATTATATTTTTATATATAAATCCAGAGGACAACTTAACTAGGACTTTTTTTGTGACTAGTGTCCCCTTTGTTGGCCTCATAATAGAGATTAGTTTTTGGAGGGACAAAGCCATAGAGG